>QRFJ01001878.1:69749-113368 GCA_006176705.1 Cocos nucifera | reverse complement strand
TGCAATCGAAATTGACTCAATGCACTCAAACCAAGTCTGGACCTTGGTAGATCCACCAGAAGGTATAGTACCTATTGGGTGTAAATGGATCTTCAAGAGAAAGATTGGTGCAGATGAAAATGTGGAGACATTCAAGGCTAGACTAGTGGCAAAAGATTATAGTCAATGCGAAGGCATTGACTATCAGGATACCTTTTCCCCAGTGGCTATGCTAAAATTCATCTGCACAATGCTTGCCGTTGTAGCCTATTTCGACTATGAAATATAGCAAATGGACGTGAAAAAGGCATTCTTAAATGGATATCTTGTGGAAGATATCTATATGGAACAGCCATTAGGTTTCACATCCAGTGATACTGATCATAAGGTTTGCAAGCTGCAAAGGTCCATATATGGACTTAAGCAAGCATCTCGGAGCTGGAACACTCATTTCAATGATGTGATCAAAAATTTGGTTTCATCAAAAATGAAGTAGAACCGTGTGTCTTCAAAAAGATCAATGGAAGTGCTGTTGTCTTCCTCATATTGTACATGGATGACATCCTCCTTATTGGGAATGATATTCCCATGATGATGATAGTCAAAATATGGTTGTCCAAGGAATTCTCCATGAAAGACCTAGGTGAAGCATCCTTTATTCTAGGAATTGAAGGTCTATAGGGATAGACCGAATAGGATGCTAGGACTTTCACAGAAGATGTACATAGAGGAAGTACTAAAGAGGTTTAGTATGGAAAACTCTAAGAGGGGATTAATACCCTTCAGACATGGTATTCATCTTTCCAAGAAGATGTGCCCTAGCACACCTGAGGAAATAGAATGCATGAGCAAGATCCCTTATGCTTCTGCAATAGGGAGCCTCATGTATGCCATGCTATGTACACGACCTGATATAGCCCATGCTGTGAGTGTCACAAGCAGATATCAGTCAAATCCAGATGAAGAACACTGGACTTCTGTGAAATGTATCCTTAAGTACTTGAGAAGAACTAAGGATATGATGTTGGTCTTTGGTAATGGAGAACTCCAAGTCCAGGGATACACAGACTCGAATTTCATGTCCGATGTAGATGATCGAAAGTTGACATCTGGGAGTCTGTTTGTGTGCAATGGTGGTGCTGTCAGCTGGAAGAGTTCTAAGCAAACCATGATAGCAGATTCCACCATGGAAGCAGAATATATCGCTGCATCAGAGGCTGTGAAGAAAGCATTCTAGGTACAAAAAGTTTGCTGCAGAAATCGGAGTAATGCCATCAGATGCCATTCCTCTATACTACGACAACAATGGTGCCATAGCCCTTGCTAAGGAGCCAAGGTCTCATCAGAAATCCAAGCACATTGAGCGGCGATACCACCTCATCCGCGATTACCTCGAGAAAGATTACGTCAAGGTCAAGAGAGTCGACTCCACAGATAATGTGGCAGATCCACTTACAAAGCCATTGGGCCAGCAGAAGATCGAAGCCCACCTTGAGAAGATGGGACTTAGACTTGTAGCCAATTGGCTTTAGGATAAGTGGGAGATTGTTAGATATATGTGCCCTAGAAGCCAGAATTGGCTGACACTTGTAATACACTTCTAGGGGCAAAATTATAATTTTGACTAAAATTAATAAAATGGGTTATTTTCTATCACATATGTGTATTTAGTGTCTGTGATACATCCTTTGAGTTAATGGTAATGATAATTCATATTTTCAAGAGTTGAAAATTTAAGACATGAATAATCATTATTAACTCATAAAATGCTTCCGACCATAGGATCATCACGAGGATGGTGATTGATCCAAAAGGTTGGTGTACAATTGCTTTCCTTTAGTAGATGAGTCTTGAGTCTATGGTGTGGAGACACCAGAGGGAGAGTATAGATACTCATTAGAGAACGAGGGCACTAAGCATGACCACCTCGAGTAGTCATTAGGAAGTCTACCTTCTCGTCAAGGACTGACTCGATGCTACGGTGGTGTATCTGATTTTTTGATCTGAGGTGCATCGGCAGTTCACCTTGATGGTGTTATAGTTTGACTACACCATAACTCGATCTCCTAGCCATTCAGAATCCTGAGGTATATGTTGGCTATAGCATGTTCATTGTAGGAACTGGATTGCATCAAGATGGAATCTATCTACCTCGGTGGTAGAGGAGCAGCCCTATGATGATCATGAGAATCAAGTCCAGAAGCCCATGGCCATGGTAGAGTGAAATAATAGAAAGAGTTTCTATTTAGGATTTTCACATTGGACTTGAATCGAATGATTACATCATATGATAGAGACTAGGGTTTGACGAGTTCACCTAAACCCTAATCTGATCGAGGGCTCAAGATAGAAGAACTTAATCACATAGGTAGCTGCACCAAGAGGTTCGCATTCAGCTCTGATGGGTTGCCACCATATACTGCTAGGTGTCACTGGTGGATTTTGGGAGCAATTAGAATGATTTAGATGATCGATCATTCTAGCTGTTCGAATCAGAAGAGTTCTGATCCATCGAAAGAAGTTTCGATGATGTCGATGATAGAGATCATGACATATCCCATTACCATACAGAACTAAACCTAACTAGATCACACAAATAAGAGTTTGAATCTGATGATCATCAATTGAACTGATCCAATTCAATTGATCTGAATGAGATTCAATTAGGTTCAAGAAAATCGTGCTAGCACTCGATTGAACCTAACGTTCTTCTTTTACTATCATAAATAGTTGTCCTGACTGAGCCAAAGGAGTTTATGCTCGATCAAAGGCCTTCACTTGGTCTAACTAGAGTCTGTCTAGATCAGAAAAGGATTGTCTTATTTTGTAAGATAATACCTGCCATTTTTAGTCACCTGCCATTTCTCATCCTTTGACTTTGGTTAAAAGTTGATCTTTGGCTGATCAAATGTTGACCATTGACACTTTGACTTCTGTCCATGTTTCATGCACCTATTGGAGAGATGGTGGGGGCCTATCCCTCTATCAGAACCTAGCAAGGAGGAGGGCGCACGCCGCACGCCACCCTTGGCGTGCGCCCAGCTGGAGGTGCCCAGGAGTCCCTATTGGACAGGGACTCCATCTCCTTATTGGATTTCGATTAGACTCCTAAGAACCAACTTTGACTGGTCTTAGGCACCATCTAAGGATGAATCCAAGGGACTCTATTCCTACCAATTAGATTTAGATCTGATTTGACAAAGAGTTGTGATTGGTTGGGAAGAAGAGGAGTTGGATCGCACATAGTCTATAAATAAGACCCTGCGCCCAACTCAAGGTATATCTGAAAATTCTCATGCCCTAAAGGCTGCCTCTCTCCTCCTCCTCTATGCCAAACCCATCTTCTCCCTCTCCTCTCCACACCCAAAGTAGTTTGGGATCCAAGTTGGTGCAATCCAGATGAGAGAAAGGCGACAGAAAGCTAGAAGGCTACACTACTGCAAAGGATAACTGCTGATCTTTGAAAGGTATTTTGAAGATCCTCCAAATCAGATTCAGATTTGATTTTTGGAGATGTGATAGAGAAGAAGAGAATCTTCAGATCTAGTCCGAGTAGATATCGGTAGAGGTCAGGCACTTGTGTGGCTAGATCTAGAACCTTCCGCTGCTTACAGGATCATCAATGGGTAATAGGATTATCCTACATCAAGGTAAATTAATTTTGATTTAATTTATCTAAATTTTATTTTTATTATTAGAATAATAAGAATCAGATCTAAAACATTTTATATCTAATTTAGATTAAAGCAAAAAATTTTTGAAATATATCTCTTGATCCGATCAGATCTGAACGAACCTGGTCCGAAAAATCAGGATTTTCCTTCACGGACTGGTAAGGTGGGAGGATCATATTCCAACACATGAGTCAACTTCTCAGAACTCAAAATAATTTTGAAGTTCTAGAGTCAATTCTTGTAGTTGGTTTCGGTCAGTCTATGGGTATCTAGGATATGGGCTAGCGGGTTGGATGCAGACATTTTTCTATAGAGAGTCAAAATTTCTAGTTAGATTTTATAATTAGACTTAACCAATTTATTTAAATATTTTATTTTTAAATAAATTAAACTTTTACTATTTACTCAAATTCCTATACTCTCTTAGTAGAGATGCAAAAATCTCTATGATTATTGATTTCTAGTAGATGGTGCAGTCCCACCAATTGACTCACCACCTCACCTAATAGTTATTGGTGATGGGTCAATTGATGAGTGGACAACTCTTGTCTAATGATTTTCTTATCATGGTGCACCCTAATATGGTCTCTAATTTATGAATCTCACTGTGTTCAAAATATTGATCCACTCCTTAGTTAAGTCAGACCCACCATTTGCATAGATTGGATTTTTGATGGGTCCCTCATCATATCTAGAATATAAGCCCAATCCATCCTCCAAACCAAAGCATCCAATGCCTAATAGACATGGTTGCATCTTTTCAGTGCAATTGAACCACTGTATTCATCCAAGAACAATCATCTGAGATCAATCAACCCCTAGAAGGACCCGCACATCTACAATGGTGGAAGACCTTAGACTTAATATTTTCTTAGGAAGATTTAATTTAGGTCTCTTTAAACTTGACTTGACTTAGTCATAACAATTATGACTAACCTAGTGGTATGGATTGGCTCGAATTATTAGCCACCTCAAATCAGAACTGGGTTGACATAAATGGCCAAGTAAGTGAGACTAGTAGAAGGGATATGCCATTTACTCGACAAGAATGCATTCAGATCGAGTAGCTCCCAATTAAAAATCAGTCGGTCGTATCTGCCAAACTTATCTTAGACACCAAATTATCGAATCAGAACTAATTGGATTAGCCTACAATCAAAGCTTGAACCATAGAGCCAAATTAGATCTTGACTTGATCAAGTCACATCTCAATGTGATTCGATCTTGATCCAGATTTAATCCTATTAGGATGATCAAATCTAAGCTTTCTTTGATCCCACCTAATCAACTCTTGATCCGGTTTGATCAACCGCTAGATTAATTGAGCTACCCAAGTCCGAACCCAATTTTATGAATATATCTTAGATCTAAAAATTTATAATTTTTAGATCTAATTAATTTTATAATCTTAATTCTTAATTAAGTTTTGGGTTCATGAACAAAACATGTAATAAAAATTTTAGGGTTTTGCAGAAAAATAAGTTCTGATTTTTGATTAAGGACGAACGCATAGCACCCCTATACGTCATAAGAACACCCCATCAAATGAAAGGAGAGAACCTTTAAATTTTACTTTATTCTTATAATCGGATGACCATGAGGAACTCCTTAATCAGAAATATAATTTTTTACTACAAAACTAGTTAGATCATATATCATATATAAAAAGATATAACTAATACATATCTTGCATACATCTCATGTATCATTAATATGCATACTTTCAAATATGAAATATCAGATATTAAATCTAAAAAATAAAATTTTAAATTTGATCATATAAAAAATAAAACTATTCTAGACATCTTATAGAACTATTCTATGACTAGTTTAAGCTTGCATCTTTCATATCTCATATGAATAAATTAAAAATTTAAAAAATTATTTTTTATTTTTAGATCTAATTATAATAATTATAATATTAAAAAAATAAAAATTAAATAAATATAAAATTATATTTAATTAAAATAAAAATATGATTATACTAGACTACACATAGAATTATTCTATACCTAGTCTAGTCATGCATCTCATACATATTAGATCTAAATTATTTAATTTTTAAATTTTAGATCTAATTACATCTATTGTGACATCTAAAATCTTTTAATATCAGATCATAAATAAAAATAAAATTAGATCTAAGATAGATTTGAAGAACTGCTAATCTGGCATTGATATCAGTTGAAGAAAAAATCCTATTTTCCACCATAGGATCGTGCAGATCTGATCAGATCTGAGATAAATTTTTCTAAAAAATTTATAAATGATCTAATCAAATCTAAGAATTATCATATCTAATCATGATGATTTGATATTAAAAATTAAAATAAAAATTAAATCAAATTTAATTTCATACCATGTTTGGATAATCTGATTATCCTACGATGATCCTGATATTTTCTAAGGTTCTGGAAGGAGCCACGCACGTGCCTAACCTCTACCGATATCCACTTGGGAAGGATCTAGACATCTTCTTCTCATAAATCTTTTCTTCAAAGATCAGATCTGAAAGTCCTTTAAAAAAATTTTTGAAGGTAGCATGTCCGTCTCACGAACACCATCGTATAGATGCTAAACTCTTCAGAAATTTGATTGAATCTTATTCTCAGATTTGTGCCTAACTTTTTAGGCATGTAGAAAAGAGGGAGAGAGAGTATAGAGGGGGTGTGGGATATCTAGAATGGCAGCCTTTGGGTATGAAAAAATATTTTCTACGTGAAGAGCCTTGGCGGAATGGTTCTTATACAAAAGCATAGCACCAAGTTAGAGTCCCTTTTTGATCAAAATCCTCATTTTTTTAACCATTGGGACTCCTAAACTTGATATCCATGAAAATCCTAAGATCCCATCTAATTTTGATGCCAAAAATCAGTCTAAAAGGTGGTGGCATGAGTAGATAAGGAAGAGTCCACTGCGCCTAGGACTCTTCCCTCAAGAGTTTGATCCAAATCAATCTCTATCATAACTCAGTCCAATGTATGACTCATTCTTTGTCACATATCCAAAAATCAAATCAAAATAATTTCTAAAGAATTTTTTTAAAACATCTGATTAGGTGACCCTTAATTCTCTCAAATAGGTTATGACTATGAATGGATTTAATTTCTATAATTAATCTAACCTAGACTTATTTCAGTTAGATGAAAATAAATCCATTCAAAATATAAGAATGATTTAAATTAAATTTGACTTAGTTGCGATGAATCAGAAAGATTTCAGAAGGAGAAAGTCAGGCTCAATCATGTGCTAGCATGATTACCTTGAACCTGATTGGATTTAATCCAAATTAATCGAACTAGATTATCTCAATTGAAGACATCCAAATCTAAATATTTATTTATGAGACTCAGTTAGGTTCAATTCTATATGATAATAAGATATGTCATGATCTCCATCATTGATGATGGATCAAAACTTTCTGATTCATATAATTAGAATGATTGATCATCAAAATTATTCTAATTGCTCCTAAAATCCACCAGTAACACCTAGCAGTATATGGTAGTAACCCATCAGAATTGAAAGCAAACCTCTCGGTGCAGTTACCTATGTGATTGGGTTCTTCTATCTTGAGCCCCCACAGGATTAGGGTTAAGGTGAACTCATCAAACCCAATGTCCATCATATGAATTAATCATTCGATTCGAGTCCAATATGAAATTTTAATAGAAACTCTTTCTATCATCTTCACTCTGCCATGGCCATGGGCTTAAAAACTAAATCTCATGATTATCATAGGGCTACTCCTCATCTACTGACATAGATAGATCTCCTTATTGGTGCAATCTAATTACTATAATGGACATGCTATAGCCAACATACACCTCAGGATTCCGAATGGCCAGAAGATTGAGTTATGATGTAGTCAAACTATAACACCCTCAAGGTGAACTACTGATGCATCTCAGATCAAAGAATCATACACACCACTGCAGCATCGATTCAGTCATCGACGAGAAGGTAGACTTCCTTATGACTACTCGAGGTGGTCATGCTTAGTGCCCTCGTTCTCTAACAGGTATCTGTACTCTCGCTTTGGTGTCTCCACACCATAAACTTAAGATATGTCTATCCTAAGAAAGCGATCGTACACCAACCTTTCAGATCGATCACTATCCTCGTGATGATCCTACGATCGGAAGCAGTTTATAAGTTAATTATGAAAATTCATGTCTTAAATTTTCAACTCTTAAAAATATGAATTATCATTATCATTAACTTAAAGGATGTATCACAGACACTTTTAAATACACACTATGATAGAAAAATAATTTATTTATTAATTTATAGTTAAAGTTATAAAATTATCCTTAGAAGTGTATTACAAGTGACAGCCAATCTGGCTTCTAGGGTACATATCTAACAGATTGGTATCTATGAAATCCTCATGCTCCAATATTCTTTCTTCCTAATATTTACATGTCCTGAAGCTCTCTCAATGATTTAGAATCCATAAAAAAATCAGCCCAAAATTTATTTTAAATAGAGAGATATGGATCAATCCTTCTCTAGGTCAAATACCTAATAAGGAAGGTCCAATTAAGGCATGATTTGGGGTGCCCAACTCTTGTGCGCCCCCTCCTTCTTTTCAACCATGCACCATCAGGTTTTATCGTACAAAATCCCCTATAAAAGTCATAAAAATCTCAAAAAAAATTTGGGTGGAATCGGTGCACTATAGGAAGAGTTTTGATTTTCTAAAATTCTATCTCATAGAATTTGAAATCAAAATCAATTCCTACTTTGACTTGGTCTGCACTTAATTTATCATGTAAGAAAGAAGGAGGAAAAATCAAAAAGGGTGTGAAGGATGGGCGTTGGGACTAAGGTGGCGCAAGGATAGGGAGTCCTAGTCATACTAGGACTCCTATTTTGACTTGGTCAAATAAGCTATTCGAACTAAATAAAATCTAAATTAATTCAACCCAATTAGAATAGATCTTACTTCAATTAGAATCTTAATTAAATCAAATTAAATTAGATTTAAATTTAATTTAATTTTTAATCAAATTAGAAAATTGAATTGACCTAAGTCCTAGTTGAACTAGGACTAGTTCTTTCTTGCACTTGTCTTATCCAATAAACCAATTGAACTTGATCCAATCAAATCCAAACCAAATTTAATTAAATCATATTGTCCTCTAGCTTAATCAAATTAAGTCAATTTGCAATCTAATTGCTAATCGATCCTTCTACAATACTTGCACTAAGTTGAACATTAATGGTATTAATCGTTTAACCCTAGAATAATTCTTAATCGTTGATCAACCATCCATTCAGATCATGAGCTCTAATGTGTGTGACCTCATAGGACCGAACCTAAGCCAATAGTACAAGAATAAATTTCTATACTAATCGATATAACCATCTAGCAATGGTACCCGATGGTCGGATAGGTCAAATGTGTAGAACAACATCCTTAGAACTCATGCGGATATAGTTTTCATATAATTCATCTTCTTGACCAAAATGCTCATAGGACACCTCTGAGTTCAACTGTCAACTCTGATTAGATTGTCCATATTATATTTTAAAATATCAAATCCGTCTAATGGATTATCCTGGCCATGATTTTGCTATATTGAAATACAGTGATACATTCTTCTCCAACTCTTGGAGTGGTCAATCCCATCTTGATCACACACCAACTTCATAAGTACTTGATTGTGCTCAGAAGCCTTCCATTACTAAATTAGAAATTTAGTTAGTCTGGTACCAAAGTACAGTGAGTTGCTTGCAAGTCACTGAGATGATCTTAGGTCTAAAAGATATTTATACCTATATCCCATCAAAGATATTCTTGATAGCAGAATACTCTGAAGTTGCTCACATTCATTGATGATGTACCCATACATCTCACCTATATGCCATACCAGTGTCTCCACACTTCTTGGTTAAGAAGACAACCAATCTATATGGGATACAACGACCTATGCTCGATAGACGCTGTCATCCTAATTAACAACCTACCATTTGATCATGAACATATTTAAGGATTAATCGATAAATCCTCTTTTTATCGAAGCTAAATAGTCCTAAGAACTTTATCACAATAATGAAGTTCATTAGAAGATGAATACTTTATGATGGAAAATATCAAAAATATATTTAATTTATTAATAAATTAATTATAGATACAATATAGGATAACTGTCAATAGATTGACAATTGGCTTTGGGACATATTTTCCAACACATACCTACTCTCGGCCAATCCTGAATATAGCCAAACTCCATAAAGCTGTTGAAGGCAGCAATGGTAGGATCCAACTGACTGCAAGTCCGCCCTCCGCTACTTAGAAGCCAACTTCCAAGTTCGGCTAGTTTGATCCCGAGTTCTATATGAGCAATCTACCCCCAAGCACAGAAGTCTCCGACCTCTCATCTAAACTTTAATAAATGAACTCCAACTACCTACAAGTTGCAACAAAATGACAATCCACTCTTTGTAACAAACTCCACATACCCCAAATGGCCTATTGACATTTTGTTATGGCTGTTACTTTCATTCTATTATGAGCTCCACCGATATAAGAGACCCTCCAGGTATGTTTCCTTCTCTAAGCATTAAGCTCTCATCTTCATCTACATTCTCTTAAGTACACCATTCTTATTGGTTAGAAAACTAACTTGACCATCGGAGGGTCCTACTAGAGCCATCCATCTCTAGTTTAGATTTCATCTTGTAGGTCTCGTCGATAGCCTTATCTTCTCCAGCTCTAGCGAACTCTTACGTCAACACCATTTTCTGCACCAATAGAATTAGCACTAGAGGAAGGGCCTCTCTGAGCCATTATTCTTAAAGGAGTATCCAGTCGAGTTCATCTTCCTCCTTACCTTTACTATATTTTCTTCTAATTTCTCCTTGTTCCAGCAAGATGTCATCCAAGAAAGCTTCAACCCAGCGATCCACCACCTTTACTGCTAGATACCAGATCAGCTCCACTATCGTCAGACTCCCTTCAAGCATGGTGGACTGGAAATTTAATCCACTTAGTTGCCATTAAAATTGGATAAGTAAGTTCTGTTAGATATATGTGCCCTAGAAGCCAGAATTGGCTGACACTTGTAATACACTTCTAGGGGCAAAATTATAATTTTGACTATAATCAATAAAATGGGTTATTTTCTATCACATATGTGTATTTAGTGTCTGTGATACATCCTTTGAGTTAATGGTAATGATAATTCATATTTTCAAGAGTTGAAAATTTAAGACATGAATAATCATTATTAACTCATAAAATGCTCCCGACCATAGGATCATCACGAGGATGGTGATTGATCCGGAAGGTTGGTGTACAATCGCTTCTCTTTAGTAGATGAGTCTTGAGTCTACGGTGTGGAGACACCGGAGCGAGAGTACAGGTACTCGTTAGAGAACGAGGGCACTGAGCGTGACCACCTCGAGTAGTCATTAGGGAGTCTACCTTCTCGTCAATGACTGACTCGATGCTGCAGTAGTGTGTCTGGTTCTTTGACCTGAGATGCATCGGCAGTTCACCTTGAGGGTGTTATAGTTTGACTACACCATTACTCGGTCTCCTAGCCATATGGAACCCTGAGGTGTATGTTGGCTATAGCATGTTCATTGTAGGAACTGGATTGCATCAAGATGGAATCTATCTACCTCGGTGGTAGAGGAGCAGCCCTATGATGATCATGAGAATCAAGTCCAGAAATCCCATGGCCATGGCAGAGTGAAATAATAGAAAGAGTTTCTATTTAGATTTTCACATTGGACTCGAATCGAATGATTACATCATATGACAGAGACTAGGGTTTGACGAGTTCACCTTAACCCTAATCTGATCGGGGCTCAAGATAGAAGAACTTAATCACACAGGTAGCTGCACCAAGAGGTTCGCATTCAGCTCTGATGGGTTGCCACCATATACTGCTAGGTGTCACTGGTGGATTTTGGGAGCAATTAGAATGATTTAGATGATCGATCATTCTAGCTGTTCGAATCAGAAGAGTTCTGATCCATCGAAAGGAGTTTCGATGATGTCGATGATAGAGATCATGACATATCCCATTACCATACAGAACTGAACCTAACTGGGTCACACAAACAAGGGTTTGAATCTGGTGATCATCAATTGAACTGATCTAGTTCAATTGATCTGAATGAGATTCAATTAGGTTCAAGGAAATCGTGCTAGCACTCGATTGAACCTAACGTTCTTCTTTTACTATCATAAATAAGTTGTCCTGACTGAGCCAAAGGAGTTTGTGCTCAATCAGAGGCCTTCATATGGTCTGACTGGAGGTTGTCCAAGTCAGAAAAGGTTGTCTTATTTTGTAAGACATTACCTGCCATTTTTGGTCACCTGCCATTTCTTGTTCTTTGACTTTGGTCAAAAGTCTACCTTTGACTGGTCAAACGTTGACCATTGACACTTTGACTTTTGACCACATGTCATGCACCTATTGGAGAGCTGGTGGGGGCCTGTCCCCCTCCAGAACCTGGCAAGGAGAAGGGCGCACGCCACCCTAGGCGTGTGCCCAAGTTGGAGGCGCCTAGGAGTCCTTGTTGGACAAGGACTCCATCTCCTTTTTGGATTCCAATTAGAGTTCTTCTAAGAACCAACTTTGACTGGTCTTAGGCACCCTCTAAGGAGGAATCCAGGGGACTCTATTCCCACCAATCAGATTTAGATCTGATTTCACAAAGGGTTGTGATTGGTTGGGAAGAAGAGGAGTTGGATCACAGCTTAGTCTATAAATAAGACCCTGCGCCCAACTCAATTCTAAGTGAATTGAAAAGAGATTTCCCACGCCCCAAGGCTGCCTCTCCCCTCCTTCTCCATGCCATAGTCTCTTCTCCCCTTGCTCTCCACGTCCAAAAGTGTTTTGGACCTTGGTTGGTGCGATTCAGATCAAAGAAAGGCGATCAAAAGCAAGAAGGCTGCGCTGCTGCAAAGGACGACTGCTGATCTTCAAAAGAGTTTTGAAGATCCTCCAGATCAGATCCAGATCTGAATTTTTGGAGGTGTGATAGAGAAGAAGAGGATCTCCAGATCCAACCCGAGTGGATACCGGTAGAGGCCAGGCGCTTGCGTGGCTAAGATCCAGAACCTTCCGCTGCAATCAGGATCATCAACAGGGTAATAGGATTACCCAAATCAGGTAAATTAAATTTGATTTAATTTATCTTTTTTTATTTTATTTATTAAAATAATAAGAATCAGATCTGAAACATATCAAGATCTGATTGAGATCAAGAGAAAAATTTTTGAAATATATCTCTTGATCTGATCAGATCTGAACGAACCTGGACCGGGAAATCAGGATTTCCCTTCAACTGGTATCAGAGCCATGGTTCTAAAATTGTTTAGATCTGATTTTAAATTTATTTTAATTAGAAAATAAAGTGATTTCAGATGTCACATGAGATGTGATCAGATCTGAAATCAGAAAAAATTAAAATTAAATGATTTGGATCTAAGATTAGAAGATATGCATGACTAGTTCTAGAATAGAATAGTTCTATAGAATAGTCTTGCATGTTTTTGATTTAATCTGATTAAATCATATTTTAGATCTTTTATTTACTATTTTTTGATATTATAAGTGTTATAATAACATCTGAAAAAATAGCAAATAAAAATTATTTAATTTTAAATATCATATGAGATATGATTGATGCATGTCTAGACTAGTTGTAGAATAGTTCTACATAATTGTCTAGATTAGAATTTATTTTGATTAGATCAATTTAAATCTAATTTTTTAGATTATTATGAGATAATTTAGATCTGAAAACATGCATGATTTGATACATGAGATGTATGCAAAATATGCCATGATTAGATCTACTTTATATATGAGATATATGATATAGATCTGATATTGTTTTGTAGTATTGAATGTTCCTGATTAAGGCGTTCCTCTTGGCCGTCCGGTCATAAGAACGAAGAAGGGTTTAAAGGCCCTCTCTTCCCATTCGATGGGGTGTTCTTATGATGTGTAGGGGTGCTGCGTGTTCGTCCTTAATCAGAAACCCAAAACTTACTTTCTGCAAAACCCTAGATCCTGAAACCCTAGGATTTATTGTGCATATTTTGTTTATGAACCCTACTTAATTAAGAATTAAGTTTATGGAATATTAATTAGGTCTAAAATTGAGAATTTCAGATCTAAGACATATTCATAATACTGGGTTCGGGCTTGGGTAGCTCAATTAGGTCTAAGCGGTTGATCAAACCGAATCAAGAGTTGGTTAGATGGGATCAACAATGCTTAAATTGACCAGCCTAATAGGATTAAGTCTGGGTCAAGATCGAGTCACGATCAAGCAAGACCTAATTAGGCTCAGAGGTTAGAGTCTGGATTGTAGGCTAACCCAATTGGTTCTGACTCAACAATTTGGTGTCTAAGGTAAGTTTGGCACAGACGACCGACTGGTTTTTAATTGGAAGCTACTCGACCTGAATGCGTTCTTGTACGAGTTAATGGCATATTCCTTCCACCGGTCTCACTTACCTGGCCATATCTGTTGACACAGTTCTGATCTGAGGTGGTCAATAATCCGAGCTAACCCATGCCACTAGGTTAGTCATAATTGTTATGACTAAGCCAAGTCTAGTTTAATGAGACCTGAATCAATTCTCCCTAAGAAAAGATTAAGTCTGAGGTCTTCCACCATTGTAGATGTGCGGGCCCTTCCCGGGGTTGATTGTTCTCGGCTGGATACAGTGGCTCAGTTGCACCGGGAAGATGCAACCATGTCTATTAGGCATTGGATGCTATGGGCTGGAGGATGAGTTGGGCTCAATATTTCGGATACGGTGAGAGACTCAATTAGGAACCCAGTCTATGCAAATGGTGGGTCTGACTTAACTAAGGAGTGGATCAATATTCCGGATACGGTGAGATTCATGAATTAGAGACCAAGTTTGGGTGCACCATGATTAGAGAATCATTGAACAAGAGTTGTTCACTCATTGGCTAACCCATCACCAATAACTGTTAGGTGAGGTGATGAGTCAGTTGGTGAGACCGCACCACCCACTAGAAATCATTAATCGTGGAGATTTTCGCATCTCTACAGAGGGAGTGTAGGGATCCGAGAAAATAGTGGGAGCTAATTTGTTTAAAAATAAAATCCCTAAACAAATTGGTCAAGTCAAAATTACAGTATCTAACTAGAATCTTTGACTCTCTACAGGAAAATGTCTGCGTCCAACCCATTGGCACGTATCCTAGGACACACATAGACTGACTGGACCCAATTATAAAGATTGGCTCAGGAACTACAAAATTATTTTGGGTTCAGAGAAGTTAACCCATGTTTTGGACCAGGACCCTCCCACCTTACCAGCCCGTCCATCCACTTGAACAGAGAGCGTCTCTGGAAAAATGGATTGACGAAGATAATAAGGCCAGATACTTACATGTTGGGCTCGATGTCTGATGAGCTCCAGCGCCAACATGAAGATATCGGGACTGCTCGCCAAATGTTGGCTCACCTGCAGGAGATGTTTGGTGAACAGAGTCGCGCAGCCAAATATCAAGTCACAAAATGACTTTTTAAGGCTAAGATGCGTGATGGGCAGTCAGTCCAAGATCACTGTCTGACAATGATCAAGGACATGGAAGAGCTTGAGAAGCTCGGTGTGAAGTTGGACTTGGACCTGCAGAACGATATTATTCTGCAATCCTTGACTGATGCATATGGGCAATTCATCATGAATTACCACATGCATAAACTTCAAAATTCCTTGGCCGAGTTAATGAATATGCTGGTTACCGCTGAGCTTTCTATGAAAGGTTCTAAAGGCTCAGTTCTTGCTATGGAACGGACTTCTTCCAAAAGAAAGTCTTATGGAAAGAAAAAGAAGTCTGTGAAAAAGCAAAAGGTGGAAGGATCAAAGAAGAAGAAGGCAGAACCGAAGAAGAAAGGTCCGATGGCAAAGGAAAGTGTTTCCATTGCAACAGCGACGGCCATTGGAAGCGGAACTGCCCTACTTACCTGGCCACCCTGAAGAACAAGAAGGAAGGTCCTTCTGGAGGTATGCTCGTTATTGAGTCTAACCTTACGGTTTCTTCTGCATCCAGTTGGGTGCTTGACTCTGGTTCTAGTGCTCATCTGTGCACTTCTATGCAGGGTCTTGAGGATAGCAGGAGGCTGAGGGATGGAGACATGATCCTACGCATCGGTAATGGAGCAAGAGTTGCTGCAGTAGCCGTGGGAACATACCCTCTTCGATTACCATCTGGTTTAGACTTAGTTTTAAAAGACTGTTATTATGTGCCTGCAGCTAGCAGGAATTTGATTTCTGTTTCATGCTTAGCACAAGAAGGTTATGTGATCACCTTCTTTAAGGACCATTGTAACATTCTTTATGAAAGAAATAAAATTGCAAATGGTTTCCTTATTAATGGTCTTTATCAGCTACATATTGATGTACCTAACTATCGAGCAAAACGTGAATGCCAAACGACCTGCCAAAAACGACCTAGGGATATCTATGGCACCTGATATCTATGATTAGGTCACCTATTAGGATATAGCAGAAGATAGGATCAACAAATTGGAGAAAAATGGGCTATTGAGTCCATTGACTTTTGAGTCATATCCAACTTGTGAATCTTGTCTTCAAGGCAAAATGACTAAACTCCCTTTTGTTGGACATGGGGAGAGGGCCACAGATCTCCTTGCCCTAGTACATACTGATGTGTGCGGCCCATTTGATGTGCCGGCTAGAGGCAATTTTGTCTACTTCATTACCTTTACCGATGATCTGTCTAGGTATGGGTATGTGTATCTTATGAGACACAAGTCTGAAGCCTTTTGAAAAGTTCAAAGAATTCAGACATGAAGTAGAAAAACAAACTGGAAAACCCATTAAGGTTCTTCGATCAGATCGAGGAGGTGAATACCTTAGCCGGGAATTCCTAGACTATCTTAAGGAAAATGGCATAGTCTCTCAATGGACTCCACCAGGAACACCTCAACTCAACGGGGTTTCAGAATGGAGAAATCGGACTCTATTGGATATGGTTCGATCCATGATGAGCTTCACAGACCTCCCTGATTTTCTTTGGGGACATTCATTGTTAACTTCAATCTATTTACTGAATAGGGTTCCCTCTAAAACCGTTCCTACCACACCGTATGAGATATGGCACGGTAAGAAACCAAGTCTGAGTCATCTCAGAATTTGGGGTTGTCCGGCTCATGTCAAAAGACAACAAGCGGACAAGTTAGAGTTTAGGTCCTTTAGAGCTCGATTCATAGGATATCCTAAAGAGTCATTAGGATACTATTTCTACATTCCAGAAGACCACAATGTGATTGTGAGTCGACATGCCATCTTTCTTGAAAAATAGTTTATTCAAGATAGCGGCATTGGAAAGCAGATTAAGCTTGATGAGAAAGTCTCACAAGCAGAACGAGCTAAGGACCAAGTGGAACCAAATCAGGTTGAGCCAATAAGAACACTACCTCCTCCACCTCGTAGATCGGAAAGAGTTTCCCGTCCCCCTGAAAGATACTTAGGTATTATTTCAGAGGATGTAGAGGAAATGTTCCTCATAGGTAATGGTGCTCATGGTGATGATCCCAAAACCTACAACGAGGCGATATCAGATATCGACTCCGAGAAATGGCTAGAGGCAATGAAGTCAGAAATTGACTCGATGCACTCAAACCAAGTCTGGACCTTGGTAGATCCACCAGAAGGTATAGTACCTATTGGGTGTAAATGGATCTTCAAGAGAAAGATTGGTGCAGATGGGAATGTGGAGACATTCAAGGCTAGACTGGTGGCAAAAGGTTATAGTCAACGCGAAGGCATTGACTATCAGGATACCTTTTCCCCAGTAGCTATGCTAAAATCCATCCGCACATTGCTTGCTGTTGCAGCCTATTTCGATTATGAAATATGGCAAATGGACGTGAAAACGGCATTCCTAAATGGATATCTTGAGGAAGATATCTATATGGAACAGCCGCTAGGTTTCACATCCAGTGATACTGATCACAAGGTTTGCAAGCTGCAAAGGTCCATATATGGACTTAAGCAAGCATCTCGGAGCTGGAACACTCGTTTCAATGATGTGATCAAAAAGTTTGGTTTCATCAAAAATGAAGAGGAACCATGTGTTTTCAAAAGGGTCAGTGGGAGCGCTGTTGTCTTCCTCGTATTGTACGTGGATGACATCCTCCTTATTGGGAATGATATTCCCATGTTGACATCAGTCAAGATGTGGTTGTCCAAGGAATTCTCCATGAAAGACCTAGGTGAAGCATCCTTTATTCTAGGAATTAAGGTCTATAGGGATAGACCGAATAGGATGCTAGGACTTTCACAGAAGATGTACATAGAGGAAGTACTAAAGAGGTTTAGTATGGAAAACTCTAAGAGGGGATTAATACCCTTCAGACATGGTATTCATCTTTCCAAGAAGATGTGCCCCAGCACACCTGAGGAAATAGAACGCATGAGCAAGATCCCTTATGCTTCTGCAATAGGGAGCCTCATGTATGCCATGCTATGTACACGACCTGATATAGCCCATGCTGTGAGTGTCACAAGCAGATATCAGTCAAATCCAGGTGAAGAACACTGGACTTCTGTGAAATGTATCCTTAAGTACTTGAGAAGAACTAAGGATATGATGTTGGTCTTTGGTAATGGAGAACTCCAAGTTCCAGGGATACACAGACTCGGACTTTCATGTCCGATATAGATGATCGAAAGTCGACATCTGGAAGTCTGTTTGTGTGCAATGGTGGAGCTGTCAGCTGGAAGAGTTCCAAGCAAACTGTGATAGCAGATTCCACCATGGAAGCAGAATATATCGCTGCATCAGAGGCTGCAAAGGAAGCATTCTGGTACAAGAAGTTTGCTGCAGAAATTGGAGTAATGCCATCAGATGCCATTCCTCTTTACTGCGACAACAATGGCGCCATAGCCCTTGCTAAGGAGCCGAGGTCTCACCAGAAGTCCAAGCACATTGAGCGGCGATACCACCTCATCCGCGATTACCTCGAGAAAGGGTTACGTCGAGGTCAAGAGAGTCAACTCCGCAGATAATGTGGCAGACCCACTTACAAAGCCGTTGGGCCAGCAGAAGATCGAAGCCCACCTTGAGAAGATGGGACTTAGACTTGTAGCCAATTGGCTTTAGGACAAGTGGGAGATTGTTAGATATATGTGCCCTAGAAGCCAGAATTGGCTGACACTTGTAATACACTTCTAGGGGCAAAATTATAATTTTGACTATAATCAATAAAATGGGTTATTTTCTATCACATATGTGTATTTAGTGTCTGTGATACATCCTTTGAGTTAATGGTAATGATAATTCATATTTTCAAGAGTTGAAAATTTAAGACATGAATAATCATTATTAACTCATAAACATGCTCCCGACCATAGGATCATCACGAGGATGGTGATTGATCCGGAAGGTTGGTGTACGAATCGCTTCTCTTTAGTAGATGAGTCTTGAGTCTACGGTGTGGAGACACCGGAGCGAGAGTACAGGTACTCGTTAGAGAACGAGGGCACTGAGCGTGACCACCTCGAGTAGTCATTAGGGAAGTCTACCTTCTCGTCAATGACTGACTCGATGCTGCAGTAGTGTGTCTGGTTCTTTGACCTGAGATGCATCGGCAGTTCACCTTGAGGGTGTTATAGTTTGACTACACCATTACTCGGTCTCCTAGCCATATGGAACCCTGAGGTGTATGTTGGCTATAGCATGTTCATTGTAGGAACTGGATTGCATCAAGATGGAATCTATCTACCTCGGTGGTAGAGGAGCAGCCCTATGATGATCATGAGAATCAAGTCCAGAAATCCCATGGCCATGGTAGAGTGAAATAATAGAAAGAGTTTCTATTTAGATTTTCACATTGGACTCGAATCGAATGATTACATCATATGACAGAGACTAGGGTTTGACGAGTTCACCTTAACCCTAATCTGATCGGGGCTCAAGATAGAAGAACTTAATCACACAGGTAGCTGCACCAAGAGGTTCGCATTCAGCTCTGATGGGTTGCCACCATATACTGCTAGGTGTCACTGGTGGATTTTGGGAGCAATTAGAATGATTTAGATGATCGATCATTCTAGCTGTTCGAATCAGAAGAGTTCTGATCCATCGAAAGGAGTTTCGATGATGTCGATGATAGAGATCATGACATATCCCATTACCATACAGAACTGAACCTAACTGGGTCACACAAACAAGGGTTTGAATCTGGTGATCATCAATTGAACTGATCTAGTTCAATTGATCTGAATGAGATTCAATTAGGTTCAAGGAAATCGTGCTAGCACTCGATTGAACCTAACGTTCTTCTTTTACTATCATAAATAAGTTGTCCTGACTGAGCCAAAGGAGTTTGTGCTCAATCAGAGGCCTTCATATGGTCTGACTGGAGGTTGTCCAAGTCAGAAAAGGTTGTCTTATTTGTAAGACATTACCTGCCATTTTTGGTCACCTGCCATTTCTTGTTCTTTGACTTTGGTCAAAAGTCTACCTTTGACTGGTCAAACGTTGACCATTGACACTTTGACTTTTGACCACATGTCATGCACCTATTGGAGAGCTGGTGGGGGCCTGTCCCCCTGCCAGAACCTGGCAAGGAGAAGGGCGCACGCCACCCTAGGGTGGCGTGAGCCCAAGTTGGAGGCGCCTAGGAGTCCTTGTTGGACAAGGACTCCACCTCCCTTTTTGGATTCCAATTAGAGTTCTACTAAGAATCCAACTTTGACTGGTCTTAGGCACCCTCTAAGGAGGAATCCAGGGGTCTCTATTCCAACCAATCAGATTTAGATCTGATTTCACAAAGGGTTGTGATTGGTTGAGAGGAAGAGGAGTTGGATCACAAGAGGTCTATAAATAAGACCCTGCGCCCAACCCTAATCCTAAGTGAATTAAAAGAGATTTCCCACGTCCAAGGCTGCCTCTCCCCTCCTTCTCCATGCCGTACTCTCTTCTCCCCTTGCTCTCCACGTCCAAAAGTGTTTTGGATTTAGTTTGGTGCGATTCAGATCAAGGAAAGGCGATCAAAAGCAAGAAGGCTGCGCTGCTGCAAAAGGACGACTGCAGATCTTCAAAAGAGTTTTGAAGATCCTCCAGATCAGATCCAGATCTGATTTTTGGAGGTGTGATAGAAAAGAAGAGGTTCTCCAGATCCAACCCGAGTGGATACCGGTAGAGGCCAGGCGCTTGCGTGGCTAAGATCCAGAACCTTCCGCTGCAATCAGGATCATCTACAGGGTAATAGGATTACCCAAATCAGGTAAATTGAATTTGATTTAATTTATCTTATTTTATTTTATTTATTAAAATAATAAGAATCAGATCTGAAATATATCAAGATCTGATTAAGGTCAAGAGAAAATTTTTGAAATATATCTCTTGATCTAATCAGATCTAGACGAATCTGGACCGGGAAATCAAGATTTCCCTTCAAGTTCAGCTAGAAGGACCCTTGTTGGAATGTCGAGATTCAGTGCAAGGAAGGCCTACCTAGATGAGTCAGTCATGACTCTTGGAAATGGAAAGCAGAAAGTGGAGAGCCCTTGTTCTAATCAAGATTCTACCCTTGGAAGATCTCTACCCCCTCCAGCCAGCCACACTTTGAGATTCATGATCGAGATGATATTCTCAATTAGAAGCTTCAAGAAATGAATTGGCATATCGAGGAACTCCACCATATTGCCTCCGCTCGCCATGACAACATCTGCATCGACCCTCCATTCTCTACTCGTATCATGCAAGAACCCATCCTGCCGAACTTCAAACTTCCCGAGTTTGAGAGTTATGATGGGACCACCAATTCAGTTGACCACCTTGAAGTCTTTAGAACTATGATGTTGCTCTATGGTGTGCCTGATGCCATTCTGTACTGAGCTTATTTCTCTACTTTAAAAAAAGTAAGAAGAAATTGATACTCGAATCTCAAATTGGGTACCATCTTTTCTTTTGACCAGCTGAGCTACCAATTTGTAGCTTATTTCATCAGTAGCTGGTGCCAAAGATGAGGTTCAGACTCCATTGTCTATATTAAGCAGAAACAAGGAGAGTCCATCCGAGCTTATGTCGGTTGCTTTAATGCTGCTACTTTGAAAGTCTAAAATTTGGACCAGTTTGTTGCTATGGCCGCACTAAAGGACAGCCTCTAGAAGAATGATCTCCTTTTCTCCCTGAAGAAGAAGTACCTCCAAAATTTTATCGATATGCTGGCCCGAGCAAAGGCTACGCTCGAGCAGAGGAGGCCTTCAAACAAAAAGATGATTTAGTCATAGAAGAGCAGCAAGTGGATGAATCCAGCAAACCCATGACTGCTGGGAAGCCAAGTGAAGCTCAACCACTCTCTAGAACCACTCCTGAGCATAGACGAGCTCAGACTCCACCTCAAGCTCATTGACAAAGAAGCTTGGATCGAAGGGATGGTGGAACTTCCCTCCCAGAAGATTTCATAATTACTCCCCTCTGAATGCTCCAAAGATCCAAGTATTGATGGAAATCAAGAAGCAGTTATCGAGGCCAAAGAGAATGCGGTCCCACCCCATCAAGCGCAATTCCAACAAGTACTATCTTTACCATCGTGACCATGATCATGATACTGAAGTATGCATCTAGCTTCAGAACAAAATTGAGGAGCTCATCGATGAGGTTGGCTGGATCGCTTTTTGAGATGTCAGCCAAAAAGGAGAGAAGATCGACCAAGAGCCCTACCGTAGCCTGAACCACCTTGGAGGTATGAGCTGCAAGAAGATCGACCCCCATTTGGAGTCATCAACACCATCACTGGAGGACATCGGTGGGGAAAGACTAGTATATTAGCAGAGCCAGCAAAGAGGTAGAGAACTAAAGAATCCATCACTTTTAATTACTAAAGAAGGTGTATAAGGGATTCAATTTCTACATAATGATGTGGTTGTAGTAACTTTAAATATTGTTGATTATGATGTACGCCATATTTTGATTGATAATGAATGCTCTACTGATGTTTTATTTTATGATGCATTCTCTAAAATATCTATAACTAACAGTCGTATGGGACCAATGAGCTCTTCATTAGTGGGGTTCACCAGCGATGCTATATTAGTGGAAGGAATAATTACCTTATCTATTATGGTAGATCGGTACATGAAGCAGTCTAAGGCTTAAGTTGATTTTTTAGTGGTAAAGGCACCCTCTACCTATAACGCAATTCTTAGCCAACTTGGCTTGAATGCACCTCAGGCAGTAGTTTCAACTTACTATTTGAAGATGAAGTTTTTGATAGGATGTGGGGTTGGAGAGGTTAGAGGAGATCAGGCTTTGGCACGACACTGCTACACCGTTGTCGTGTAAGGAGGAAAGCAAATAGAGCCCTATCCAGTAGATGGACTTAATGCCCATGATGACTTAACTGAAGAGCAGGGGGAACCTATTAACGACCTTGTCGCGGTTTCTCTAAACGATGGGAATAAAGATCATATCGTTCAAATTAGCTCCAACCTGAAAGAAGAAGTCAAAAAGTAGCTCATTACCTTTTTGCAGATGAATGCCGACATCTTTGCCTGGATACCTACAGATATACTCGGGATTGATGCTGAAGTAATGGAACATTGTTTGAGTGTGGATCTCAAACATTAGCCAGTAAAATAAAAGAAGCGCAGCTTTACACAAGAGCGACAGAAGGCTATCACAGATGAGGTTGATAAGCTTTTTAAGGCTAAGTTTATCTGGAAGGTATCCAATCCAGATTGGATTGCAATTATGGTCCTCGTCAAGAAGGTGAATGGCAAATGAAGAATGTGCATAGACTTCATAGATCTGAATAAGGCCTATCCAAAGGACAGCTATCCCTTACCCAGTATCGATCAACTAGTGGATGCAACTTCAGGCCATAAGCTCTCACCTTCATGGGTGCCTTCTTTGGCTACAACCAGATCTATATGGCACCAAAAGATGAGGAAAAAATTGCTTTTATTATTGACCATGATCTTTATTGTTATAGGATTATGCCCTTCAGGTACGACGTACCAGCACCTGATAAATAAGATCTTCAAGAAGTAGATTAGCTGTAATATGGAAGTCTACATAGATGACATGCTTGTTAAAGTCAATAGTCTATAGATTCGGCTTACCTCAGACTATCATTATTGATAACATATGCCAGTTTGTAGGAACAAATTTCATCAAGTTTTATGAAGATCTGAATATCTCTCGTCACTTCACATCAGTAGCTCACCCATAGGCAAATGGCAAGACCAAGGTAACTAACAGGACCCTATTGCAAGGAATAAAAGCAAGACTTGAAAGAGCAAAAAAGATGAGTGGACAAACTCTATCATGTGCTTTGGGCTTATAGAACCACTTAGAGGTTACCAACTAAAAAAACTCAATTTGCTTTAGCTTTTGGAAGAGACAATCTATTAGATATATGTGCCCTAGAAGCCAGAATTGGTTGACACTTGTCATACACTTCTAGGGGTAAAATAGTAATTTTGACTAAAATCAATAAAATGGATTATTTTCTATCACATATGTGTATTTAGTGTCTGTGATACATCCTTTGAGTTAATGGTAATGATAATTCATATTTTGAAGAATTAAAAATTTAAGATATGAATAATCATTATTAACTCATAAAATGCTCTCGATAATAGAATCATCATGAGGATGGTGATTAATCCAGAAGGTTGGTGTACAATCGCTTCTCTTTAGTAGATGAGTCTTGAGTCTAGGTGTGGAGATACCGGAGTGAGAGTATAGGTACTCGTTAGAGAATGAGGACACTAAGTGTGACCACCTCGAGTAGTCATTAGGAAGTCTACCTTCTTGTCAATGACTGACTCGATGCTGTAGTGGTGTGTCTGGTTCTTTGACCTGAGATGCATCGATAGTTCACCTTGAGGGTGTTATAGTTTGACTATACCATTACTCGGTCTCCTAGCCATATGGAACCTTGAGGTGTATGTTGGCTATAACATGTTCATTGTAGGAACTGGATAGCATCAAGATAGAATCTATCTACCTCGGTGGTAGAGGAGCAGCCCTATGATGATCATGAGAATCAAGTCCAGAAGTCCATGGCCATGGCAGAGTGAAATAATAGAAAGAGTTTCTATTTAGATTTTCACATTGGACTTGAATCGAATGATTACATCATATGACAGAGACTAGGGTTTGACGAGTTCACCTTAACCCTAATCTGATCGGGGCTCAAGATAGAAGAACTTAATCACATAGGTAGCTGCACCAAGAGGTTTGCATTCAGCTCTGATGGGTTGCCACCATATACTGCTAGGTGTCACTGGTGGATTTTGGGAGCAATTAGAATAATTTAGATGATCAATCATTCTAGCTGTTCGAATCAGAAGAGTTCTGATCCATTGAAAGGAGTTTCGATGATGTCGATGATAGAGATCATGACATATCCCATTACCATATAGAACTGAACCTAACTGGGTCACACAAATAAGGGTTTGAATCTGGTGATCATCAATTGAGCTAATCCAGTTCAATTGATCTGAATGAGATTCAATTAGGTTCAAGAAAATCGTGCTAGCACTCGATTGAACCTAACGTTCTTCTTTTACTATCATAAATAGTTGTCTTGACTGAGCCAAAAGAGTTTGTGCTCATTCAGAAGCCTTCACTTGGTCTGACTGGAGCCTGTCCAGGTCAGAAAAGGGTTGTCTTATTTTGTAAGATAATACCTGCCATTTTTAGTCACCTGCTATTTCTCATCCTTTGACTTTGGTCAAAAGTTGACCTTTGACTGGTCAAATGTTAACCATTGAAACCTTGACTTTTGTCCATATATCATGCACCTATTGAAGAGCTGGTGGGGGCCTGTCCCTCTACCAAAACCTGGCAAGGAGGAGGGCGCACACCACCCTTTGCGTGTGCCCAAGCTGGAGGCGCCCAGGAGTCCCTGTTGGACAGGGACTCCATCTCCTTTTTGGATTCCGATTAGAGTTCTCCTAAGAATCAAGTTTGACTGGTCTTAGGTGCCATCTAAGGAGGAATCCAAGAGACTCTATTTCCACCAATCAGATTTAGATCTAATTTCACAAAGGGTTGTGATTGGTTGGGAAGAAGAGGAGTTGGATCACAGATAGTCTATAAATAAGACCCTGCGCCCAACTCAAATTATGATTGGAACAGAATTCAATTCCCACACCCCAAGGCCTCCTCTCCCCTCTTCCTCCATGCCAAACCCACCTTCTCCCTCTCCTCTCCACGTCCAAAGTGGTTTGGACCGTAGTTGGTGCAATTCAAACGAGAGAAAGGCGACTGAAAGATAGAAGGCTGCACTACTGCAAAGGACAACTGCTGATTTTCGAAAGAAGTTTTTGAAGATCCTCCAGATTAGATCTAGATTTGATTTTTGGAGACTTGATAGAAAGGAAGAGGATCTCTAGATCCAGTCTGAGTGGATACCGGTAGAGACCAGACACTTGCATGGCTAGATCCAAAACCTACCGCTACTTACAGGATCATCAACGGATAATAGGATTACCCACTTCAAGGTAAATTAAATTTGATTTAATTTATCTAAATTTATTTTAATTACTAAAATAATAAAAATTAGATCTAAAACATTCTAGATCTAATCTAGATTAAAAAAAAAAAATTAAAATATATCTCTTTATCCGATTAGATCTGAACGAACCTAGTCCGAAAAATCAGGATTTCACTTCAACTGGTATCAGAGCCAAGGTTCTAAAAGTATTTAGATCCAATTTTAAATTTATTATAATAAAAAAATAAGTGATTTTAGATGTCACATGAGATGTGATCAGATCTGAAATCAGAAAAAATTAAAATTAAATGATTTGGATCTAAGATTAGAAAATATGCATGACTAGTTCTAAAATAGAATAGTTCTATAGAATAGTCTTGCATGTTTTCAATTTAATTTGATTAAATCATATTTTAGATCTATTTATTTACTATTTTTTGATATTATAATTATTATAATAATATCTAAAAAATAGTAAATAAAAATTATTTAATTTTAAACATCATATGAGATATGATTGATGCATGTCTAGACTAGTTGTAGAATAGTTCTACATAGTTGTCTAGATTAGAGTTTATTTTGATTAGATCAATTTAAATCTAATTTTTTAGATTATTATGAGATAATTTAGATTTGAAAAATATGCATGATTCGATACATGAGATGTATGCAAAATATGCCATGATTAGATCTAATTTGTATATGAGATATATGATATAGATCTAAAACTATTTTGTAGTATTACATGTTCCTGATTAAGGCGTTCCTCTTGGCCGTCCGGTCATAAGAATGAAGAAGGGTTTAAAGGCCCTCTCCTTCCCATCCGATGGGGTGTTCTTATGATGTGTAGGGGTGCTGCGCGTTCGTCCTTAATCAGAAACCCAAAACTTACTTTCTGCAAAACCCTAGATCCTGAAACCCTAGGATTTATTGTGCATATTTTATTTATGAACCCTACTTAATTAAAAATTAAGATTATGAAATATTAATTAGGTCTAAAATTGAGAATTTTAGATCTAAGACATATTCATAATACTTGGTTCGGGCTTGGGTAGCTCAATTAGGTCTAAGCGGTTGATCAAACCGAATCAAGAGTTGGTTAGATGGGATCAACAATGCTTAAATTGACCAGCCTAATAGGATTAAGTCTGGGTCAAGATCGAGTCACGATCAAGCAAGACCTAATTAGGCTCAGAGGTTAGAGTCTGGATTGTAGGCTAACCCAATTGGTTCTGGCTCAATAATTTGGTGTCTAAGGTAAGTTTGGCACATACGACCGACTGGTTTTTAATTGGAAGCTACTCGACCTGAATGCATTCTTGTACGAGTTAATGGCATATTCCTTCCACCGATCTCACTTACCTGGCCATATCTGTTGACACAGTTCTGATCTTGAGGTGGTCAATAATCCGAGCTAACCCATGCCACTAGGTTAGTCATAATTGTTATGACTATGACAAGTCTAGTTTAATGAGACCTGAATCAATTCTCCCTAAGAAAAGATTAAGTCTGAGGTCTTCCACCATTGTAGATGTGCGGGCCCTTTCCGGGTTGATTGTTCTCGGCTGGATACAGTGGCTCAGTTGCACCGAAAGATGCAACCATGTCTATTAGGCATTGGATGCTATGGGCTGGAGGATGAGTTGGGCTCAATATTTTGGATATGGTGAGAGACTCAATTAGGAATCCAGTCTGTGCAAATGGTGGGTCTGACTTAACTAAGGAGTGGATCAATATTTCTGGATACGGTGAGATTCATGAATTAGAGACCAAGTTTGGGTGCACCATGATTAGAGAATCATTGAACAAGAGTTGTTCACTCATTGGCTAACCCATCACCAATAACTGTTAGGTGAGGTGATGAGTCAGTTGGTGAGACCGCACCACCCACTAGAAATCATTAATCATGGAGATTTTTGCATCTCTACAGAGGGAGTGTAGGGATCCAAGAAAATAGTGGGAAGCTAATTTGTTTAAAAATAAAATTTCTAAATAAATTGGTCAAGTCATAATTACAGTATCTAACTAGAATCTTTGACTCTCTACAGAAAAATGTCTGCGTCCAACCCATTGGCACGTATCCTGGACACACATAGACTGACCGGACCCAATTATAAAGATTGGCTCAGGAACTACAAAATAGTTTTGGGTTTCGAGAAGTTAACCCATGTATTGGACCAGGACCCTCCCACCTTACCAGCCCGTCCATCCATTGAACAGAGAGCATCTCTGGAAAAATGGATAGACGAAGATAATAAGGCCAGATATTACATGTTGGGCTCGATGTCTGATGAGCTCCAGCGCCAACATGAAGATATCGGGACTGCTCGCCAAATGTTGGCTCACCTGCAGGAGATGTTTGGTGAACAGAGTCGCGCAGCCAAGTATCAAGTCACGAAATGACTTTTTAAGGCTAAGATGCATGATGGGCAGTCAGTCCAAGATCACTGTCTGATGATGATCAAGGACATGGAAGAGCTTGAGAAGCTCGGTGTGAAGTTAGACTTGGATCTGCAGAACGATATTATTCTGCAATCCTTGACTGATGCATATGGGCAATTCATCATGAATTACCACATGCATAAACTTCAAAATTTCCTTGGCCGAATTAATGAATATGCTGGTCACCGCTGAGCTTTCTATGAAAGGTTCTAAAGGCTCAGTTCTTGCTATGGAATGGACTTCTTCCAAAAGAAAGTCTTATGGAAAGAAAAAGAAGTCTGTGAAAAAGCAGAAGGTGGAAGGAGCAAAGAAGAAGAAGGCAGAGCCGAAGAAGAAAGGCCGATGTCAAAGGAAAGTATTTTCCATTGCAACAGCGACGGCCATTGGAAGCGGAACTGCCCTACTTACCTGGCCACCCTGAAGAACAAGAAGGAAGGTCCTTCTGGAGGTATGCTCGTTATTGAGTCTAACCTTACGGTTTCTTCTGCATCCAGTTGGGTGCTTGACTCTGGTTCTAGTGCTCATCTGTGCACTTCCATGCAGGGTCTTGAGGATAGCAGGAGGCTGAGGGATGGAGACATGATCCTACGCATCGGTAATGGAGCAAGAGTTGCTGCAGTGGCCGTGGGAACATACCCTCTTCGATTACCATCTGGTTTAGACTTAGTTTTGAAAGACTGTTATTATGTGCCTGCAGCTAGCAGGAATTTGATTTCTGTTTCATGCTTAGCACTAGAAGGCTATGTGATTACCTTCTTTAAGGACCATTGTAACATTCTTTATGAAAGAAATAAAATTGCAAATGGTTTCCTTATTAACGGTCTTTATCAGCTACATATTGATGTACCTGTTCTAACTATCGAGCAAAACGTGAATGCCAAACGACCTAGGGATAGTCCAAATGATAGGTATCTATGGCACCTGAGATTAGGTCATATAGCAGAAGATAGGATCAACAAATTGGAGAAAAATGGGCTATTGAGTCCATTGACTTTCGAGTCATATCCAACTTGTGAATCTTGTCTTCAAGGCAAAATGACTAAACTCCCTTTTGTTGGACATGGGGAGAGGGCCACAGATCTCCTTGCCCTAGTACATACTGATGTGTGCGGCCCATTTGATGTGCCGGCTAGAGGCAATTTTGTCTACTTCATTACCTTTATCGATGATCTGTCTAGGTATGGGTATGTGTATCTTATGAGACACAAGTCTGAAGCTTTTGAAAAGTTCAAAGAATTCAGACATGAAGTAGAAAAATAAACTGAAAAACCCATTAAGGTTCTTCGATCAGATCGAGGAGGTGAATACCTTAGCCGAAAATTCCTAGACTATCTCAAGAAAAATGGCATAGTCTCTCAATGGACTCCACCAGGAACACCTCAACTCAACGGGGTTTCAGAATGGAGAAATCGGACTCTATTGGATATGGTCCGATCCATGATGAGCTTCACAGACCTCCCTGATTTTCTTTGGGGACATTCATTGTTAACTTCAATTTATCTACTGAATAGGGTTCCCTCTAAAACCGTTCCTACCACACCGTATGAGATATGGCATGGTAAGAAACCAAGTCTGAGTCATCTCAGAATTTGGGGTTGTCCGGCTCATGTCAAAAGACAACAAGCGGACAAGTTAGAGTTTAGGTCCTTTAGAGCTCGATTCATAGGATATCCTAAAGAGTCATTAGGATACTATTTCTACATTCCAGAAGACCACAATGTGATTGTGAGTCGACATGCCATCTTTCTTGAAAAATAGTTTATTCAAGATAGCGGCATTGGAAAGCAGATTAAGCTTGATGAGAAAGTCTCACAAGTACAACGAGCTAAGGACCAATTGGAACCAAATCAGGTTGAGCCAATAAGAACACTACCTCCTCCACCTCGTAGATCGGAAAAGAGTTTTCCATCCCCCTGAAAGATACTTAGGTATTATTTCAGAGGAAAGTAGAGAAAATGTTCCTCGTAGGTAATGGTGCTCATGGTGATGATCCCAAAACCTACAACGAGGCGATATCAGATATCGACTCCGAGAAATGGCTAGAGGCAATGCAGTCAGAAATTGACTCGATGCACTCAAACCAAGTCTGGACCTTGGTAGATCCACCAGAAGGTATAGTACCTATTGGGTGTAAATGGATCTTCAAGAGAAAGATTGGTGCAGATGGAAATGTGGAGACATTCAAGGCTAGACTAGTGGCAAAAGGTTATAGTCAATGCGAAGGCATTGACTATCAGGATACCTTTTCTCAGTGGCTATGCTAAAATCCATCCGCACATTGCTTGCCGTTGCAGCCTATTTCGATTATGAAATATGGCAAATGGACGTGAAAATGGCATTCTTAAATGGATATCTTGAGGAAGATATCTATATGGAACAGCCGCTAGGTTTCACATCCAGTGATACTGATCACAAGGTTTGCAAGCTGCAAAGGTCCATATATGGACTTAAGCAAGCATCTCGGAGCTGGAACACTCATTTCAATGATGTGATCAAAATGTTTGGTTTCATCAAAAATGAAGAGGAACCGTGTGTCTTCAAAAAGGTCAGTGGGAGCGCTGTTGTCTTCCTCGTATTGTACGTGGATGACATCCTCCTTATTGGGAATGATATTCCCATGATGACAACAGTCAAATTATGGTTGTCCAAGGAATTCTCCATGAAAGACCTAGGTGAAGCATCCTTTATTCTAGGAATTAAGGTCTATAGGGATAGACCGAATAGGATGCTAGGACTTTCACAGAAGATGTACATAGAGGAAAGTACTAAAGAGGTTTAGTATGGAAAACTCTAAGAGGGGATTAATACCCTTCAGACATGGTATTCATCTTTCCAAGAAGATGTGCCCTAGCACACCTGAGGAAATAGAATGCATGAGCAAGATCCCTTATGCTTCTGCAATAGGGAGCCTCATGTATGCCATGCTATGTACACGACCTGATATAGCCCATGCTGTGAGTGTCACAAGCAGATATCAGTCAAATCCAGGTGAAGAATACTGGACTTCTGTGAAATGTATCCTTAAGTACTTGAGAAGAACTAAGGATATGATGTTGGTCTTTGGTAACGGAGAACTCCAAGTCCAGGGATACACAGACTCGGATTTCATGTCCGATATAGATGATCGAAAGTCGACATCTGGGAGTCTGTTTGTGTGCAATGGTGGTGCTGTCAGCTGGAAGAGTTTCCAAGCAAACTATGATAGCAGATTCCACCATGGAAGCAGAATATATCGCTGCATCAGAGGCTGCGAAGGAAGCATTCTGGTACAAGAAGTTTGCTGCAGAAATTGGAGTAATGCCATCAGATGCCATTCCTCTATACTGCGACAACAATGGCGCCATAGCCCTTGCTAAGGAGCCGAGGTCTCACCAAAAATCCAAGCACATTGAGCGGCGATACCACCTCATCCACGATTACCTCGAGAAGGGTTACGTCGAGGTCAAGAGAGTCAACTCCACAGATAATGTGGCAGACCCACTTACAAAGCCGTTGGGCCAGCAGAAGATCGAAGCCCATCTTCTTGAAGAAGATGGGACTTAGACTTGTAGCCAATTGGCTTTAGGACAAGTGGGAGATTGTTAGATATATGTGCCCTAGAAGCCAGAATTGGCTGACACTTGTAATACACTTCTAGGGGCAAAATTATAATTTTGACTAAAATCAATAAAATGGGTTATTTTCTATCACATATGTGTATTTAGTGTCTGTGATACATCCTTTGAGTTAATGGTAATGATAATTCATATTTTCAAGAGTTGAAAATTTAAGACATGAATAATCATTATTAACTCATAAAATGCTCCCGACCATAGGATCATCACGAGGATGGTGATTGATCCGAAAGGTTGGTGTACAATCGCTTCTCTTTAGTAGATGAGTCTTGAGTCTACGGTGTGTGAGACACCGAGCGAGAGTACAGGTACTCGTTAGAGAACGAGGGCACTGAGCGTGACCACCTCGAGTAGTCATTAGGAAGTCTACCTTCTCGTCAATGACTGACTCGATGCTGCAGTAGTGTGTCTGGTTCTTTGACCTGAGGTGCATCGGCAGTTCACCTTGAGGGTGTTATAGTTTGACTACACCATTACTCGGTCTCCTAGCCATATGGAATCCTGAGGTGTATGTTGGCTATAGCATGTTCATTGTAGGAACTGGATTGCATCAAGATGGAATCTATCTACCTCGGTGGTAGAGGAGCAGCCCTATGATGATCATGAGAATCAAGTCCAGAAGTCCCATGGCCATGGCAGAGTGAAATAATAGAAAGAGTTTCTATTTAGATTTTCACATCGGACTTGAATCGAATGATTACATCATATGACAGAGACTAGGGTTTGACGAGTTTACCTTAACCCTAATCTGATCGGGGCTCAAGATAGAAGAACTTAATCACACAGGTAGCTGCACCAAGAGGTTCGCATTCAGCTCTGATGGGTTGCCACCATATACTGCTAGGTGTCACTGGTGGATTTTGGGAGCAATTAGAATGATTTAGATGATCGATCATTCTAGCTGTTCGAATCAGAAGAGTTCTGATCCATCGAAAGGAGTTTCGATGATGTCGATGATAGAGATCATGACATATCCCATTACCATACAGAACTGAACCTAACTGGGTCACACAAACAAGGGTTTGAATCTGGTGATCATCAATTGAACTGATCCAGTTCAATTGATCTGAATGAGATTCAATTAGGTTCAAGGAAAATCGTGCTAGCACTCGATTGAACCTAACGTTCTTCTTTTACTATCATAAATAGTTGTCCTGACTGAGCCAAAGGAGTTTGTGCTCATCAGAGGCCTTCACTATGGTCTGACTGGAGCCTTGTCCAGGTCAGAAAAGGTTTGTCTTATTTTGTAAGACAATTACCTGCCATTTTTGGTCACCTGCCATTTCTCGTCCTTTGACTTTGGTCAAAAGTTGACCTTTGACTGGTCAAATGTTGACCATTGACACTTTGACTTCTTGATCCACATGTCATGCACCTATTGGAGAGCTGGTGGGGGCCTGTCCCCCTACCAGAACCTGGCAAGGAGGAGGGCGCATGCCACCCTTGGCGTGTGCCCAAGCTGGAGGCGCCCAGGAGTCCCTGTTGGATAGGGACTCCATCTCCTTTTTGGATTTCGATTAGAGTTCTCCTAAGAACCAACTTTGACTGGTCTTAGGCACCATCTAAGGAGGAATCCAAGGGACTCTATTCCCACCAATCAGATTTAGATCTGATTTCACAAAGGGTTGTGATTGGTTGGGAAGAAGAGGAGTTGGATCACAGATAGTCTATAAATAAGACCCTGCGCCCAACTCAAATTATGATTGGAAAGGAATTCAATTCTCCATGCCCCAAGGCCTCCTCTCTCCTCTTCCTCCATGCCAAACCCACCTTCTCCCTCTCCTCTCCACATCCAAAAGTGGTTTTGGACCTTGGTTGGTGCAATCCAGATGAGAGAAAGGCGATTGAAAGCTAGAAGGCTGCGCTGCTGCAAAGGACAACTGCTGATCTTCGAAAGAAGTTTTTGAAGATCCACTAGATCAGATCCAGATCTGATTTTTGGAGACTTGATAGAGAAGAAGATGATCTCCAGATCCAATCTAAGTGAATACTGATAGAAGCCAGGCACTTGCATGGCTAGATCCAGAACCTTCCGCTGCTTACAAGATCATGAACGGGTAATAGGATTACCCACTTCAAGATAAATTAAATTTGATTTAATTTATCTAAATTTATTTTAATTACTAAAATAATAATAATTAGATCTAAAATATTTTAGATCTGATTTGGATCAAAGAAATTTTTTTTTGAAATATATCTCTTTATTCGATCAGATTTGAACGAACCTGGTCCGAAAAATCAGGATTTCACTTCACAATAATCCCAATTGAACTTAGACTTCGTTCAGCGCATGTTAAAGCCTTTAATGAACTGAATAAGTTACAGGATCTCAGGGCAAACCTTGACTTATTAGAGGAGAAGCAAGAAAAGGCTCAAATTAAGATGACAGCTTACAAGCAAAAGATAGCCCATTACTACAACTCCAAAGTTAGGAGCAAAATATTCAAAGTGAGAGATCTGGTGCTTCGATAGGAGGATATCTCACAACCCCAAAATCAAGAAAAGCTTATCCCAAACTAGAAAGGCCATTATGAGGTTGTGAAAATCATCCACCCAAAAACCTATTATCTGAAGAAACTTGGAGGGGCTACACTCATACGACCTTAGAACTTGAAAAACTTATGAATGTACTATCAATAATCTCATTTCAATAAAATTCTCTTCTTTTAACATCCTTGTCTTTGGTGTGAAAATATGCAATAACAAGGGATTGAAGGCCTCCAATTCTTAAATAGGAGGTAACAGGGAGAGGCCCTCTCAATGGCTTCGTGCCCCGGCAATCTTGTTAGAAATAGGAGGAGGATCTTATTCTAATAAAGGTAATAACCAACCATATCATAAACAAAAGAAGAACCTCATCCTAACATGGATGAAAATCCCATGGGAGATTGAAGGCCTCTAGTTCTTAAATAGGAGGTAATGAAAAGACACTCTCTCAACAACCCTTTCATGCCCCAGCAATCTTGTTAGGAATAAAAGGACCTCATCCTAACAAAGGTGATAGCCAACAATGTCAGAAATAGGAGGAGGACCTCATCCTGATATGGATGAAAACTCTATGAGGGATTGAAGGCCTCCAATTTTTAAACAGGAGGTAATAAAAAGAGGCCCTCTCAACAGTCTTTTCATAACTCGACAATCTTGTTAGAAACAGAAGGAAGATCTTGTCCTAACAAAGGTGATAGCCAATCATATCAGGAGCAGGAGGAGGACCTCGTCTTGATATGGATGAAAATCCTACAAGGGATTGAAGGTCTCTGATTCTTAAATAGGAGGCAATGGGGAGAAGCCCTTTGAATGGCCCTTTTGTGCCCCGACAATCTTGCTAGGAATAGGAGAAGGGCCTCATCCTAATATAGCCAACCATATCAGAAATAGGAGGAGGACCTCATTCTAACATGGATGAAAATCCCATGGGGGATTGAAGGCCTCCAATTCTTAAATAGGAGGTAATAGGGAGAGGCCCTCTCAATGATCCTTTCATGCCCCGGCAACCTTATTAGGAATAGGAGGAGGATCTTATCCTAACAAAGATGATAGCTAACCATGTTAGGAATAGGAGGAGGACCTCATACTGACATGGATAAAAATACCATGGAGGATTGAAGACCTTCGATTCTTAAACAGGAGGTAATAGGGAGAGACTCTTTTAATGGTCCTTTTGTGCTTCGACAATCTTGTTAGGTACAGAAGGAGGGCCTCATCCTAATAAGGATGATAGCCAACCATGTCAAGAATAGAAGGAGGATCTCGTCCTGATATTAATAAAAATTTCATGGAAGATCGAAGGCCTCTGGTTCTTAAATAGGAGGTTGACCGTAGGTATAAAGACTTTTAGTTCCTAGACGAAGAGATGTATTCACTCCTAATCAAGTCCAAAGACCCCTGTTCACAAACGAGGGGGATAGACCTATAAAGTGACAAATGAAGAGCACTGCTATGAAACAACATTACCTACAATAATGGCACCATAATAAGAAACTCAACGAACATTTAATTGTGACAAGGTAGTGAAGAAGCAAAAGAGTCTTATTTCATTGAAATGTTGATCATTACAAGCAGAGGTCTTTAAGATCAATTACCAAAAAAAAAAAGAGACAATCTAGTTCTACTCGAAGTCAGACTTCGGACTGCCGGTCCTAACCAATATAAGGAAGTGCTTCAGATCTTCTATCTTCTCTTCAAGATCTCATCTTGCTGCCAAGCTCTCCTCAAGTAATTTTTGAGATCTCTGAAAGTCGTCTTCTACTTTTCTTAGCCTTTTTCTTAGGACTGCAAATTTGGCTTCAGAATCCTTCACCACGCTCTTGTTATAAGTTGTCTAGATCTTAAGCTGAAGGAGTTCGGCCTTACACTTTTCATAATTCTTTAAAAGATCTTCAAGAGTTCTCATCAGAGATGCAACTTTCTTTGGATCCCCTCTTGGACCGGCCTAGACCTTGTCTGCCAACTACTTTTAGAGCCGCATCACCTCGACATTCGCCATCTTAAACTTCTTTTTATAATCATCTATCTATTTGCACCATCCGATCTGGTAGGAATTATATGACCATTCAGTGTCTTACAGCTATCTTTGAAGGTTGGAAAACTTCTTTGACCAGTCCTAACCGAACTTCATTTGACTATAGATCCAGGCTGAACCTCTCCCTAATTGGCTGATTTTCTCTTTTGCTTCATGGAAATTGGCCTCAAGAGAACAAACCTTGGCTATCAGGGTTTAGGATTTTCTACTAGCACACTTCCTAGTTTCCTCAAGCTCTTTGTTCAGATGATTCTTCTTGGCAGTGTATTCTTTGAAGAACTACTTGGAGGATTGGCAAAGATGGTTAATTTCAATGGCAGCCTCAGCATAGCTTTTTTTTGATTTCTGGAGCTCATCTTTAGCTTTCTTCAGCTTCTTACTAAGATAGCAAACTTTCTTTTTTAACTCTTTATTAAGAGTCTTCAAGAGGATCCCCTGAGGCAGAGGTTCGACATCAATGGAAGACTACGTTAATGCACAAAGATATCATGACACAAATGTATGACAAAAAAAGAAAATCATTTCCATTACTAAAAATATTTGAGTACAGGAAAAGTAAAAAAAAATATACAATAATCAAAAGCTGAAGGAAAAATCCTGATTTCTCAGGATCAGGTTCGTTCAGATCTGATTGGATCGAGAGGTATATTTCAAAAAATTTTTCATAGATCCTAATCAGATCTGATATTTTTTAGATCTAATTTTATGATCTAATAAATAAAAAAATTAAATTAAATTAAATCTAAATTATTTTTACCTTGATATGGATAATCCGATTATCCGTTGATGATTTTGCTGATTGCCTGAGGTTCTGGATCTAGCCACGCAAGTGCCTGGCTTCTATCGGTATCCACTCAAGATGGATCTGGAGAACTTCTTCTTCTCTTTCTTTTCTCCAAAAATTAGATCTGGATCTAATTTAGAGGATCATCGAAACTTCTTTCAAAGATCAGCAGTCATCTCTGCAGCAGTGCTGCCTTCTTGCTTTCTCGTCAGCCTTTTCTTGTTTGAATCGCACTAATCTGAAGCCCAACTATCCTTGGGCGTGGAGAGGAGAGAGATGGCCTGAAGGTGGTATGGAGAAAAGAGAGGGACAGCCTTGGGGTGTGGTTAGGAGAGAGGTCTATGAAAAGTGGGCGTAGATAGGTCTTTATATAGACCCTACTGTGCCATGCAGCCATATCACCCCGGCCAATCACGTCGCTTTGTTCAATCAGATCTAAATCTGATTAGTGGGATGAAATCACCTAATCCAATTAGATGAGAGACCCATAGATTCATCCTAAGGTGCTGCCTAAGATTGGTCAAAGTCCATAGGTGAGGGTCACCTAGTTTGAATCCAAGAAGCAACATGGAGTCCCATCCATATGGGACTCCAGGCGTCCCTATCTATGGGTGCATGCCATCCTAGGTGTGCGCCCCCTCCTTTCCAATTTTTAGAGAGGGGACAAGCCCCTATCTGCTCTCTAATGAGTGCATGACACATGGGCAGATGTCCAAGGATCAAAGGTCAACATTTGACCAAAGTCAAAGGATAAGAATTAGTAGGTGATGGAAAATGGCAGGTGTTGTCTCAAACTTATCTCATAAATTAAGACAATCCTTTTCTGACCTGGAGAAACTCCAGTCAGACCAGGTAAAGGTACCTGAGTGAGCACAAACTCATTTGGCTTAGTCGAGACAACTTTTAATGATAGAAAAAGGAGAATATTAGGTTCAATCGAGTGCTAGCACGATTTTCTTGAACCTAATTGAATCTCATTCAGAATCAATTGAACTGGATCAGTTCAATTGATGATCACCAGATTCAAACCCTTGTTTGTGTGACCCAGTTAGGTTCAGTTCTGTATGGTAATGGGATATGTCATGATCTCTATCATCGACATCATCGAAACTCCTTTCGATGGATCAGAACTCTTCTGATTCGAACAGCTAGAATGATCGATCATCTAAATCATTCTAATTGCTCCCAAAATCCACCAGTGACACCTAGCAGTATATGGTGGCAACCCATCAGAGCTGAATGCGAACCTCTTGGTGCAGCTACCTGTGTGATTAAGTTCTTCTATCTTGAGCCCCGATCAGATTAGGGTTAAGGTGAACTCGTCAAACCCTAGTTTCTGTCATATGATGTAATCATTCGATTCAAGTCCGATGTGAAAATCCTAAATAGAAACTCTTTCTATTATTTCACTCTGCCATGGCCATGGGCTTCTGGACTTGATTCTCATGATCATCATAGGGCTGCTCCTCTACCACCGAGGTAGATAGATTCCATCTTGATGCAATCCAGTTCCTACAATGAACATGCTATAGCCAACATACACCTCAGGATTCCATATGGCTAGGAGACCGAGTAATGGTGTAGTCAAACTATAACACCCTCAAGGTGAACTGCCGATGCACCTCAGGTCAAAGAACCAGACACACTACTGCAGCATCGAGTCAGTCATTGACGAGAAGGTAGACTCCCTAATGACTACTCGAGGTGGTCACGCTCAGTGCCCTCGTTCTCTAACGAGTACCTGTACTCTCGCTCCGGTGTCTCCACACCGTAGACTCAAGACTCATCTACTAAAGAGAAGCGATTGTACACCAACCTTCCGGATCAATCACCATCCTCGTGATGATCCTATGGTCGGGAGCATTTTATGAGTTAATAATGATTATTCATGTCTTAAATTTTCAACTCTTGAAAATATGAATTATCATTACCATTAACTCAAAGGATGTATCACAGACACTAAATACACATATGTGATAGAAAATAACCCATTTTATTGATTATAGTCAAAATTATAATTTTGCCCCTAGAAGTGTATTACAAGTGTCAGCCAATTCTGGCTTCTAGGGCACATATATCTAACAATCTCCCACTTGTCCTAAAGCCAATTGGCTACAAGTCTAAGTCCCATCTTCTCAAGGTGGGCTTCGATCTTCTGCTGGCCCAACGGCTTTGTAAGTGGGTCTGCCACATTATCTGTGGAGTTGACTCTCTTGACCTCGACGTAACCCTTCTCGAGGTAATCGTGGATGAGGTGGTATCGCCGCTCAATGTGCTTGGATTTCTGGTGAGACCTCGGCTCCTTAGCAAGGGCTATGGCGCCATTGTTGTCGCAGTATAGAGGAATGGCATCTGATGGCATTACTCCAATTTCTGCAGCAAACTTCTTGTACCAGAATGCTTCCTTCGCAGCCTCTGATGCAGCGATATATTCTGCTTCCATGGTGGAATCTGCTATCACTGTTTGCTTGGAACTCTTCCAGCTGACAGCACCACCATTGCACACAAACAGACTCCCAGATGTCGACTTTCGATCATCTATATCGGACATGAAATCCGAGTCTGTGTATCCCTGGACTTGGAGTTCTCCATTACCAAAGACCAACATCATATCCTTAGTTCTTCTCAAGTACTTAAGGATACATTTCACAGAAGTCCAGTGTTCTTCACCTGGATTTGACTGATATCTGCTTGTGACACTCACAGCATGGGCTATATCAGGTCGTGTACATAGCATGGCATACATGAGGCTCCCTATTGCAGAAGCATAAGGGATCTTGCTCATGCGTTCTATTTCCTCAGGTGTGCTAGGGCACATCTTCTTGGAAAGATGAATACCATGTCTGAAGGGTATTAATCCCCTCTTAGAGTTTTCCATACTAAACCTCTTTAGTACTTTCCTCTATGTACATCTTCTGTGAAAGTCCTAGCATCCTATTCGGTCTATCCCTATAGACCTTAATTCCTAGAATAAAGGATGCTTCACCTAGGTCTTTCATGGAGAATTCCTTGGACAACCATATTTTGACTGTCGTCAACATGGGAATATCATTCCCAATAAGGAGGATGTCATCCACGTACAATACGAGGAAGACAACAGCGCTCCCACTGACCTTTTTGAAGAACACATGGTTCCTCTTCATTTTTGATGAAACCAAACATTTTGATCACATCATTGAAATGAGTGTTCCAGCTCCGAGATGCTTGCTTAAGTCCATATATGGACCTTTGCAGCTTGCAAACCTTGTGATCAGTATCACTGGATGTGAAACCTAGCGGCTGTTCCATATAGATATCTTCCTCAAGATATCCATTTAAGAATGCCATTTTCACGTCCATTTGCCATATTTCATAATCGAAATAGGCTGCAACGGCAAGCAATGTGCGGATGGATTTTAGCATAGCCACTGAGAAAAGGTATCCTGATAGTCAATGCCTTCGCATTGACTATAACCTTTTGCCACTAGTCTAGCCTTGAATGTCTCCACATTCCCATCTGCACCAATCTTTCTCTTGAAGATCCATTTACACCCAATAGGTACTATACCTTCTGGTGGATCTACCAAGGTCCAGACTTGGTTTGAGTGCATCGAGTCAATTTCTGACTGCATTGCCTCTAGCCATTTCTCGGAGTCGATATCTGATATCGCCTCGTTGTAGGTTTTGGGATCATCACCATGAGCACCATTACCTACGAGGAACATTTTCTCTACTTCCTCTGAAATAATACCTAAGTATCTTTCAGGGGGATGGAAAACTCTTTCCGATCTACGAGGTGGAGGAGGTAGTGTTCTTATTGGCTCAACCTGATTTGGTTCCAATTGGTCCTTAGCTCGTTGTACTTGTGAGACTTTCTCATCAAGCTTAATCTGCTTTCCAATGCCGCTATCTTGAATAAACTATTTTTCAAGAAAGATGGCATGTCGACTCACAATCACATTGTGGTCTTCTGGAATGTAGAAATAGTATCCTAATGACTCTTTAGGATATCCTATGAATCGAGCTCTGAAGGACCTAAACTCTAACTTGTCCGCTTGTTGTCTTTTGACATGAGCCGGACAACCCCAAATTCTGAGATGACTCAGACTTGGTTTCTTACCATGCCATATCTCATACGGTGTGGTAGGAACGGTTTTAGAGGGAACCCTATTCAGTAGATAAATTGAAGTTAACAATGAGTGTCCCCAAAGAAAATCAGGGAGGTCTGTGAAGCTCATCATGGATCGGAACCATATCCAATAGAGTCCGATTTCTCCATTCTGAAACCCGTTGAGTTGAGGTGTTCCTGGTGGAGTCCATTGAGAGACTATGCCATTTTTCTTGAGATAGTCTAGGAATTTTCGGCTAAGGTATTCACCTCCTCGATCTGATCGAAGAACCTTAATGGGTTTTTCAGTTTATTTTTCTACTTCATGTCTGAATTCTTTGAACTTTTCAAAAGCTTCAGACTTGTGTCTCATAAGATACACATACCCATACCTAGACAGATCATCGGTAAAGGTAATGAAGTAGACAAAATTGCCTCTAGCCGGCACATCAAATGGGCCGCACACATCAGTATGTACTAGGGCAAGGAGATCTGTGGCCCTTTCCCCATGTCCTAACAAAAGGGAGTTTAGTCATTTTGCCTTGAAGACAAGATTCACAAGTTGGATATGACTCGAAAGTCAATGGACTCAATAGCCCATTTTTCTCCAATTTGTTGATCCTATCTTCTGCTATATGACCTAATCTCAGGTGCCATAGATATCCTATCATTTGGACTATCCCTAGGTCGTTTGGCATTCACGTTTTGCTCGATAGTTAGAATAGGTACATCAATATGTAGCTGATAAAGACCATTAATAAGAAAACCATTTGCAATTTTATTTCTTTCATAAAGAATGTTACAATGGTCCTTAAAGAAGGTAATCACATAGCCTTCTAGTGCTAAGCATGAAACAGAAATCAAATTCCTGCTAGCTGCAGGCACATAATAACAGTCTTTTAAAACTAAGTCTAAACCAGATGGTAATCGAAGAGGGTATGTTCCCACGGCTACTGCAGCAACTCTTGCTCCATTACCGATGCGTAGGATCATGTCTCCATCCCTCAGCCTCCTGCTATCCTCAAGACCCTGCATGGAAGTGCACAGATGAGCACTAGAACCAGAGTCAAGCACCCAACTGGATGCAGAAGAAATCCATAAGGTTAGACTCAATAACGAGCATACCTCCAGAAGGACCTTCCTTCTTGTTCTTCAGGGTGGCCAGGTAAGTAGGGCAGTTCCGCTTCCAATGGCCGTCGCTGTTGCAATGGAAACACTTTTCCTTTGACATCGGCCTTCTTCTTTGGTTCTTCCTTCTTCTTCTTTGCTCCTTCCACCTTCTGCTTTTTCACAGACTTCTTTTTCTTTCCATAAGACTTTCTTTTGGAAGAAGTCCATTCCATAGCAAGAACTGAGCCTTTAGAACCTTTCATAGAAAGCTCAGCGGTAACCAGCATATTCATTAATTCGGCCAAGGAATTTTGAAGTTTATGCATGTGGTAATTCATGATGAATTGCCCATATGCATCAGTCAAGGATTGCAGAATAATATCATTCTGCAGATCCAAGTCTAACTTCACACCGAGCTTCTCAAGCTCTTCCATGTCCTTGATCATCATCAGACAGTGATCTTGGACTGACTGCCCATCATGCATCTTAGCCTTAAAAAGTCATTTCGTGACTTGATACTTGGCTGCGCGACTCTGTTCACCAAACATCTCCTGCAGGTGAGCCAACATTTGGCGAGCAGTCCCGATATCTTCATGTTGGCGCTGGAGCTCATCAGACATCGAGCCCAACATGTAATATCTGGCCTTATTATCTTCGTCTATCCATTTTTCCAGAGATGCTCTCTGTTCAGTGGATGGACGGGCTGGTAAGGTGGGAGGGTCCTGGTCCAATACATGGGTTAACTTCTCAAACCAAAATATTTTGTAGTTCCTGAGCCAATCTTTATAATTGGGTCCGATCAGTCTATGTGTGTCCAGGATACGTGCCAATGGGTTGGACGCAGACATTTTTCTGTAGAGAGTCAAAGATTCTAGTTAGATACTATAATTTGACTTGACCAATTTATTTA
>QRFJ01001878.1:27459-68749 GCA_006176705.1 Cocos nucifera | reverse complement strand
AAAAATAAAATTAAATGATTTGGATCTAAGATTAGAAAATATGCATGACTAGTTCTAAAATAGAATAGTTCTATAGAATAGTCTTGCATATTTTTAATTTAATTTGATTAAATTTATTTTAGATATATTTATTTATATTTTTATATTATAATATTATAATAATATCTAAAATAGAAAAAATTATTTAATTTTAAACATCATATGAGAAATGATTGATGCATCTAACTAGTTGTAGAATAGTTCTAATAGTTATCTAGATTAGGTTATTTTGATAAGATCAATTTAAATCTAATTTTTTAGATTATTATGAATAATTTAGATCTAAAAATATGCATGATTTGCATAGATGTATGTAAAATATACCATGATTAGATCTAATTTGTATATGAGATATATGAATAGATCTAAACTATTTTATAGTATTGCATGTTCCTGATTAAAATTCTTCTTGGCCGTCCGGTCATAAGAACGAAGAAGGTTAAAGGCCTCTCCTCATCCGATGGGTGTTCTTATGACGTGTGGGGTGCTGGTGTTCGTCCTTATCAGAAATCCAAAATTACTTTCTGCAAAATCTAGATCCTGAAAACCCTAGGATTTTTGTGCATATTTTATTTATGAACTACTTAATTAAGAATTAAGATTATAAATATTAATTAGGCTAAAATTAAGAATTTAAGAATAGGAAATTGGATGGGATCAATAATGCTTAAATTGACCAGCCCTAATAGGATAAGTCGGTCAAGATCGAGTCACGATCAAGCAAACCTAATTAGGCTCAGAGGTTAGAGTCTGATTTGGCTAACCCAATTGGTTTTGCTCAATAATTGGTGTCTAAGATAAGTTTGGCACATACGCCGATTGGTTTTTAATTGGAAGCTACTGACCTGAATGCGTTCTGTACGAGTTAATGGCATATCCCTTTCACTGATACTTACCTGCCATATCTATTAACCCAGTTCTATTTGAGGTGGTCAATAATTCAAGCTAACCCAGCCACTAGGTTAATTATAATTGTTATGACTATGACAAGTCTAGTTTAATGAGATCTGAATCAATTCTCCCTAAGAAAAGATTAAGTTTGAGGTCTTCACCATTGTAGATGCGGCCCTTCCCGAGGTTGATTGTTCTTGCTGGATATAGTGGCTCAGTTGCACCGGAAGTGCAACCATTCTAAGGCATTGATGTATGGCTGAAGGATGAGTTGGGCTCAATATCTGGTACGGTGAGAGACTTAATTAGGAATCTTTGTAACATGTGGGTCTGACTTAACTAAGGAGTGGATCAATATTCCGGAATGGTGAGATTCATAATTAGAGATCAAGTTTGGATGCAACCATGATTAGAGAATCATTGAACAAGATTGTTCACTCATTGGCTAACCCATCACTAATAACTATAGGTGACTGATGAGTCAGTTGGTGAGACGCACACCCACCAGAAATCATTAATCGTGGAATTTTGCATCTCTACAAAGAGAGTGTAGGGATTCGAGAAAATAGTGGAAAGCTAATTTATTTAAAAATAAAATCCTAAAAAATTACCAAGTCATAATTAAGTATCTAATTAGAATCTTTGACTCTCTACAGAAAAATATCTGCATCCAACCCATTAGCACGTATCTTGACACACATAGACTGACCGGACCAATTATAAAGATTGGCTCAGAACTACAAAATATTTTGGATTTAGAAGTTAAACCATGTTTGATCAGGACCCTCTCACCTACCAGCCCATCATCCACTGAAATAGAGAGTGTCTCTGAAAAAATGGATAGACGAAGATAATAAGGCAGATATTACATGTTGGGCTCGATGTCTGATGAGCTCCAGCGCCAACATGAAGATATCGGGATTGCTCACCAAATGTTGGCTCACCTATAGGAGATGTTTGGTGAACAGAGTCGCGCAGCCAAATATCAAGTCACGAAATAACTTTTTAAGGCTAAGATGCATGATGGGCAGTCAGTCCAAGATCACGATCTAACGATAATCAAGGACATGGAAGAGCTTGAGAAGCTCGGTGTGAAGTTAGACTTGGACCTACAGAACGATATTATTCTGCAATCCTTGACTGATGCATATGGGCAATTCATCATGAATTACCACCTACATAAACTTCAAAATTTCTTGGCCGAATTAATGAATATGCTGGTTACAGCTGAGCTTTCTATGAAAGGTTCTAAAGGCTCAATTCTTGCTATGGAACGGACTTCTTCCAAAAGAAAGTCTTATGGAAAGAAAAAGAAGTCTGCAAAAAAGTAGAAGGTGGAAGGAACAAAGAAGAAGAAGACAAAGTCGAAGAAAAAGGCCGATGTCAAAGGAAAGTATTTCTATTGCAACAGCGACGACCATTGGAAGCGGAATTGCCCTACTTATCTGGCCACGCTGAAGAACAAGAAGGAAGGTCCTTCTGGAGGTATGCTCGTTATTGAGTCTAACCTTACAATTTTTTCTGCATCTAGTTGGGTGCTTGACTCTAGTTCTAGTGCTCATCTATGCACTTCCATATAGAATCTTGATGATAGCAGAAGGCTGAGGGATGGAGACATGAACCTACGTATCGGTAATGTATCAAGAGTTGCTGCAGTGACGGTGGAAACATACCCTCTTCGATTACCATCTGGTTTAGACTTAGTTTTGAAAGACTATTATTATGTGCCTACAGCTAGCAGAAATTTGATTTCTGTTTCATGCTTAGCACTAGAAGGCTATGTGATTACCTTCTTTAAGGACCATTGTAATATTCTTTATGAAAGAAATAAAATTGTAAATGATTTCCTTATTAACGATCTTTATCAGCTACATATTGATGTACCTATTTTAACTATCGAGCAAAACGTGAATGCCAAACGATCTAGGGATAGTCCAAATGACAGATATCTATGGCACTTGAGATTAGATCATATAGCAGAAAATAGGATCAACAAATTGGAGAAAAATGGGCTATTGAATCCATTGACTTCTGAGTCATATCCAACTTGTGAATCTTGTTTCCAAGGCAAAATGACCAAATTCTCTTTTGTAGGACATGGGGAGAGGGCCACAGATCTCCTTGCCCTAGTACATACTGATGTGTGTGGCCCATTTGATGTGCCGACTAGAGGCAATTTTGTCTACTTCATTACCTTTACCGATGATCTGTCTAGGTATGGGTATGTGTATCTTATGAGACACAAGTCTGAAGCTTTTGAAAAGTTCAAAGAATTCAGACATGAAGTAGAAAAACAAACTGGAAAATCCATTAAGGTTCTTCGATCAGATCGAGGAGGTGAATACCTTAGCCAAAAATTTCTAGACTATCTCAAGAAAAATGGCATAGTCTCTCAATGGACTCCACCAGGAACACCTCAACTCAACGGGGTTTCAAAATGAAGAAATCGGACCCTATTAGATATGGTCTGATCCATGATGAGCTTCACAGACCTTCCTGATTTTCTTTGGGGACACTCATTGTTAACTTCAATTTATCTACTGAATAGGGTTTCCTCTAAGACTATTCCTACCACACCGTATGAGATATGGCACGGTAAGAAACCAAGTCTGAGTCATCTCAGAATTTGGGGTTGTCCGACTCATGTCAAAAGACAACAAGCAGACAAGTTAGAATTTAGGTCCTTTAGAGCTCAATTCATAGGATATCCTAAAGAGTCATTAGGATACTATTTCCACATTCCAAAAGACCACAATGTAATTGTGAGTTGACATGCCATCTTTCTTGAAAAACTATTTATTCAAGATAGCGGCATTAGAAAGCAGATTAAACTTGATGAGAAAGTCTCACAAGTACAATGAGCTAAGGACTAATTGAAACCAAATCAGATTGAGCCAATAAGAATACTACCTCCTCCACCTCGTAGATCGAAAAGAGTTTTCCGTCCCCCTAAAAGATACTTAGGTATTATTTCAGAGAAAGTAGAGAAAATGTTCCTTATAGGTAATGGTGCTCATGGTGATGATCTCAAAACCTACAATGAGGCGATATCAGATATCGACTCCAAGAAATGGCTAGAGGCAATGCAGTCAGAAATTGACTTGATGCACTCGAACCAAGTCTGGACCTTGGTAGATCCACTAGAAGGTATAATACCTATTGGGTGTAAATGGATCTTCAAGAGAAAGATTAGTGCAGATGAGAATGTGGAGACATTCAAGGCTAGACTAGTGGCAAAAGGTTATAGTCAATGCGAAGGCATTGACTATCAGGATACTTTTTCCCCAGTGGCTATGCTAAAATCCATCCGCACATTGCTTGCTATTGCAATCTATTTCGATTATGAAATATGGCAAATGGACATGAAAACAACATTCTTGAATGGATATCTTGAGGAAGATATCTATATGGAACAGCCGCTAGGTTTCACATCCAGTGATACTGATCACAAGGTCTATAGGGATAGACCGAATAGGATGCTGGGTCTTTCACAGAAGATATACATAGAGAAAGTACTAAAGAGGTTTAGTAAATGAAACCTAAGAGAGGATTAATACCTTCAGACATGGTATTCATCTTTCCAAAAATTGCCCAGAACACCTGGGATAGGACGCATGAGCAAGATCCTTATGCTTCTGCAATAGGGATCCCATGTATGCCATGCTATGTACAACCTGATATAACCCATGCTTGAGTGTCCACAAGCAGATATCAATCAAATCTGTGAAGAACATAGACTTCTGTGAAATGTATCCTTAAGTATTGAGAAGAATAAGGATATGAGTTGGTCTTTGGTAATGGAGAACTCCTGATCCAGGGATACACAGACTCGGACTTCATGTCCAAGATAGATGATCGAAAGTCGACTTCTGGCAGACTATTTGTGTCCAAGTCAGAAAAGGTTGTCTTATTTGTAAGACACTATCGAGCAAAACGTGAATGCCAAACGACCTAGGGATAGTCCAAACGATAGGTATTTATGGCACCTAAGATTAGATCATATAGCAGAAGATAGGATCAACAAATTGGAGAAAAATGGGCTATTAAGTCCATTGACTTTCAAGTCATATCCAACTTATGAATCTTGTCTCCAAGGCAAAATGAGCAAACTCCCTTTTGTTGGACATGGGGAAAGGGCCACAGATCTCCTTGCCCTAGTACATACTGATGTGTGCGGCCCATTTGATGTGCCGGCTAGAGATAATTTTGTCTACTTCATTACCTTTACCGATGATCTGTCTAGGTATGGGTATGTGTATCTTATGAGACACAAGTCTGAAGCTTTTGAAAAGTTCAAAGAATTCAGACATGAAGTAGAAAAACAAACTGGAAAACCCATTAAGGTTCTTTGATCAGATCGAGGAGGTGAATACCTTAGCTGGGGATTCCTAGACTATCTCAAGAAAAATGGCATAGTCTCTTAATGGACTCCACCAGGAACACCTCAACTCAATGGGGTTTTAAAATGAAGAAATCGAAACCTATTGGATATGGTTTGATCCATGATGAGCTTCACAGACCTTCCTGATTTTCTTTGGAAACATTCATTGTTAACTTCAATTTATCTACTGAATAAGGTTCCCTCTAAGATCGTTCCTACGATACCGTATGAGATATGGCACGGTAAGAAACCAAGTTTGAGTCATCTCAGAATTTGGGGTTGTCTGGCTCATGTCAAAAGATAACAAGTGGACAAGTTAGAGTTTAGGTCCTTCAGAGCTCGATTCATAGGATATCCTAAAGAGTCATTAGGATACCATTTCTACATTCTAGAAGACCACAATGTGATTGTAAGTTGACATGCCATCTTTCTTGAAAAATAGTTTATTCAAGATAGCGGCATTGGAAAGCAGATCAAGCTTGATGAGAAAATCTCACAAGTACAATAAGCTAAAGACCAATTGGAATCAAATCAGGTTGAGCCAATAAGAACACTACCTTCTCCACCTCGTAGATCGGAAAGAGTTTTTCATCCTCCTGAAAGATACTTAGGTATTATTTCAGAGAAAGTAGAGGAAACGTTCCTCGTAGGTAATGGTGCTCATGGTGATGATCCCAAAACCTACAACGAGATGATATCAGATATCGACTCTGAGAAATAGCTAAAGGCAATGTAGTAGAAATTGACTCAATGCACTCAAACCAAGTCTAGACCTTGGTAGATCCATCAGAAGGTATAGTACCTATTGAGTGTAAATAGATCTTCAAGAGAAAGATTGGTGCAAATGGAAATATGGAGACATTCAAGGCTAGACTAGTGGCAAAAGGTTATAGGCAATGCGAAGGCATTGACTATCACCTTTTCCCCAGTGGCTATGCTAAAATCCATCTGCACATTGCTTGCCGTTGCAGCCTATTTCGGTTATGAAATATGGCAAATGGACATGAAAATGGCATTCTTGAATGGATATCTTAAGGAAGATATCTATATGAAACAACAGCTAGGTTTCACATCCAATGATACTGATCATAAGATTTGCAAACTGCAAAGGTCCATATATGGACTTAAGCAAGCATCTCGGAGCTGGAACAGTCATTTCAATGATGTGATCAAAACATTTGATTTCATCAAAAATGAAGAGAAACCGTGTATCTTCAAAAAGGTCAGTGGGAGCGTTGTTGTCTTCCTCGTATTGTACGTGGATGACATCCTCCTTATTGGGAATGATATTCCCATGATGACAACAGTCAAATTATGGTTGTCCAAGGAATTCTCCATGAAAGATCTAGGTGAAGTATCATTTATTCTAGGAATTAAGGTCTATAGGGATAGATCGAATAGGATGGTAGGACTTTCACAGAAGATGTACATAGAGAAAGTACTAAAGAGGTTTAGTATGGAAAACTCTAAGAGGAGATTAATACCCTTCAGACATCGTATTCATCTTTCCAAGAAGATGTGCCCTAGCACACTTGAGGAAATAGAACACATGAGCAAGATCCCTTATGCTTCTGCAATAGGGAGCCTCATGTATGCCATGCTATGTACACGACCTGATATAGCCCATGCTGTGAGTGTCACAAGCAGATATCAATCAAATCCAGGTGAAGAACACTGAACTTCTATGAAATATATCCTTAAGTACTTGAGAGAAGAACTATGGATACGATGTTGGTCTTTGGTAATGGAGAACTCCAAGTCTAGGGATACACGACTCGGATTTCATGTCTGATATAGATGATCGAAAGTCGACATCTGGAAGTATATTTGTGTGCAATGGTAGTGCTGTCAGTTGGAAGAGTTCGAAGCAAACTGTGATAGCAGATTCCACCATGGAAGCAGAATATATTGCTGCATCAGAGGCTGCGAAGGAAGCATTCTGGTATAAGAAGTTTGCTGCAGAAATTGGAGTAATGCCATCAGATGCCATTCCTCTATACTACGACAACAATGGCGCCATAGCCCTTGCTAAGGAGCCAAGGTCTCACCAAAAATCCAAGCACATTGAACGGCGATACCACCTCATCGCGATTACCTCAAGAAGGGTTATGTCGAAGTCAAGAGAGTCAACTCCATAGATAATGTGGCAGACCCACTTACAAAGTTGTTGGACCAGCAGAAGATCGAAACCCACCTTAAGAAGATGGGACTTAGACTTGTAGCCAATTGGCTTTAGGACAAGTGGAAGATTGTTAGATATATGTGCCCTAGAAGCCAAAATTGGCTGACACTTGTAATACACTTTTAGGGGCAAAATTGTAATTTTGACTAATATCAATAAAATGGGTTATTTTCTATCACATATGTATATTTAGTGTCTGTGATACATCCTTTGAGTTAATGGTAATGATAATTCATATTTTCAAAAGTTGAAAATTTAAGACATGAATAATCATTATTAACTCATAAAATGCTCTCGACCATAGGATCATCACGAGGATGGTGATTGATCCGGAAGGTTGGTGTACAATCCCCTTCTCTTTAGTAGATAAGTCTTGAGTCTATGGTGTGGAGATACCGAAGCGAGAGTATAGGTACTCATTAGAGAACGAGGGCACTGAGCGTGACCACCTCGAGTAGTCATTAGGAAGTCTACCTTCTCGTCGTGACTGACTCGATGCTACAGTGGTGTGTCTGATTCTTTGACCTGAGGTGCATCGGTAGTTCACCTTGAGGGTGTTATAGTTTGACTACACCATTACTCGATCTCCAAGCCATATGGAACCCTGAGGTGTATGTTGGCTATAGCATGTTCATTGTAGGAACTGGATAGCATCAAGATAGAATCTATCTACCTCAGTGGTAGAGGAGCAGCCCTATGATGATCATGAGAATCAAGTCCAGAAGTCCATGGCCATAGCAGAGTGAAATAATAGAAAGAGTTTCTATTTAGGTTTTCACATTGGACTTAAAATCGAATGATTACATCATATGACAGAGACTAGGGTTTGATGAGTTCACCTTAACCTTAATCTGATCGGAGCTCAAGATAGAAGAACTTAATCACACAAGTAGCTACACCAAGAGGTTCGCATTCAGCTCTGATGGGTTGCCACCATATACTGCTAGGTGTCACTGATGGATTTTGGGAGCAATTAGAATGATTTAGATGATCGATCATTCTAGCTATTCGAATAAGAAGAGTTCTAATCCATCGAAAGGAGTTTCGATGATGTCGATGATACAGATCATGACATATTCCATTACCATATAGAACTGAATCTAACTAGGTCACACAAACAAGGGTTTGAATCTGGTGATCATCAATTGAACTAATCTAGTTCAATTGATCTGAATGAGATTCAATTAGGTTCAAGAAAATCGTGCTAGCACTCGATTGAACCTAACATTCTTCTTTTGCTATCACAAATAAGTTATCCTGACTGAGCCAAAGGAGTTTGTGCTCAATCAGAGGCCTTCATATGGTCTGACTGGAGGTTGTCCAAGTCAGAAAAGGTTGTCTTATTTTGTAGAACATTACCTGCTATTTTTGGTCACCTACCATTTCTCGTTCTTTGGCTTTGGTCAAGTCTTCCTTTGACTGGTCAAATGCTGACCATTGATACTTTGACTTTTGTCCACGTGTCACGCACCTATTGGAGAGCTGGTGGGGGCCTATCCCCCTGCCAGAACCTAGCAAGGAAGAGGGAGCACGCCAAGCGCCCAGGAGTCCCTATTGGACAGGGACTCCATCTCCTTTTTGGATTCTAATTAGAGTTCTCCTAAGAACCAACTTTGACTGGTCTTAGGCACCCTCTAAGAGGGAATCCAGGGGACTCTATTCCCACCAATCAGATTTAGATTTGATTTCACAAAGAGTTGTGATTGGTTGAGAAAAAGAGAAGTTGGATCACAGACTGTCTATAAATAAGACCCTGCGCCCAACTCAAATTGGATGATTATATGATTGGAGAGTTGAAATCCCAGACCCCAAGGCTGCCTCTCCCCTCTTCCTCCATGCCAACCCACCTTCTCCCTCTCCTCTCCACGTCCAAAGTGTTTGGATTCTTGGTTGGTGCGATCCAGAGCAAAGAAAGATGACTGAAAGCTAGAAGGCTGCACTGCTGCATAGGACAACTGCTGATCTTCGAAAAGAGTTTTGAAGATCCTCCAGATTAGATCCAGATCTAATTTTTGGAGACATGATAGAGAAGAAGAGGATCTCCAGATTCAGTCCGAGTGGATACCGGTAGAGGCCAGGCACTTGAGTGGCTTATTCCAGAACCTTCCACTGCTTACAGGATCATCAACGGGTAATAGGATTATCCACTTCAAGGTAAATTAAATCTGATTTAATTTATCTAATTTTATTTTAATTTCTAAAATAATAATAATTAGATCTGAAACATCTTAGATCTGATCTGGATCAAAAATTTTTTTTTTTGATATATATCTCTTGATCTGATCAGATCTGAACGAACCTGGTTTGAGAAATCATGTTTTTCCTTCATAAGGATGATTCAGAGGAGCTCTCATCTAATTAGATTAGATGATGTCATCCCACCAATCAGATTTTGATCTGATTGTGCAAAAGGCCATGATTGGTTGGGATGATGTGGCACTGCATGGCGCAACAGGGTTTATAAAACCTTATCTGTGCCAAGATTAAAAAAAGCTTGACCTATTACCCACGCCATAAGGCTGCCCCTCTCCCTCCTCCATGCCATTTTTAGGTCTTCTCTCTCCTATCCATGTCCAAGAATTTTTGGGCTTCAATTTGGTGTGATCCAAGCAAGAGAAAGGCGACAGGAAAAGGAAGAAGGCAGCACTACTGTAAGAGACAACTCACATCTTCGAAAGGAGTTTCGAAGATATTCAAAATCAGATCCAGATTTGATTTTTGGAGATGTGATAAAGAAGGAGAAGATCTCCAGATCCTATCTGAGTGGATATCGATAGAGGCCAGGTACTTGCATGGCTAGATCTAGAACCTCAAGCAGACATCAGGATCATCATAGGGTAAACAGATTACCCTCAACAAGATAAATTAAATTAGATTTAATTTATTATTTATTTTATTTTATTTTTTTTATTAGATCAATAATATCATATCTGAAAAGTCTGAGATCTAATCTGGATCCAAGAAAATTTTTTTGAAATATCTCTCTTGATCCAATCAGATCTGAACGAACCTGATCCGGAAAACTAGATTTTTCCTTCAGTACCTTCGTGAGTGCATCAGACTGATTTTTCTTGGTATGGACCCTCATCAGTTCCTCTTCACCTTCCTCCACCAGCTCTCTGATGCTATGGTACCTTACATCTATATGCTTTGTGCGTGCATGATAGACTGAGTTCTGTGCCAATAGCAGAGCACTCTGACTATCACTGAATAATGTAACCTTGCTCTGCTCCACCCCCAACTCATCAATCAACCTCCTAAGTCAAAGGGCTTCCTTTGCAGCCTCCGATATCCCAATGTACTCAGCCTCTATGGTAGACAAGGCTATGATTGATTGAAGGATTGATCTCCAAGACACCGGTCCATCATATACATAGGAGAGATATCTAGTAGTAGACCTTCTTGTATCAAGATCACCAGCATAGTTTGCATCAACAAATCCTTCAAGAGGACTTGAACCTTCACACATCTTCATAGATTATTCTCCAAATCCTATTGGCCGCCCACCAAACACCAAACCATAATCCCTTGTTCCATGCAGATATCTCAATATCCATTTCAATGCTTTCCAATGTTTCTTCCCAAGGTTAGCCATGTATCTACTAACAGTGCTCGCTGCATGTGCTATATCTGGTCTATAGCACACCATAGTATACATCACACTATCTATAGCATTTGTATAAGAAACTCGTTCCATGTACTCTCTCTCTTCTTCTAACTGGGGGCTCTGTAACTTGGAGAGAGACATATGGCTCGATAATGACATCTCTATAGGTTTGGCCTTCTCCATCCTAAACCTCTCCAAAATCTTCTGAACATACTTTTCTTATGACAAATGGAGCATTCCTTTGTACCTATCTCTGCAAATCTCCATTCCAAGGATTTTCTCAGTTGGACCCAAATCCTTCATCTCCAACTCATATGATAATGCCCTTTACAATTTTTTCATAGCATCCATGCTTCTACTGGCTATAAGCATATCATCTACATATAATAATAGGTACAGGACATCCTCCTCATCAACATTCTTGACGTAGATACAATAATTATGTTCATATCTATTGAAACCCAGACTCAAGATAAAGCTATCAAACCTTCGATACCACTGACGAAGGGATTATTTCAAGCCATACAAAGACTTTTTGAGTAAATACACCTTTTCTTTCTATCCCATCTCCATGAAACCATCTGGCTGCTTCATGTAGATTCTTTCCTCCAAAATTTCATGAAGAAAGGCCGTCTTCACGTCCATCTATTCCAATTCCATGTTATGCTGTGCCACCAGTGATAGCAAAACTTGAATAGATGTATGATGCATCACAAGAGAGAAAATTTCTATGTAGTCAATCTCTTCCCTTTATGAGTATTCCTTTGCTACCAGCCTTGCTTTGAATCTGACTTCATCTTGTTTTGAAGGTGCTTCTTTCTTTGTGAACACCCACTTCGAGCCAATAGGTCGAGCATTCTCTGGAAGATCCATCAGCTGCCATGTTTGATTCTTCTCAAGTGATTCCATCTCTTCCATCATGGCCTGCATCCATAAATCATGATCCTCACTCTCCATGGCCTCTGCCTAATTCTCTATATCTCCATTAGCAGTGATGAGGCATAGGAAATAACCTCATCAATGTCATATCTGACCAGCCTCCTAATAGTATGCTGGGGCTTATGCAAAGCCACTCCCACTGGCACATCTCTGTCTAATATCTGTGGCTGCTCCTACACATCTGTCTGAACTGCCAGTCCTCCATGTTGATTTTCAATCTGAGACAATACTTTTCTGCCTAGCTCCACCTCAAGAGGAACACTCTTGTAAGTGAATATAATCTGCATGCCATCATTCTCTGACTGGTCACCACTGTTCACCTTTGTTTTCCTAGTTTCATCTATCCCAAACCTCCTCAAGATGCTCTTCTCATCAAAGATAACGTCCCTACCGATGACTGACTTTTATGCTTGAGAGTCCCACAGCAGGTACCTCTTGACTTCTTGTGGATACCCTATGAATGTCATCTTTTGATATTTTGGATCCAATTTGCTCCTCTCGGTTGCCTCCATATGTGCATAGACTGTGCAACCGAAGACTTTCAAGTGGTCAAGCTCCACCTTCTTTCCACTCTAGATCTTCTCTGGAATGCCTCCATTCAGCTTATAATGAGGGGATCTATTCACAAGAAAATAAGAAAAAATTAGAGCATCACCCCAAAAGAACTTTGAAAGTGATGTCTATAGCCTTAAACTCTATGCCTTCTTGGTCAGTGTTTGGTTCATCCTTTCTATGACACCATTCTGCTGGGGAGTCATCTTCATCGTGTAATGGTGTTTAATGCCATTTTCCTCACAGTATCTTCTGAACTCCAGGCTAGTATATTCCCCTCCATTGTTCGACCTCAGACATTTCACCTATCTTTCTGACTCCTCTACTTCAGCTCTCCAGGCTCTGAACCAGGCAAACACCTCTAATTTTTCTTTGATCAGATAAACCCACACCTTCCTTGAGAAATCATCAATGAAAGTGATAAAGTATTTTACCCCATCTCTAGCTGATATAGGAGCTGGTCCCCTCACATTTGAGTGCACTAAATCCAGCACTCCCTCGCTGCACTTGGTACTTCTGGCAAACATCATCCTATGTTGTTTGCCAAAAATGCACGGCTCATAAAGATCTATGCCCTCCTTCTTCAAAGCTGGGATCATACCTCTTCTGCTTAGTTCAGTGAACCCACGGTCACTCATATGATCCATCCGATAGTGCCATAATTGATATAAAATCTGCTCCTTCTGTGCTGCAGCTAGCACCTCTACACTATCATTTATCACTAAGCCTTCCATTCTGTAAAGATTGTTGCTCAGTCTTCTAACTCTCATCACCACCAAAGCTTCTTTGAAAATTTTCAGACATCCACTCCCAACCTGACTACTAAAAGCATAACCCTGCTCTTTCAAGTAGCCTAAAGAAATTAAATTCTTTTCAACTCCGGTACATGCCTGACATTTGATAATGTACGAATGATTCCGTCGTACATCCTCACCTTGATAGAGCCAATTTCAGCTACATTGCATGGGTGATCATCTCCAAGACTGACACTTCCACCATCGGCCTTCTGGTAGGTAGCAAACCACTTTCGATGAGAAGTATAGTGGTGCGAGCATGCTGAATCCAATATCCACATAGTATTGCACTCTGTGGATCCATCTGATACAACTAGTAGATCTTCTCCACTGCTCATAGAAGCCGTATCATCTTCCTTGCTGGCCTTCCCTTTTTCTAATCTTAAAAGGGGACAATCTCTCATCAGGTGTCCAGGCTAATGACATTTATAACATTTCAATGTCATCTTCCTCTGATCATGAGACTTTGACCTGCCCTTAGATTTTCCTCTTTCTTCTCCTTTGATCTTCCCTGTCTTTTGTTCACAGCCAAGATCTTAGACTTAGGGTCTTCCTTGTAGATATTTTTTCTTTTCTCATTTGATCTGAGTATACCAACAACCTCTTCATAGTTTAGGATCTCCTTCCCATAAACTAAAATTATTATGAGACCATCATAGGAACCTGGAAGAGAACATAATAGCAGCAATGCTTGATCCTCCTCGTCGATCTTCACATCCAAACTCATCACCTTAGAACACACCTGATTGAACCTTTGGATATGTACAACAAGATCTCCACCTTCGAGCATCCTCAGACTATACAGCTGTTTCTTCAACCATAGCTTGTTTGTCATGTTCTTTCCCATGTATGTGTTCTCCAGTTTCTCCCAAAGCCCCTTTGCCATAGTTTCTATGCAAACCTTGGACAAAACCTGATCGACCAAGTACATTCAGATTGTGCTAAAAGCAATTTCCTCCAACTCTTTCCAATTCTCAGCACTGATCTTTTCTGACCTTTCTTTTATCAAGACCTTATAGATCCTCTGCTAAACCAATAAGTCCTTTACTCTTTGCTACCATAGAGTAAAGTTCTCCTTGCCATCGAACTTCTCAAAATTCATCTTGAATCCACTTGATCCCATGACTTCAAACAAGTCAGGAACAAATCCCTAACACCCTTCACGATCTCACACACCAGCAAAACTATCCTTCAAAGAAGATCTAACTAGCCATAGATCCTCTTTCCAAACTTCTGTATCATCGTTCCTCCGTGTAAACAATCTCCACCTCAATCTAGAGACAACCACGAAGCAAACTAGAAGTTTTAGAATAAAATTTGGTGCAATAGATCCTGGATGTAGTAAATCCTAGGTGTCTTCCTTCCTTCCATGCAACACCACTCTGATATCAATTATCGAGAATATACGCTCTTCCCACATGGATCGACATGGCCATTGGTGATTAGCCAAGCAACAAGAAAGAACCTCTTCGAGATTAATGCGGAAGCATGATCAAACAATTCAAGGAATAGAAAAGAAGAGATTTTCGAGAGAAAGAGCTTTTATTCAGTATATTTCAGTCTCATTACAATCTTGATCTATTTTCAGTATATATACTTTACAAAGGGTCAAGCTTAAGCTCATAGAAAAGCTTTCCAAACCCAAATAATCCATGTACATAAAATAATAATCCACGAAAATTGAGCCAGCTCAATTTCAGACTGAGCCATCTAACCTGCGATAGACTGAGCTGACCTAGTTATGTACCATGCCAATAGTTCAAAAATGCTGCTTTCTATCTAGATTTTTCTCTGAGACCTAGCCAACCCAGTCCTGGACTGAGCCAGCCCAGTTTCTAACTTAGTTGGCTCAATCTCAGGATGAGCCGATCCAATTTTTGAACTTTGCTAGGAGAGCTAATTTCTTTTTCGGCTTGCTCCCATCTTTTCATGACCTATCTTCTCATATTTTCAAAACTTGGGAGTGCCTCTCTAAGCTCACATCCACATGGGTTCTAAGAGTGTCACTTTATACATTCGACCTATTCGATCATTGGATATCATTGCTAGATGGTCACTTAAATTAATATAAAAATTTATTTCTATGTTACCAGCTTAGATTCAAATCTATGAGATTACATACATAAGAGATCTCGATCTGATTGGATGGTTGATCAATGATTTAGAATCGTTATAAGATCAAATAATCAATACGATTGATGTTTGACATAGTGCAAGTATTATAGAAGGATCGATTAGCAATTGAATTGCTAATTAACCTAATTTGATTAAATTAAAGAATTAAAATTAATTTTAATTAAATATAATTTAATTATTAGATATGTGTACCCTGGAAGCCAAAATTGGCTAACACTTGTAATACACATCTAAGGGCAAAATTATAATTTTGACTATAAATAATAAAATATATTATTTTTTATCATAGTGTGTATTTGAAAGTGTCTATGATACATTCCTTGAGTTAATGATAATGATAATTCATATTTTCAAGAGTTGAAAATTTAAGATATGAATTTTCATTATTGACTCATAAAATGCTTCCGACCGTAGGATCATCATGAGAATGTGATTGATTCGGAAGGTTGGTATACGATCACTTCTTTAGGATAGATGAGTCTTGAGTTTACAGTATAGAGATACCAGAGTGAGAGTACAAATACTCGCTAGAGAATGAGGGCACTGAGCATGACCACCTCGAGCAGTCATGAGGAAGTTTACCTTCTCATCAATGACTGGCTCGAAGCTGTAGTGGTGTGTCTGGTTCTTTGATCTGAAGTGCATCGGTAGTTCACCTTGAGGGTGTTATAGTTTGACTACACCATAACTCGATCTCCTAGCCATTCGAAATCCTGAGGTGTATGTTGGCTATAGCATGTTCATTGTAGAAATTGGATTGCACCAATAGGAGATCTATCTACCTCGATAGATGAGGAGCAGTCCTGTGATGATCATGAGAATCAAGTCCATAAGCCCATGTCCATGGCAGAGTGAAATAATAGAAAGAGTTTCGATTAGGATTTTTACATCGGACTTAAATCGAATGATTAATTCATATGACGAAAATTAGGGTTTGACAAGATCACCTTAACCCTAATCCGATCGAAGCTCAAGATAGAGAAACTTAATCACATAGGTAACTGCACCGAGAGGTTCATTTTTAGTTTTGAAGGATTGCCATCATATGCTGTTAGGTGTCACCGGTGGATTTTGGGAGCAATTAGAATGATCTAGATGATCGATCATACTAGTTTTCTGAATCAAAAAAGTTATGATCCATCAAAAGGTGTTTCGATGATGTTGATGATAGAGATCATGACATATCCCATTACCATACGAAACTAAATCTAACTAGATCAGACAAACGAGGGTTTGAATTTGGATATCATCAATTGAACTAATCTAGTTCAATTGATTTGAATAAGATTTAATTAGGTTAAAGAAAATCATGCTAGCACATGATTGAGCCTAATGTTCTCCTTCAACAATCATTAAAAGTTGTCTCGACTGAGCCAAATATATTTGGGCTCACTCAGGAACCTTTACTTGGTCTGACTGGAGCTTATCTAAGTTAGAAAAGGGTTGTCTTAATTTATGAGATAAATTTGAGAAAACATCTGCCATTTTTCATCATCTACTAAATCTTATTTTTGACTTTGGTCAAATGTTGACCTTTGACACTTAGACATCTACCCATATGTCATGCACCCATCGGAGAGAAGATGGGGCTTTGTCCTCCTGCTAAAAAGAAGAAAGGGAGGGGGTGCATGCCTCCCTAGGAGGGAGGCATGTGCCCAAAGAGGATGACGCCTGGATTGCCATACAGATGGGACTCCAAGTTGCTTCATGCTCTCTACTTGGGTCGCGCCAAAGAGTCTTCTTTGACCAATCTTGGCATCACCTAAGGAGGTTTATGAGGGACTCTAATATGATTGGATCAGATGATGTCATTCCATCAATCAAATTTAGATCTGATTGCACAAAGAGTCATGATTGGCTGGGATGATGTGGCACTGAGCAGGATCTATATAAACCCTGTTTGCATCTAGAATTTAGAGTTTCTACCCTTTGCCCATGCCACATAGCCCCTCTCCCTTCTTCTCCACCACCCTCTAATTCTCTCTCTCCTCTTCACGCCCAAGTGGCTTTGGGCTCGAGTTTGGTGCGATCCAAGCAAGAGAAAGGCGACGAAAAAGAAAGAAGGTAGCACTGCTGTAAGAGACAATAGTTGATCTTCAAAAGGCATTTTAAAAACCTTCGAGATCATATCTAGATCTAATTTTTGGAGCATAGATTGAGAGGGAGAAGTCTCTAGATCTTGTTCGAGTAGATATCGGTAGAGGCCAGGTGCTTGTGTGGCTACATCTAGAACCTCAGACAAACATCATAATCATCATAGGATAATAGGATTACCCATAATAAGGAACAATTAAATTAGATTTAATTTATTTTTATTTTATTAGATCGATAAAATCAGATATGAAGAGTCTCAGATCTGATTTGGATCTAAGAGAAAAATTTTTGAAATATTCCTCTTGATCAAATCAGATCTGAATAAATCTGATCTAGAAAATAGGATTTTTTCTTCAACATTAATTAGATTTGATTTAGACTTGATTGGATCAAGTCCAATTGGTTTATTGGATGAGCCAGTTGCATGGAAAAATAAGTTCCTATTCAATTAGGACTTGTATGCATCCAATTTCTAATTTAATTAGAAATTAAACTAGATTTAAATTTAATTTAATCTAATTTAATTAAACTCTTAGTTGGACTAAGATCTCCTCTAATTGTGTTGCACTAATTCTGATTTAATTGGGTTCAAATTAGATGTTTGACCAGGTCAAAATTAGAAGTCCTAGTGTGACTAGGATTTTCCATCCTTACGCCACCTTATTCCCAATGCCCCCTCGATGCCCACTCTTTGGTTTTTGGGTGAAACTCTTCAGGCCCCAAGCCTTCATGCATGCCCCTTGCTCTTCCTTCTTTCTTACATGGTAGGTAGTTGTGGACCAAGTCAAATTAAACTAGTTGTTTTGAATTCAAACTCTATTTAATAGAGTTTGTTGCAATCAAAACACCTGTCCATGTATGGCGCATAAGCTCCTATTTTTTATCTAGAATTTTTGGTGGAAAAGGAGGATTTTGTGTGCCAATATTAGATGGTCCATGGCTGGGAAAAAGGAGAGGACACCCAAGTGTTGGGTGCTCCACATCTTGCCCTATTTGGACAACCCTTACTAGGTATTTGACCTAGATAAGGATTCTTCCATAACTCCCTATAAAAAGGATTTTTGGGCATAATTTTTTTATAACTTCTAGACCTAAGAGAGAGCTTTTTGGGCATGGCAAAGGTTTGGGCATGGGGTTTTGTGGAGACACAATTCAAGGTGTCTTGGTGAGAGAAACAAGGAAGAAGAAAGTGTTATTTTTCTATGGTTTTTCTTTAATCTTTTTCTCCTCCTTTTGTGATATTTTTTAGAGGTGAATCTCTTCAAAAATCTCTTTCTTCTTCTTCTAAATATTAGAGAGACCATGAATTTAAGAAGAAGGTTTCAGATCAAACATCAAAGAAGGATTAGCACAGTACTAGCATGCTGTGCTGATTTTCTATCGTCAGACTTTGGATCTTACATCAGGGCCTTATGTGGACATCCTATAGAGGCCAGACATGTGTACAGCTTGGAGTGATGACCTCAGCATTGGATTATCAAGTTAAAAAAACTAACTTACAAAGGTAAGGACGATACGATCTCCTTCTTCTATCTAGATTTGATTTAGTATAGTTCTGACATTGATGTGATCAACATCAATTTTTCTTGTCTTTTATTTTCAAATTTAATAGCATGCTTAAATCATATGATAAGATCCTAGATCTAGGTCTCTTTCATGTATTACTTAAAAATTAATATGATTAGTTCATCTCTTCCACTGCATGTTTTTGAAAAAGTTTCGAAATCTGATCATGAAATGCTAGATCTGTTTCCTTCAATTGGTATCAGAGCAAAATTCTTTATGACATAAATTTTATTCATATTTAGATTAATAATTTAGATTAGATCTAAATTATAATCTATTATTTAAATCTAAAATTAAAAATTAGATCGCATGAACTAACTTATAAGGTTGCCCTACTGTAAGGTTTACACCTTACAATGTAAAGGTTGTCCTAGTTCATGTAGATTTAATGTTAATCATAAATTTATTAGATATAATCTAGATTAATTTATGATTTATTAGATTTAAAATAATTTAAATTTAAAAATAAATATTTTAGATTGCATGGATTGATCTTATAAGATTGTCCTTCTATAAGGTTTATCCCTTATAGTGAAAAGGTTATTTTAATATGTGCTGATCTAAAATTTTAATCATAAAATTTTAGATTAGATCTAAAAAATTTTATAATTTGATTAAAAGTATTTTAATTTAATTTTTTATTATCATAAATATGTTAGATTTGATCTAAGATAATTTATGATAGACTAGCATTGAAATTATTTCAATCTTGAATTACATGAATATATTTAGATTAGATCTAAAGTAGATTCATGTTTTTATTGTTTGCATATTGATTATGAATCAAACATGCAATTGGTTGGTAGAATCATGTTGTCAAAATATTTTATAAATATGAAAATTATTTTTGAAATGTCAAATCCCAACCCTCAGTCCAAAACTTAATTAAGAATTAAGAGTTGTTTGTTTAGGATCTAGGATTGTGAATTAAAGATCCTAAGACACAAATCATAATATTTGGATTAATGGGTTAGTGAGAATTAGGTCCATTAATTAGATTTGACCTAAGGTTAGATTAAAAAATAGACTTAATTAAAGAATTAACTAAATCTAATCAATAGTTGTTATAGATTAGGTCAAGGATTCTTTAGATCAATTACAATAGTTGTAGTTGGTCAAGCTCATATCTTTAATGAGAACCAAGATGGACTTGATTCTTGGCTATGTGGTCTAGCAGGAACTATTAGGTTGATCCAATCAAAATTAATTAACTAATTGATATCTAAGATAAGTCTGGCAATCCAAACCAGTAGTCTTTAATTAGCAGCCCGCTTACTTGACCATTTATAATGGTGTCTAAGATAAACTTTGGTAGACTCTCCCACCAATCCACTTACCTAGCCTTCCTGGTGAAATTATGTTTTGATCAGATCACTTGATAATTCAAGCTAATCCATGTCAGCTAGGTAAATTAGTGTGACTGATTTAGGTGCTCCTAGACCAGCCTATCAATGGTCTCCCTTAATCTGACTTGGTGAAGTCAATGGAAGGATCATGATTAACTGATTCCTCTAACTCTCTTCTCTAAACCAAATTAATCAAATCATCTAAAATTATTAGATCCTTAAAATAAAATAGTTATGGTGATAACTAGATCATAGCCTCCCATTAAGTGAGTGATAATGGATCCATTAGTTAGATAATCATTGGAGGCCAAAAGGCCTGGTACTTATTAACTAATAGAATTATCATTCATAATATAATTTCTTGGTCACATCTCTTAGAATGGTGATTAGGTTGACTAACCAAAGTTGGGCTTAATCTTTCATTGGTTGGATGGACCAAGCATGGTCATGTTAATGGTTGGACCTAATCGAACCTTTTCAGTGGAGGCCAAAGCCTACTGATTAGGGACTGGAGCAAAATTAAAATACTAAAAATTATTTAAAAAAATAATTTATTATGAACCTACTCTTAGATGTACATGGATTGACCAACCAAAGTTGGACTTGTGTACAGTCTATGTGAATTCTAGTATCCACTAAGAAATTAGGATAATTCTTCGAATTGAGGGTTGAGGCCGTTAATTCGAATAAAATAGTGAAAGAATCTTTTGATTAAAGTTTAAATCTTTAAATTTAATAAATCATTTACTAATTAGGTTTTGATTTTTTTTTAATGTAGATATGGCCACTTCCCTTTCGCTTTGATTATTTTTAGACAATGACAAGCTGGTGGGATCCAACTTCGATAATTGGTACTGTAAGCTGAAGATTATTCTAAAGCATGAATGGATCTGATACATCTTGATAGATCCAGCACTTGAGGAGCCAGCTCCAAATGCACTTGGATTAATTAGAGACATTTATCAAAAGTGGCTCAATGATCGAACTATGGTGCATTGTATTATGTTGACAGCTATGAGCAATGAGTTCAGTCGTAGGTTCGAGATAGCTCAACCAGAAGACATGCTTCAAGTGTTGAACGAGTTTTTTAGTACACCTGATGACATTGAGAGGCACAAAACTAGTTGTATCATCTTTAACATCAAGATGAGGGATGGAGCTTCAGTCACTAATCATATACTATACATGATCGAGCTGATGGAGCATTTGAGCAAGCTTGGCTTTTTCTTACATAAGCAGCTAGGGAAAGATGCAATTTTGAACTTGCTGCCCAAGTCTCATCTCCCATTTCTTACTCATTATAGAATAACAAAGCCTGAAGTTAACTACCATGGATTATTGGGGTTACTTCAAAACTTTGAGAAGGATCACCAGCTCTATAAGAAGTCGGTGAACTTAGTAGAAGGATCTTCTTCTGGTTCTTGACCCTTTAAGAAAGAAAGAAGAACAAGAAGAAGAAGTCCAAAAAGGTGCAAGTTCAGACTGGGACATATGTGCAGGGCCAGACCAAGAATCAAAAGCTTAATAAGAGTCAAGCAGAGTACTTCTTTTGTAAGAAGTGGGGGTACTGAAAGAGAAACTATCCTTAGTACATTGCCTTCCTAGATCCAAACAGGCAAAGAAAGAAGCAAGCTATTACTGGACAAGATAGTTATATGATAACTTCTTGCAATTTCCTTATTTATAATATTACTGACTGGATATTGGATACTGGTAGCCCTTACCATATTTGCAATTCATTATAGGGATTGTAGGTCAGTAGAAGATTCGAATAAGGTGAGAGGTTCCTGAATGTTGGAGATGGAAGATTAGTTTTAGTTTTAGCATTAGAAATCTTAAAACTTGTATTTGAGTCTCATACTATTATTCTTAGTGATTGTCACTTTTGTCCTAGTTTTTTTTTAATATCATTTCTATAGGCCTTTTGGACAAAAATAATTATGAGATTTCAATAAAGAAAGAATTTTGTAATATCATTTTGAATAGTGTTGACGTAGAATCTGGTCATCGTCAAAATCAGCTGGAGTAAAGGTGGACGAGATCACCATCGAGGATCTACAAAATAAAGTTCCATCTAGAGCCGATGGGAGGTGGCTCCGATAGGACCCTTCGATGATCAAGTCAGCTCTGGCCAACAGGAATGGAGTGCTTAGGAATGAGTTCCGCGGAGCTTAGAGAAGGAGAGGAGAGCTTAGAGATCAGAGTTCAGAGATTAGAGTTAGCATATCTAGAGGGTCCTTTATAGGCGGAGCTTAATTGATGGTGACGGCCATACCGTCTGCTAGCAAGCCATTGGGGCCACATGGAGTTCGGTACGGAGAGGAAGGCATTATTAGATGGATAGTGATAGCCATACTAGCAGGTCATGGGCCGCATGGGACTGGTTACGGAGAGAGTGGTATCGCCAGTAGTGGTGACCATGTCGTCCGATCTCGTCGCCTATGGCAGACTTCGATCGAAGGGAAAGCTTGGAAGGAGCTCGGCCGTAGAGAAGGTTGGCTGACTGAAGGGGATGTCTGGGAGAAGTCTAGCTCCTGAAGAAATCTGATTGAAGATGAAGCTTGGAGGGAGTTTGGCTCCCATAGGCACCTGGTTGGAACGATGCGGAGAGAGTTTGGCTCTTGCGGGAGTCCAACTGAAGCTCGACAATTGAGGAGTTTGGCTAAAGCTCGGCCACTGAGAGTTCGAAGGAGCTCGACTGCTAAGCAGTTCGGTCGGCTGTAGGAGTTCGGCTAAAGCCCGTCCGCTGGAGTCCGAAGGAGCTCGGTCGCTAAGCAGCTCAGCAGACTGTAGGAGTTCGGCTAAAGCCCGTCCGCTGAAGCTCTTCCATGGCTATCGACCGCTTCAAGCTGAGCACTGAATTGGACTTCGATGGGAGTGGAATTTATCCCCAACAATTGTCCCCCTCCACTCCCAAGTTCGAAACTCGAAGGAAGGGAGTGCAGAAAAGGTGACTGTCGAAGTCCTCTTCTAGGCTTCGTGCTGATTCAGATCGAAGCTTGGAGGGGAGATTTCATCTTCAGCCAAAGTTGATGTCGAAGTTGAGGCCTGGGGGAGATCTCATCTCCGGTCGAGGTTGATGCGGGCACTCAGAGAGATCTCATCTCCTACAACCAAGGTTAATATGGGAGCTTGGGAGAGATCTGATCTCAGGATGAGGTTGTCTCCGATCTTATCTCTGGTCGAGGTTGTCTTGGCCGCTCGGGAGAGATCTTATCTCTAGCCGAGGTTGAAGTTGAAGCTCTCCAGCCGAGGTTGACACGGTCGCTCGGAGGAGATCTTATCTCCTGCACCAGGGTTACCTCGGGAGAGATCTTATCTCCTATAGTCGAGGTTGATGGAGATCCTATTTTCTGTTAGACTTTGATGCTCGAATTTTGACTTTGCTCACATTAGGACGAGGTTCTCCTCCTGTTCGTAATGGGCTACGGAGGCATGTAAGGGTCATTGTCAGGGTCTCTCCCCCCATCTCGTCCTTTGTGAATGAGGCTTTCGACTTTGCTCGTGTTAGGACGAGGTTCTCCTCCTGTTCCTAACGCACTGTGGGGGCACATAAGGGCCACTGTCAGGGCCTCTCTCCCTATCTCATCCTTTGTGAATGAGGCCTTCGCTCGGAAGAGATCTTATCTCTAGCTGAGATTGTCCATGATCGCTCGGGAGAGATCTTATCTCTGGCCGAGGTTGATGCGGTCGCTCGGGAGAGATCTTATCTCTGGCCGAGGTTGACTCGGTTGCTCGGGAGAGATCTTATCTCTGGCCGAGGTTGATGCAGTTGCTCGAAAGAGATCTTATCTCTAGCTGAGGTTGACTCGGTCGCTCGAAAGAAATCTTATCTTTGCTGAGATTGACCACGGTCGCTCAGGAGAGATCTTATCTCAGACCAAGGTTGATGCGATCGCTTGAAAGAGATCTTATCTCTGGCCAAGGTTGTCCACGGTCGCTCGAGAGAGATCTTATCTCTGGCTGAGGTTGTCTATGATCGCTCGAGAGAGATCTTATCTCTAGCCACGATTAACTCGATCGCTCGGAAGAGATCTTATCTCTAGCCAAGGTTGACTCGATCGCTCAGGAGAGATCTTATCTCTAGTCGAGGTTGTCTACGGTCGCTTGGGAGAGATCTTATCTTTAGCCGAGGTTGTCCATGTCGCTCGAAAGAGATCTTATCTCTAACTGAGGTTGACTCGATTGCTTCGGGAGAGATCTTATCTCTAGTCGAGGTTGACTCGGTCGCTCGGGAGAGATCTTATCTCTGGCCGAGGTTGTCTACAATCGCTCGAGAGAGATCTTATCTCTAGTCGAGGTTGACTCGGTCGCTCAGGAGAGATCTTATCTCTAGCCGAGGTTGACTCGGTCGCTCAGAAGAGATCTTATCTTTGACCAAGATTGATGATCTTTGACCTACTCATATTAGGATGAGGTTCTCCTTCTGTTCCTAATATGGCAACTATTGACTGCTTCTTCTTTATCATCGCATAGTTTTTGCATCTAGAAACAATACTATTGAAAGGGAAGAATTTTATTGAAAGGAAGTTACTGGCAGCGCATCCCCAAATTCTTTATGTTTTAGGTCGTGGTAGCATTGTTCCTCTGCATTTCTTCGGGCGATAAGCTCTGGGCCGGACGACCTCCTCCATCTCATGCTGGCCTCCACAATTTGGAGCATGCTTCTCTTGGCTTTGACGTTGGGAGATGATGGATCGTCGATGTACCAAGCTCCTCCCAAGGGTAATGTTGATGACGCCGTGAGGTGGCTGACCTCCTGGCCGTTTCTGGCTATGGCAGCGCCCTTGGCCGATCTTCTCCTGCTTCATGCTGGCACTGGAGGAATTTACCCAGCCGCCCCTTTCTGATGAGCTCCTCAATTTCATCTCGGAGCTGAATGCATTCTTCAGTGTCGTGGCCGTGGTCACGATGGTAGAGGCAGTATTTGCTTCGATCGTGTTTGTTTGGGGGAGATCGTAATTCTTTTAATCTTGGCAGCTGGTTCTCAATTTCGGTGAGAATTTGAGTTAGAGGAACGTTAAGAGGGACGTAGTCGCGAAACCTTTTGGGAGGAGGACTTCTTCGCACCCTTCTATCGGGGCATCCTCGGTGACGAGCTTGAGGAGTTCGGGCTCGCCTGTGCTCGGAGGGGGTCCGCGAGTGTGGTCGAACTTCGCTTGCCTCTCCTTGGGCAGTGGGTCTATTATACTCGTCTGCCAGCCGCTCCCTTAAGACTTCCTCATCCTTTAACTTGAAGGCTTCTTCCGCACGGGCATATCCCTCGGCCTAAGCCAGCAGATCGACGAAGTCCTTGGGATACTTTTTTTTCAAGGAGAAAAGTAAGTCATTCTTCTGAAGGCCATCCTTAAGTGTGGCCATCGCAACAGACTGGTCTAGGTCCTGAACTTCCAATGCCATGGCGTTAAATCGGATGACATAAGCTCAGATGGATTCCCCCTACTTCTGCTTGACGTTCATCAGAAAATCCAAACCTCGGCACGGACGTCGATTGCTGATGAAGTGAGCCACGAACTGATGGCTCATCTGGTCGAAAAAGAAAATCATACCCGACTTCAATACTGAGTACCAGTTTCTCGCTGCTCCCCTTAAGATAGATGGGAAGGCTCGGCTCAGTATGGCGTCCGAAGCACCGTGGAGTAGCATCATGATCTGGAAGGCCTCTAGATGGTCGATCGGATCAGAGGTTCCATCGTAGATTTCAAGTTGAGAGAGCTTGAAGTTCGGTGGGATGGGCTCTTGCATAATCTGGAGGAAGAAAGGAGGATCGATGCAGACGTCAGCATGATGAGCCAGGGTGATGTGGTCGAGCTCTTCAATCCATCGATCCATCTCCCACAGTTTGTGATCAAGGGCATCATCCTGGCTACAGATCTTGGGGGACTTCTAGCTATAAATGGGAAAGGTCTCCTCCAAAGGAGAACCATGATCCAAATATGGATCCTCGACTCTCCGTTTCCCCTTCTCAGGGGTGATGGGTGCGTTGACCCAGGTACTCTTCCTTGGGGCCGGTTCCCAACATTTCGATGGTGGGTTTCCTGGTGGAGCCGCCGCTGGGGGCTGTTATATGGCCTGCATTGCCTCGGTGAGGTCACGGACCTGCTGGACAAGCCGATTGAACTGCTCCGTATCTATCATGGATATAGGTAAAACCTGAGCTGCCGGAGCTGAAGCAGGAGTAGATGGATCTGGATGGGATCGGGCCACGGAGGTCGCCGACTGTCAAGTCGAGGCTCTCCTGGGAGGCATTTTCTCTTCAAAAATGAAAAGAGAGATCTCCGAAGAAGGAAGAGAAAAATCATCATCCAGCACTCCTTTAAGAACAAAGGAATCTCGGAGGTTCAAGCCCTCCTTCTAGCGCCAATCTATTGATGCAGAATCTGATCGTCACCAAAATCAATTGGAGCGAAGATGGATGAGGTCACCGTCGGGGACCTACAAAATAAAGTCCGATCCGAAGCCGGTGGGGGGTGGCTCCGATAGGACCTTTCGACGATCAAGTCATCTCTGGCCAATAGGAATGGAGTGCTCGGGAATGAGTTTCGCTGAGCATAGAGAAGGAGAGGAGAGCCTAGAGATCAGAGTTCAGAGATTAGAGTTAGCATATCTGGAGGGTCCTTTATAGGCGGAGCTTAATTGATGGTGAGACATACCGTCTGGTAGCGAGCCATTAGGGCCGCATGGAGTTCAGTACGGAGAGGAAGGCGTCATCAGGTGGATAGTGATAGCCATACTGGCAGGTCATGGGCTGCGTCAGGCTGGTTATGGAGAGAATGGTGTCATCAGTAGTGGCAGCCATGTCGTCCGATCTCGTCACTTGTGGCAGACATCGGTCGAAGGGGAAGCTCGGAAGGAGCTCAGCCACGAAAGAGTTCGGCTGGCTGAAGGGGATGTCTGGGAGAAGTTCGGCTCCTGAAGAAATTCGATCGAAGAGGAAGCTTGGAGGGGGTTCGGCTCCCGTAGGTGCCTGACTGGAATGATGCGGAGAGAGTTTGGCTCTCGTGGAAGTTCGACTGAAGCTCGACGGTTGAGGACTTCGGCTAAAGTCCGACCGCTGGGAGTCCGAAGGAGCTCGGCCGCTAAGTAGTTTGGTCGGTTGTAGGAGTTTGGCTAAAGCCCGACCGCTGAAGTCCGAAGGAGCTTGGCCGCTAAGCAGTTCGATCGGCTGTAGGAGTTCAGCTAAAGTCCGTTCGCTGAAGCTCTTCCATGGCTACCGGCCGCTTCAGGCTGAGCACCGAACTGGACTTCGATGGAAGCGGGATTTATCCCCAACAAATGGTATTACTATATTTTCTAGATATTTGAGGAATGAAATATATATGATATCACAACCTATTAATATAGTCTACTCCACTAGCAAGCACCTTCGATTAGATAATGTGTCTGATATCTACTTATGGCACTATAGGCTAGGTCACATTAACAAGAATAGGATAAACAAGTTGACTCAAAAGAAAATCCTTGAAGTTAGTGATCGTGAATCACTTCTAACCTATGAGTCTTGTCTTTTTAAAAAAATGACCAAGTCAACTTTTACTGAAAAAAATGAGAGAGCTACAGAGCTCTTAGGTCTAGTACATACTGATGTATGTGGGCCTATGAGCATAACTGCTAGAGGTGAATATTTCTACTTCATCACTTTCACAGACAATCTATCCAGGTATGGATATGTCTATCTGATGAAACATAAGTTGGATTTATTTGAAAAATTCAAATAATTCTAAAATGAAGTAGAAAAATAAATTGGAAAGAGTATTAACTCTTCGGTTTGACCAAGAAAGTGAATACCTTTCTGATGAGTTTTTCACATATCTAGGAGAGAATGAGATTCTCTCTCAATAAACTCCTCCAGGAACACCATAGCATAATGGTGTATTTGAAAGAAAAAATCGAACTCTGTTAGACATAGTCGATCCATGATGGATTTTGCTAGCTTGCAATATCCTTCTAGGGATATGCACCCGAATCGGCTTACTATCTTCTAAATAAGGCTCTAAGTAAGTCTATAATTAAAACTCCATATGAGATATGGATAGGGCGTAAGCCAGTACTTTCACATCTTAGGGTCTAGGGGTGCCCAGCTTATGTGAAATGGTTAATCACAGATAAACTTAGACCTATGTCTGACAAGTGCACATTCATAGGGTACCCAAAAGAAACTAAAGGATATTTTTTCTATGATGCTGATTAATAAAAGATGTTCATCAGTCTTAAGATAATCTTTTTAGATAAGGAGTTCCCTGGTGAATGAGTTATTACCTCTAAGATTGAATTTAAGAAAGTTCAATAGGTAGAAAAATCGACAGTAGTAGCAAAACCAGAACCAAATTTGATTAGATCAAATCTGAAGCCCAATGTACCTACATCATTAAGACGATTCGGTAGAGTACCGCATCAGCTAAATAGATACTATGATTTTTTAGTCTGAGATGGTGATCCTACCGAACTTGATGAGAATGATGAGGATCTAATCACCTATATGGATGTAATGCAGAGACCTAATTTCAAGAAATGGCTTAAAGCCATGAAATTTGAGGTGGATTCTATTGGTGTAGAAATTTATGAAGATGTCGGAGGTAGCTGGAGTTGGATAGATGGCTGCTGATTATAGATAAAAAAAATCTCCTCCAAAGAAGAATCATGATCAGAGTAGGGGCTCCTGCTCTTTGCTTCTCCTTCTCGGGGGTAATGGGCCTACTGCTCAGGTTGCCCTTCTCTGCACTGGTTCTTGAAGCTCCAGCGAAGGTCTCTCTAACTGGGCTGCTGTCGGGGGTTGGTGCATAGCCTGCACCATCTCGGTGAGACATCGAACCTACTGCATCAATAAATTAAACTACTCCAAATCCACCATGGCCGTCGATGGAGGAGATTGATGAGCTGGTGATGGAGTCAGAATGGATGGATTTGGCTCAGATCTGGAGGCAGAAGCAGTAGACCGCTAGGTGGTTGTCTTCATCAAGGGCATTTTTGGAGCATGAAGAGATTAAACAAAAATGGATTCAAGAGATTAGGAGAGAAAGAAGGTAGATAGGATCGACCGGGCACTCCTTTTAGAACAAGAGCTTAGAGGCCCTTCCTCTAGCACCAATCCTATTGGTGCAGAAATCTATAAAGATGCTGAAGATAGCTAAAGTTGGAAAGATGAGGCCACCGACTGGATCTGTAAAATAAAATCTTAATCGAAGGTGGGTGGCTTCGGTAGGGCCCTCCGATGCTCAAGTTAGTTTTTTGGTCAACTAAAATGGAGTGTTCAAGAAAATAGAGAAGCAGGATAACAGGAGAGAAGAGAGCTTAGAGAAAAATATATCTGAAGGATCTCTTTTATAGATAGAGCATGTAACAAATTGATGGTGACAGCCATAACTATCTGGTAGTGGACTGCTCAGGCCATGTGGAGTTTGTTATGGAGGATGAGTTATCGTTTGTCGCAACTCATAGGTGGTAGAGATTCTTTTATTGGAGTTCAGACATAGGTTGGAGACTTTGGTGTATATGCTAGACTTATGATCGACCGAGGTCTGTTGGAGGTAATATCTAGCGGCTTTAAGGAGTTCGAGAGCCTGCTGGGCTGCGTGTAGGTAGGTGCCTCCTAACTTCAAATCTAAAGTTTTACGCTCCATCCTTTGTAGAGCGGTTGTTATGAATCAATGATTTGGAAAGGTTCCTTTGGATGCCTCTAGTTGATAGGCATAGCAGGGACTAAGTAGGTCCATGATTGGAAGGAGCACTATTGGGAGGACCGTGATTGGAGAAATTCATTCGAAAGGAGTGCGACTGGTGGAGTTCATCCGAAAGAAGTTTGATTGGAAGGAGTGCTGCTGGAGGAGTTCATATGAAAGGAGCATGACTAGAGAAGTTCATCCGGAAGGAGCACTGCTGGAGAAATTCGTCCAAAAGGAGTGCGATTGGAGGAATTCGTTTGAAAGGAGTGCGACTGGAGGAGTTTATCCGAAAGGAGCACGACTGAAGGAATTCATCCAAAAGAAGTTCGACTGGAAGGAGTGCTGCTAGAGAAATTCATCCGAAAGGAGCTCATCCAGAAGGAGCGCTGTTGAAGAAATTCATCTGGAAGGAGTTTGTCCAAAAGCAATTCAACTGGAAGGAGGACGTTGTCCACAACACGAAACTATCTTCAAAGCTCATCACCAATCAAGGTCGAGAGGATGGGACTTTGGCCCTATCATCGATCCTAAGTTAAGAAGCAAGATTAATTAAATAATAATTCTCTTTTACTATTCAAGATCATCTAGCTGGGCTTCAATGTGCCTTCAACAAGCTTCACATGGGGGTTATTTTATCTCCAATAGATTCCATGAAGGTCAACAATGTATGGATATTAGTTGACCCACCTAAAGGGATCAAACCCATTGGGTGTAAGTTGGTCTTCAAGAGAAAAAGGGGCACAGACAGAAAGGTGGAGATCTATAAAAAAAGAGAGAGATTGAAAATATGAATTAATCATACCCATTAAACTCAAAGGATGTATCAAGACACTAAATACATGTGTGAATAGAAAAAACCCATTATTAATTATGTCAAAATTACAATTTGCCCCTAGAATGTATTACAAGTGTCAGCCAATTCTGAGCTTCTAGGGCACATATATCTAACACCACCTTGGCGTGAGCCCAAAGCGGAGGCCCAGGAATCCATTGGATAGGAATCCATCTCCTTTTTGGATTCCGATTAGAGTTCTCCTAGAACCAAATTTGATTGATCTTAGCAACCATCTAAGGAGGAACCAGAAACTCTAATTCCCATCAATTCAGATTAGATCTGATTTCCAAAGGGTAGTGATGGTTGGGAAAAAGGAGTGAGTCAACAGATAGTCATATAATAACCCTATGCCCAACCTAAATGGATTGGAAAAAGAATTGGAAAATTCCCACGCCCAAGGGCCTCTCCTCTCCCCTCCTCTTTAAGCATCTTCTCCCTCTCATCCTCCACATCCAAAAGTTTTTGGATTTCTTGTTGGTGCAATCCAGACGAAGAAAAAGGTGACTGAAGCTGAAGCTGCGCCTGCTGCAAAAGGACACTGCTGATCTCGAAAGGTATTTGAAGATCCTCTCAGATCAGATCTAGATCTAATTTTGGAGACATGATAGAGAAGAAGAGATTTTAGATCTAGCACTGAGTGAATACCAGAGAAAGGCCAGGACTTGCATGCTAGATCCAGAACCTTCCGCTGCTTATAGATCATCAACGGGAATAGGATGACCCTTACATCAAGAATAATTAAATTAATTAAATTTATTTAAATTTTATTTTTATTATTAGAATAATAAGGATTAGATCTGAAATATCCTAAATTTGATTAGAATCAAAAATTTTTTTTTGAATTATATCTTTTGATCCGATCAGATCCGAACGAACTTGGTCCGAAAAATTAGGATTTTTCTTCAACTGGTATTAGAGCCAAGGTTCTAAAAGTATTTAGATCTAATTTTAAATTTATTCTAATTAGAAAATAAATAATTTTAGATGTCACATGAGATGTGATCAGATCTGAAATTAGAAAAAATTAAAATAAATGATTTGGAATCTAAGAATTAGAAATATGCATGACTAGTTCTAAAATGAAATATTCCTATATGAATAGTTCCTTGCATATTTTTAATTAATTTGATTAATTACTATTTTAAGGATATATTTATTTATCTATTTTTGATATTATAATATTAAATAATACTAAAAAAATAGAAAATAAATTATTTAATTTTAAACATCATTATGAGAATATGATTGATGCATGTCTAACTTAGTTGGTAGAATAGTTTCTAATATACGTTAATCTAGATATGAGAGTTTATTTTGATAAGATATCAATTTAAATCTAATTTTTAGATTATTATGAAATAATTGTAGATCTAAAAATTTGCATATTTGAACATAAGATGATGTAAATATAACCAATGATTAGACTAATTTGTATATGAGATATATGATATAGATTCTAAACACTATTTTATAGTATTGGCATGTTCCTGATTAAGACATTCTTCTTGGCCGTCTTGTGTCCATAAGAACGAAGAAGGGTTTAAAAGGCCCCTCTCCCCATCCGATGGGGTGTCTCTTATGACGTGTATAGGGTGCTGGTGTTCGTCCTTAAATCAGAAATCCAAAATTACTTTTCTGCAAAATCCTAGATCCCTGAAACCCTAGATATTGTGCATATTTTATTTATGAACCCCTACTAATTAAGAATTAAGATATAATAAATATTAATTAGGCTAAAATTAAAGAATTTTAAGATCTAATAGGATTAATTGTTGAGGAGATCAATAATGCTTAAATTGACCACCTAATAGGATAAGTCTGGTCAAGAATCGGTCACGATTCAAGCAAACCTATTAGGCTCAGAGGTTAGAGTCTGAATTAATAGGCTAACCCAATTGGTTCTGCTTCAATAATTGTGTTCTAAGATAAGTTTGGCACATACAGACGCGATTGGTTTTAATTGTGGACTTACTTGACCTGAAATGCGTTCTGTACGAGTTAATGGCATATCCCTTTCACTGATCCACTTACCTGGCCATATCTATTAACCCAGTTCTCATTTGGGTGGTCAATAATTCAAGCAACCCATGCCACTAGGTTAATTTATTGTTATGACTACTGACAAGTCTAGTTTTTAATGTAGATCTGAATCAAATTCTCTCTAAAGGAAAGAAGATTAAGTTTGAGGTCTTCCACCATTGTAGATGTGCGGCCCTTCCGAGGTTGATTGTTTCTTGGCTGGATATAGTGGCTCAGTTGCACCGCAAAGATGCAACCATTCTAATTAGCATTGGAATCTATGGCTGAAGGATGAGTTGGGCCTCAATATCTGGATACGGTGAGAGAATTAATTAGGAAATCCAGTTTGTAACAAATGGTGGGTTCCGACTTAACTAAGGATGGAATCAATATTCCGGAATGGTGAGGATTCATGATTAGAGATCAAGTTTGGATGCAACCATGATTAGAGAATCATTGAACAAGATTGTTCACTCATTGGCTAACCCATCACTAATAACTAATTAGGTGAGCTGATGAGTCAGTTGGTGCAGACAGCACACACCACAGAAATCATTAATCGTGAGAATTTTCGCATCATCTACAAAGAGAGTGTAGGGATTCGAGAAAATAGTGGAAAGCTAATTTATTTAAAAATAAAATCCCTAAAAAATTAGCCAAGTCATATTATAAGTATCTAATTAAGAATCTTTGACTCTCTTACAGACAATATCTGCATCCAACCCATTAGCACGTATCTTGACACACATAGACTGACGGACCCAATTATAAAGATTGGCTCAGGAACTAACAAAATATTTTGAATTTTGAGAAGTTACCACATGTTTGGATCAGACCTCTCACCTATACAGCCCATCCATCCACTGAAATGAGAGTGGTCTCTGAAAAAATGGATTAGACGAAGATCAATAAGGCCAGATATTACATGTTGGCTCGATGTCTGATAGCCTCCAGCGCCAACATGAAGAATCGGATTTGCTCACCAAATGTTGGCTCACCTATAGGAGATGTTTGGTGAACAGAGTCGCGCAGCAATATCAAGTCACGAAAATAACTTTTAAGGCTAAGATGCATGATGGCAGTCAGATCCAAGATCACGATCTAACGATAATCAAGGAATGAAGAGCTTGAGAAGCTCGGTGTGAAGTTAGACTATGGACCTAAAAGAACGAGTATTATTCTGCAATCCTGACTATGCCAAATAATGGGGCCCCCCAATTCATCTGAATTACCAGCCTACAAATAACTTCAAAATTTCTTGCCGAAATTAATGAATATGCTGGTTACAGCTGAGCTTTCTATGAATAGGTTCTAAAGGCTCCCATTCTTGCTATGGGGACACGGACTTCTCCAAAAAGAAATCTTATGGAAAGAAAAAAGAATCTGCAAAAAAAGTGATAGGTGGAAGGACAAAGAAGAAGAAGACAAAGTCGAAGAAAAAGGCGATGTAACAGGAAAGTATTTCTATTTGCAACAGCGACGACCATTTGGAAGCGGAATTGCCCCTTATCTGGCACACTGCTGAAGAACAAGAAGGAAGGTCCTTCTGGAGGGTATGGCTCGTTATTGAGTCTAACCTTACATTTTTCTGCATCTGAGTTGGGGGCTTGACTCTAAGTTTTAGTGCTCATCTATGCACTTCCATAGTAGATCTTGAAATGATAGTCAGAAGGCTAGGAATGGACGACATGAACTACGTATCGGTAATGTATCAAGAGTTGCTGCAGGACGTTGAACATACCTCTCGAATTACGCATTGGTTTAAGACTTAGTTTTGAAAGACTATTTATTATGTGGGCCCCCTACAAGCTAGAAATTTGATTTCTGTTTCCATGCCTTAGCACTAGAGAGGCTATGTGATTCTTCTTTAAGGACCATTGTACATATTCTTTATGAAAGAATATAAATTGTAAATTGATCTTATAACCGATCTTATCAGCTTACATATTGATGTACCTAATTTTTAACTACGAGCAAGAATGTTTGACGTGAATGCCAAACGATCTAGGGATATGTCCAAATGACAGATATCTATGGCACTGAGATTAGATCATAAAGCAGAAAATAGGATCAACAAATTGGAGAAAAATGGGCTATTGATCCATTGACTTTCTGAGTCATATCCAACTTGTGAATCTTGTTTCCAAGGCAAAATGAACAATCTCTTTGTAGGACAGGGAGAGCCACAGATCTCCTTGCCCTAGTACATACTGATGTGTGTGGCCCATTGTGATGTGCCGACTAGAGTCAATTTTGTCTACTTCATTACCTTTACGATGATTCTGTCTAGGTATGGGGTATGTGATCTTATAACACAAGTCCTGAAGCTTTTAAAAAGTTCAAAGAATTCAGACATGAAGAGAAAAACAAATGAAAATCCATTAAGGTTCTTCGATCAGATCGAGAGGTGAATACCCTTAGCCAAATTTCTAGACTATTCCAAAAAAAGGCATAGTCTCTTCAATGGACTCCACCAGGAACACCTCAACTCAACGGGGTTTTTCAAATGAAGAAATCGGACCTATTAGATATGGTCTGATCATGATGAGCTTCACAGACCCTCCTGATTTTCTTTGGGGACACTCATTGTTTAACTTCCAATTTATCTACTGAATAGGGTTCCTCTAAGACTATTCCTACCACACCGTATGAGATATGGCAACGGTAAAACCAAGTCTGAGTCATCAAGAATTTGGGGTTGTCCGAGCTCATGTCAAAAGATCAACAAGCAGACAAGTTAAATTTAGTCCTTTAGAGCTCATCATAGGAATACCAAAGAGTCATTAGGATACTATTTTCCACATTCCAAAGACCAAAATGTAATTGTGTGAAGTTGACATGCCATCTTTCTTGAAAAAACTATTTTTCAAGATAGCGGCATTAGAAAGCAGATTAAACTTGATGAGAAAGTCTCACAAGTACAGATGAGCTAAGGACTAATGAAACCAAATCAGATTGAGCCAAAAGAATACTACCTCCTCCACCATCGTAGATCGAAAAGAGTTTTCCGTCCCCTGCTAAAAGATACTTAGGTATTATTTCAGAGACAATAGAGAAAAATGTTCCTAGATAGGTAATGTGCTCATGGTGAGATCTCAAAACCTACCAATGAGGCGATATCAGATATCGACTCCAAGAAATGCTAGAGGAATGCAGTCAGAATTGACTTGATGCACTCGAAACCAAGTCTGGACCTTGGTAGATCCACTAGAAGTATAATACCTATTGGGTGTAAATGATCTTCAAGAGAAAGATTAGTGCAGATGAGAATGTGGATGAACATTCAAGGCTAGACTTAGTGGCAAAAAGGTTAATAGTCCAATGTCCGAAGGCATTGACTAGTCAGGATACTTTTTCCCCAGTGGCTATGCTAATCCATCCGCAACATTGCTTGCTATTGCCAATCTATTCGATTAATGAAATATGGCAAATGGACATGAAAACAACCATTCTGAATGGATATCTTGAGGAACGTATATCTAAGTATGGAACACGCTAGGATTTCACATCCCAGATTGATTACTGATCAAAAGGTCTATAGGGATAGACGAATAGGATAGCTGGATCTTTCACAGAAGATATACAATAGAGAAAGTACTAAAGAGGTTTAGTATGGAAAATCTAAGAGAGATTAATACCCTTCAGACATGGTATTCATCTTTCCAAAAAGATGTGCCCTAGCACACCTGAGGAAATAGAACGCATGAGCAAGATCCCTTATGCTTCTGCAATAGGGAGTCTCATGTATGCCATGCTATGTACATGACCTGATATAACCCATGCTATGAGTGTCACAAGCAGATATCAATCAAATCTAGGTGAAGAACATTAGACTTCTGTGAAATGTATCCTAAGTATTTGAGAAGAACTAAGGATATGATGTTGGTCTTTGGTAACAGAGAACTCCAAGTCCAAGGATACATAGACTCGGATATCATGTCCGATGTAGATGATCGAAAGTCGACATCTGGGAGTCTGTTTGTGTGCAATGGTGGTGCAGTTAGCTAGAAGAGTTCCAAGCAAACCGTGATAGTAGATTTCACCATGGAAGTAGAATATATCGCTGCATCAGAGGCTGCGAAGGAAGCATTCTGGTACAAGAAGTTTGCTGCAGAAATTGGAGTAATACCATCAGATGCCATTTCTTCTACTAACTGTGAACAACAATGGCGGCCATAGCCTTGCTAAGGAGCAAGGTCTCCACCAAGAAATCCAAAGCATATTGAGTGGCGATACAACCTCATCCGTGATTACCTCGAGAAGGGTTACGTCGAGGTCAAGAGAGTCGACTCCACAGATAATGTGGCAGACCCGCATACAAATCCATTGAGCCAGTAGAAATTCGAAGCCCACCTTGAGAAGATGGGACTTAGACTTATAGCCAATTAGCTTTAGGACAATGGGAAGATTGTAGATATATGTGCCCTAGAAGCAGAATTGCGACACTTGTAATACACTTCTAGGGACAAAATTAATATTTGACTAAAATAATAAAATGGATTATTTTCTATCACATATGTGTATTTAGTGTCTGTGATACATCCTTTGAGTTAATGATAATGATAATTCATATTTCAGAGTTGAAAATTTAAGACATGAATAATCATTATAACTCATAAATGCTTCCGACCATAGGATCATCAGAGGAGTGATTGATCCAGAAGTTGTGTATAATCACTTCTCTTTAGTAGATGAGTCTTGAGTCTATAGTATGGAGACACCAGAGCGAGAGTATAGGTACTCGTCAGAGAACGAGGGCACTGAGCATGACCACCTCGAGTAGTCATTAGGAAGTCTACCTTCTCGTTAATGACTGACTCGATGCTGCTGTGGTGTGATCTGGTTCTTTGACCTGAGTGCTAATCGGCAGTTCACCTTGAGGTGTTTAGTTTATACACCATTACTGGTCTCTTAGCCATGAAGAATGCTGAGGTATATGTGGCTATAGCATTTATTGTAGAAACTGGATAGCATCAAGATGGAATCTATCTACCTCGATGATAGAGGAGCAGCCCTATGATGATCATGAGAATTAAGTCCAAAATTCCATAGCCATGGTAGAGTGAAATAATAGAAAGAGTTTCTATTTAGAGTTTTCACATCGGACTTGAATCGAATGATTACATCATATGACAGAGACTAGGGTTTGACGATTCACCTTAACCAATCTGATCGGGGCTCAAGATAGAAGAACTTAATCACACAGGTAGCTGCACCAAGAGATTTGCATTCAGCTCTGATGGGTTGCCACCATATACTGCTAGGTGTCACTGGTGGATTTTGGGAGCAATTAGAATTATTTAGATGATCGATCATTCTAGCTGTTTGAATCAGAAGAGTTCTGATCCATTGAAAGGAGTTTTGATGATGTCGATGATAGAGATCATGACATATCCCATTACCATACAGAACTGAATCTAACTGGGTCGCACAAATAAGGGTTTGAATCTGGTGATCATCAATTGAACTAATCCAGTTCAATTGATCTGAATGAGATTCAATTAGGTTCAAGAAAATCGTGCTAGCACTGATTGAACCTAACGTTCTTCTTTTACTAACATAAATAGTTGTCCTGACTGAGCCAAAGGAGTTTGTGCTCATTCAGAGGCCTTCACCTAATCTAACTGGAGCCTATCCAAGTGAGAAAAGGGTTGTCTTATTTTGTAAGACAATACCTCCATTTTTTGTCATCTACATTTCTCGTTCTTTGACTTTGTCAAAAAGTTGACCTTTTGACTGGTCAAATATTTGACTATTGACACTTAACTTCTGTCCATATGCATGCACCTATTGGAGACTGGTGGGGCCTATCCCTCTACCAAAAACCTGCAAGGAGGAGGGTCCACCACCCTTGCATGAGCCCAAGCTGGAGGCGCCCAGGATCCTTGTGTGGATGCAGGACTCCATCTCCTTTTGGATTTCGATTAGATTTGTGCCTAAAACCCAAGTGATGAGACTTAAGAGTTTGCATCATCCATAGAGGAAATCGGCACCACAGATCTTAATATTTAATTTAGACACCACCGAATATGTAGATTCCACGATCAATCAACCTCTCTTCCTAAAGGGTATTGTGTTGGTTCGGAAGTATAGAGGAGTTGATCACAGATAAGTCCTGATATAAATGAGTGACCCGGCCGCAACTCAACATATGGATTGGAAGATTGATGAAGATGAAAGATTCCCATGCCTCAAGCTGCTTGGTCGTCCTCTCCTCCTCCATAGCACAAGAGATCTTCTCCTTCCTCTCACATGCAAAGTTGGTAGCTGGTGGTGAATCCTACGACGGAGAAAGGCGTACGTAAAGCTAGACAGGAGCTGCGGCAGCTGGGATCAAACTGCTGATCTTCGAAAGGTATTTGAAGATCCTCTAGATTAGATCAGATCATTTTTGAGATGTATAAGAAGACAGCGGATTCCAGACTAATCAGTGATATCGGTAGAGGCCAGGCACTTGCGTGGCTAGATCCAGAACCTTTCGCTGCTTACAGGATCATCAACGAATAATTGGATTACCCTTCATCAAGGTAAATTAAATTTTATTTAATTTATTTAGATTTTATTTTTATTATTAGAATAATAAGGATCAGATCTGAAACATCTCAAATCTGATTAGGATCAAAGAGAAAAATTTTAAAATATATCTCTTGATTCGATCAGATCTGAACGAACCTGATCCAGAAAATCAGAATTTTCCTTCACTAAGGACTTCATCGCAATAAATAGAGTTCATTAGAAGATATAGACTTTATGATGTTAAAGCCACAATATTATTTTATTTAATAATAAATTATTTATAAATATAAAATAGCATAATCATCAATAGACTGATAATTGGCTTTAGAACATAATTTTCAGTAACTCTCACTTGTTCTAAAGTCACTCGGTACAATATCTAATACCCATCTTCGACTTATGGTTGTTGAACTTCTTTACTGCTAGAACTTTGGTGAAGGGGTTGGCCAAGTTCTTCTTTTCATTGATCTTCTAAAGATTGACATCACCTCGATCCATGATCTTTTGGACTAGGTGGTAGCAGCATAGTATGTGCTTCGTCCGCTGGTGTGCCTTTGATTCCTTCACCTTAGCAATGGCACTAGTACTATTGTAGTAGAGCAGGATCGAACCATCCAGGAAGGGTGCTACTCCAAGCTCAATGATGAACTTTCTTAGCCACATAGCTTTCTTCACAACATCTAATGCTGCGATATACTCTACCTCGCATACAGAGTCTACCACAGTGTGCTGCTTGAAACTCTTCTAGGAGACGGCTCCATTATTTAGGATAAAGATATAACCCAACATATTTCTGCTATCATCATGGTCAGATTGAAAGCTAAAATCTATAAATCCTACTAGTTTCAGATCTGACTCACCATAGATTAACTACTGATCCTTAGTATTTCTCAAATACTTAAGGATGATTTTCACCACCTTTTAGTAATTTTCTTCTGGATCAGATTGGTATCTACTTACTACTCCTAGTGAGTATGCCACATCTAGTCTCGTACATATCATGGTGTACTTGATAGATCTCATTATTGAAGCATATGGGACTCTACTCATATGCTCTTTCTCTTTAGGAGTTGTCGGATAATTCTTTTTAGAGAGAGAAATTTTTTAGCCTATCAAAAGATAGCCCTTCTTGGAATTCTTCATGCTGAACCTCTTCAACATAGTTTCTATGTACGTGGACTGGGATAATCCAAGCATTCTCTTAGATCTATCCCTATAGATCTTCTTTCCTAGGATGTAGGATGCTTCACCCAAGTCCATGGAGAATTGAGATGACAACCAAACTTTTATTCCTTATAGTGTAGGGATGTCATTTCCAATTAAGAGAATGTCATCCACGTACAAGATAAGAAATACCATTGTTGGACTATTTGTCCATTTATAAATGTAGGGCTCTTCTCTATTCTTAACAAAGTCATACGTTTTGATCACCTTATCAAAATGCATGTTCCAACTTCGAGATGCTTGCTTCAATCCATAAATGGATCTCTAAAGCTTGCATACCTTGGACTGATTTGTGGATGTGAACCCTTTAGGTCGTATCACATACACCTCTTCGATCAACTCTTCATTCAGGAAAGCTATCTTCACATCCATCTGTCAGACCTCATAATCCAGATGGGCAACTATCACAAGCATTATCTGAATGGATTTGAGTATTGCCATAGAGAAGAACGTCTCATCATAGTCAATACCTATAACATTGACGATATCTCTTGGCAACCAGATAGA
>QRFJ01001878.1:0-27434 GCA_006176705.1 Cocos nucifera | reverse complement strand
GCCTTTTGTTCTTTGTTTCTGCTCTTGCACTTCACATTGCTGTTTGTCGCATCGTCCTACTCATCGTCACTCTCTGCTTTTGCGAAGTCCGCTCATTGAACAGCAAGCAAGTGCGGAGCATGATTTAGCGATAAGCTCTCACTGGCCGCGAGAGAATACAAGACGTGCGTGCAATCCTTGCACCCACGACTCTCCATATGCTCCTTTCACTGAATTGAACATATAAACTAACAAATCTCTTCTTTAGCCAATGACTTTCTGTGCCATCGCAATCATAGCCTTGAATGTCTCCACATTCCCATCTGCACCAATCTTTCTCTTGAAATCCACTTACATCCAATAGGTTACTATACCTTCTGGTGGATCTACCAAGGTCCAGACTTGGTTTGAGTGCATCGAGTCAGATTCTGACTGCATTGCCTCTAAGCCATTTCTCGGAGTCGATATCTGATATCGCCTCGTTGTTAGGTTTTGGATCATCACCATGAGCACCATACCTATGGAGGAACATTTTCTCTACTCTCTGAAATAATACCTAAGTATCTTTTATCAGGGGACGGAGAAACTCTGTTTCGATCTACGAGGTGGAGGAGGTAGTATTCTTATTGGCTCAACCTGATTTGTTCCATTAGTCCTTAGCTCTTTCTGCTTGGTGAAGACTTTTCATCAAGTTTATCCTCTCTTTCTATTTCGATTATGAAATATGGCAAATGGATGTGAAAACGGCATTCCTAAATGGATATCTTGAGGAAGATATCTATATGGAACAGCCACTAGGTTTCACATCCAGTGATACTGATCACAAGGTTTGCAAGCTGCAAAGGTCCATATATGGACTTAAGCAAGCGTCTCGGAGCTGGAACATTCGTTTTAATGATGTGATCAAAACGTTTGGTTTCATCATAAACGAAGAGGAACCATGTGTTTACAAAAGGGTCAGTGGGAGCGCTGTTGTCTTCCTCGTATTGTACGTGGATGACATCCTCCTTATTGGGAATGATATTCCCATGTTGACATCAGTCAAGATGTGGTTGTCTAAGGAATTCTCCATGAAAGACCTAGGTGAAGCATCCTTTATTCTAGGAATTAAGGTCTATAGGGATAGACCGAATAGGATGCTAGGACTTTCACAGAAGATGTACATAGAGGAAGTACTAAAGAGGTTTAGTATGGAAAACTCTAAGAGGGGATTAATACCCTTCAGACATGGTATTCATCTTTCCAAGAAGATGTGCCCCAGCACACCTGAGGAAATAGAACGCATGAGCAAGATCCCTTATGCTTCTGCAATAGGGAGCCTCATGTATGCCATGCTATGTACACGACCTGATATAGCTCATGCTGTGAGTGTCACAAGCAGATATCAGTCAAATCCAGGTGAAGAACACTGGACTTCTGTGAAATGTATCCTTAAGTACTTGAGAAGAACTAAGGATATGATATTGGTTTTTGGTAATGGAGAACTCCTAGTCCAGGGATACACAGACTCGGACTTCATGTCTGATATAGATGATCGAAAGTCGACATCTGGCAGACTGTTTGTGCTGGAAGAGTTCCAAGCAAACGGCGATATCATCTCATCCGCGATTACCTTGAGAAAGGTTATGTTGAGGTCAAGAGAGTCGACTCCGCAGATAATGTGGCAGACCCACTGACAAAGCCATTGGGCCAGCAGAAGATCGAAGCCCACCTTGAAAAGATGGGACTTAGACTTGTAGCCAATTGGCTTTAGGTCAAGTGGGAGATTGTTAGATATATGTGCCCTAGAAGCCAGAATTGGCTGACACTTGTAATACACTTCTAGGGGCAAAATTGTAATTTTGACTATAATTAATAAATGGGTTATTTTCTATCACACATGTGTATTTAGTGTCTGTGATACATCCTTTGAGTTAATGGTAATGATAATTCATATTTTCAAGAGTTGAAAATTTAAGACATGAATAATCATTATTAACTCATAAATAGCTCCCGACCATAGGATCATCACGAGGATGGTGATTGATCCGGAAGGTTGGTGTACGATCGCTTCTCTTTAGTAGATGAGTCTTGAGTCTACGGTGTGGAGACACCGGAGCGAGAGTACAGATACTCGTTAGAGAACGAGGGCACTGAGCGTGACCACCTCGAGTAGTCATTAGGGAGTCTACCTTCTCGTCAATGACTGACTCGATGCTGCAGTAGTGTGTCTGGTTCTTTGACCTGAGATGCATCGGCAGTTCACCTTGAGGGTGTTATAGTTTGACTACACCATTACTCGGTCTCCTAGCCATATGGAACCCTGAGGTGTATGTTGGCTATGGCATGTTCATTGTAGGAACTGGATTGCATCAAGATGGGATCTATCTACCTCGGTGGTAGAGGAGTAGCCCTATGATGATCATGAGAATCAAGTCTTGAAGCCCATGGCCATGGCAGAGTGAAATAATAGAAAGAGTTTCTATTTAGATTTTCACATTGGACTCGAATCGAATGATTACATCATCATATGACAGAGACTAGGGTTTGACGAGTTCACCTTAACCCTAATCTGATCGGGGCTCAAGATAGAAGAACTGAATCACATAAGTAGCTGCACCAAGAGGTTCGCATTCAGCTCTGATGGGTTGCCACCATATACTGCTAGGTGTCACTGGTGGATTTTGGGAGCAATTAGAATGATTTAGATGATCGATCATTCTAGCTGTTCGAATCAGAAGAGTTCTGATCCATCGAAAGGAGTTTCGATGATGTCGATGATAGAGATCATGACATATCCCATTACCATACAGAACTGAACCTAACTGGGTCACACAAACAAGGGTTTGAAACTGGTGATCATCAATTGAACTAATATAGTTCAATTGATCTGAATGAGATTCAATTAGGTTCAAGGAAATCGTGCTAGCACTCGATTGAACCTAACGTTCTTCTTTTGCTATCATAAATAAGTCGTCCTGTCTGAGCCAAAGGAGTTTGTGCTCAAACAGAAGTCTTCTTATGGTCTGACTGGAGGTTGTCCAAGTCAGAATAGGTTGTCTTATTTGTAAGACATTACCTGCCAATTTTGGTCACCTGCCATTTCTTGGTCTTTGACTTTGGTCAGAACTCTACTTTTGACTGGTCAAACGTTGACCAATGACCCTTTGACTTTTGACCACATGTCATGCACCTATTGGAGAGCTGGTGGGGGCTTGTCCCCCTGCCAGAACCTGGCAAGGAGATTGGCGCACGCCAAGGGTGGCGTGAGCCCAAGTAGGAGGCGCCTAGGAGTCCTTGTTGGACAAGGACTCCATCTCCCTTTAGGATTCCAATGAGAGTTCTTCTAAGAATCCAGTTTGACTGGTCCAAGGCACTCTCCAAGTAGGAATCCAGGGGACTCTAATCCCACCAATCAGATTTAGATCTGATTTCACAAAGGGTTGTGATTGGTTGGGAGGAAGATGACTTGGATCACGCTTAGTCTATATAAGAGACCCAGCGCCCAAGTGAAAAAATAATCAAGAAATAAATCAAGAAGCAATCTTCCCACGCCCCAAGGCTGCCTCTCTCCCCTTTCTCCACGCCATACTCTCTTCTCCCCTTGCTCTCCACGTCCAAAAGTGTTTTGGATTTGGATTGGTGCGATTTAGATCAAGAAAAGGAGATCAAAAGCAAGAAGGCTGCGCTGCTGCGAAGAGCGACTGCAGATCTTCAAAAGGAGTTTTGAAGATCCTCCAGATCAGATCCAGATCTGATTTTTGGAGGCGTGATAGAGAAGAAGAGGATCTTCAGATCCAGCCCGAGTGGATACCGGTAGAGGCCAGGCGCTTGCGTGGCTTGATCCAGAACCTTCCGCTGCAAACAGGATCATCAACAGGGTAATAGGATTACCCTATTCAGGTAAATTGAATGTGATTTAATTTATCCTTTTCATTTAATTTTTATTAAATAAATAAGAATCAGATCTGAAGCATCCCTGATCTGATACAGATCTAAGAGAAAAAATTTTGAAATATATCTCTTGATCTGATCAGATCTGAACGAACCTGGTCAGGGAAATCAGGATTCCCTTCAGGTGGCGTGTGCCCTCCTCCTTGCCAGGTTCTGGCAAGGGGATAGGCCCCTACCAGCTCTTCAATAGGTGCATGACATATGGACAGAAGTCAAAGTATCAATGGTCAATATTTGACCAGTCAAAGATCAACTTTTGACCAAAGTCAAAGGACGAGAAATGGCAGGTGACCAAAAATGGCAGGTATTATCTTACAAAATAAGACAACCCTTCTCTGACCTAGACAAGCTCCAGTCAGATCAGGTGAAGGCCTCTGAATGAGCACAAACTCTTTTGGCTCAGTCAGGACAACTATTTATGATAGTAAAAGAAGAACGTTAGGTTCAATCGAGTGCTAGTATGATTTTCTTGAACCTAATTGAATCTCATTCAGATCAATTGAACTGGATTAGTTTAATTGATGATCACCAGATTCAAACCCTTGTTTGTGTGACCTAGTTAGATTCAGTTCTATATAGTAATGGGATATGTCATGATCTCTATTATCGACATCATCGAAACTCCTTTCGATGGATCAGAACTCTTCCGATTCGAACAGCTAGAATGATCGATCATCTAAATTATTCTAATTGCTCCCAAAATCCACCAGTGACACCTAGCAGTATATGGTGGCAACCCATCAGAGCTGAATGCGAACCTCTTGGTGCAGCTACCTGTGTGATTAAGTTCTTCTATCTTGAGCCCCGATCAGATTAGGGTTAAGGTGAATTGGTCAAACCCTAGTCTCTATCATATGATGTAATCATTCGATTCAAGTCCGATGTAAAACCTAAATAGAAACTCTTTCTATTATTTCACTCTGCCATGGCCATGGACTTCTGGACTTGATTCTTATGATCATCATAGGGCTGCTCCTCTACACCGAGGTAGATAGATTCCATCTTGATGCTATCCAGTTCCTACAATGAACATGCTATAGCCAACATACACCTCAGGGTTCCATATGGCTAGGAGATCGAGTAATGGTATAGTCAAACTATAACACCCTCAAGGTGAACTACCAATGCACCTTAGGTCAAAGAACTAGACACACCACTGCAGCATCGAGTCAGTCATTGACAAGAAGGTAGACTTCCTAATGACTACTCGAGGTGGTCATGCTCAGTGCCTTCGTTCTCTAATGAGTACATGTACTCTCGCTCCGGTGTCTCCACACTGTAGACTTAAGACTTATCTACTAAAGAGAAGCGATTGTACACCAACTTTCTGGATCAATCACCATCCTCATGATGATCCTATGGTCGGAAGCATTTTATGAGTTAATAATGATTATTCATGTCTTAAATTTTCAACTCTTGAAAATATGAATTATCATTATCATTAACTCAAAGGATGTATCACAGACATTAAATACACATATGTGATAGAAAATAACCCATTTTATTGATTTTAGTCAAAATTATAATTTTGCTCCTAGAAGTGTATTACAAGTGTCAGCCAATTCTGGCTTCTAGGGCACATATATCTAACACTTAGGACTATTTAGTTTTGATAAAGAGAGGATTTATTGATTAGTACTTAAATTATTGATGATCAAATGATACGTTGTTAATCCGAATGACAAGGTTTGTCGAGTATAGATCATTATATGCTATATAGATTTGTTGTCCTCTTAACCAAGGAGTATGGAGATACTAGTATAGCATACAGATGAGATGTAAGGGTACATTATCACTGAACGTGACCAACTCTAGAGCATTCTGCTATCAATAATTGCTTTGATGGGATATGGGTATAAGTATCTCTTAGGCCTGAGATCACCTTGGTGGCTTGCGAGCAACTCACTGTACTTTGATGCTGGACTACTTGAATTTTTAATTCAGTGATGGAAGATTTTTGGATATAGTCAAGTACTTGTAAAGTCAATGCATGATCAAGATGGGATTAACCACTCCAAGGGTTTGGAGAAAATACATCATTGTATTTCAATTTAGCAAAATCCTGGCCAGGATGATCTATGAGATGGATTTGATATTTTGAAATATAATGTAGATGACCTGATCCGGGTTGACAGATAAACTCTGAGTCATTCTATGAGCATTATGATCAAGAGGATGAATTATACGAAAACTATATCTATTGAAAAATATGTCTCGAAGCCAATCATCAGCCTATTGACGATTGAGCTATATTATAATTATAACTGATTTATTAACTAATAAAATATATTTTTGATATTTTTCATCATAAGGTTTTCATCTTCTAATGAACTTCATTATTGTGTTGAAGTTCTTAGGACTATTTACATTTGATAAAGAGAGAATTTATTGATTAGTCCTTAAAACTATTCACGATCAAATGATAGGCTATTAATTAGGATGATAATGTCTATCGAGCATAGGTCGCTGTGTGCCATATAGGTTAGTTGTCCTCTTAATCAAGGAATATGGAGACACTGATAGGCATATAGATGAGATGTAAGAGTACATCATCATTGAACATGATCAACTCTAAAGTATTCTATTATCGAGAATGTCTCTGATGGGATATAGGTATAAGTATCCCTTAGACCTGAGATGACCTCAATGGCTTGCAAACAACTCACTGTGCTTTGGTACCGAACTATCTGAATTTATAATTTAGTAACGGAAGGCTTCTGGGCATAGTCAAGTGCTTGCGAAGTTGGTGTGTGATTAAGATGGGATTGACCCCTCCAAGAGTTGGAGAAGAATGTATCATTATATTTCAATATAGCAAAACTTTGGTTAGGGCAATCCATTAGATGGATTTAATATTTTGAAATACAATGTGGATAGTTTGATCAGAGTTGATAGTTGAACTCTGAAGTATCCTATGAGTATTTTGGTCAAGGGGATGAATTATATGAAAACTGTATCCAGATGGGTTCTAAGGATGTTGTTCTACACATTCAACCTATCCGATCATCGGGTACCATTGCTAGATGGTCACTTCGACTGATATAAAAATTTATTTCTATGCTATCGACTTAGCTTCGAACCTATGGGATCACACACATTAGAATTTATGATTTAATTGGATGGTTGATCAATGATTGAGAATCATTCTAAGGTTAAACGATCAATATGATTGATGTTTAACCTAGTGCAAGTGTTGCAGGAGGATCGATTAGCAATTCGATTGCTAATTAGCTTAATTTGATTAAGTATTGATTCCATGATTGATTTTAATGATCGTCAATCTTTGAGTGTTTAAGTATTTAACCATGTATTTTAAAATTAGATGTAGGTCTTTTCAGATATTCAAATTGAAGAAATTAATCCAAGAAAAGATCCACACAAAAATCATCAAGTCAAGAGCTTCAAGAAAATTGAATTGATAAAGATCCTTGAAGAAGGGCAAAATTATAATTTTACTAAGTTAGAAAAAATATGGTTCGAAAGTCTCAAGAGCAACTAGAAAAAAGTTTTGATCTTTTGGAGGTAGTCCCATGATTTTTGGATACATAAATTTAAAGATATTCAAGTTTTAGCAAAAAAGTCAACCCAAGGGACGACCCCTAGGTCATCCCCTTTTGAAATGGACTGTTCGGCATGCATGGTGATAAGTACCATAAAATCACTAATAAAAATATTAATTCATTAATTAATTAATATTTATTTTTAAGAATTAATAATTAATTTATACATATTTTTGAGAAATTAATATTTTTATTAATTAAAAAATAAAAAAAATAAAATATTATCATCAATAAAAAGAGCTCATTTTTTTGGTCATAATGAAATAAATTTAAAGCAAATCAGAGCTAAAATGAATTAGATATGAATTTTTAAAGAAAAAAATTAAAATGAAAAAGGAATCGATTCAGTCGGCTCGCTCAGGCAAGCCGGCACACCAAGCCAAGCCACTAAAGCCGACTAAGCCATAGAAGCCATCCGCTGGTCCATCAAACCAGGTTTAGACCGCTAGCTCAGCACCAAATAGCCAATCACACGCTACCACATGGTGGACCTAGACCATTAAGAGGTTTATAGAAAATGCATCATAGTGTATAGGGGCAAAATAATAATTTCACATAGCAAAGCACGTGCTGATTGGTTACGGTCTACGGTATGCTTGGTTTATGCGGTCCACATAAACAATAATTGCACCATCGGATGGCTACGGTGGTTTGTGGTCAAGATCCGACTGCTGATGGTTTTTCCTTCTTTGATTCGAATTTAATCAGCTTCCAGACTTCAATCGGATGGCTGCACGCATTCCAGGCAATGATCAGATGGTCGACGAAGCTTTTGATAGTGATTAAGCTCCTTACGTGCGATCCAATGATCGAAACTCCATCATCAAGCGTGATCTAACGGCCCATGTTTAATCTGATTGGGAAAAGGATTTGAGAATGATTTTTTATGCAATCTGATGGTCGAAAATGCTCCATCAAGCTCCATCCAATGGCAAGAATTTAATCCGACCTGATCTGGGCTATTATACCTTCATTTTTGGTATTTTTTAGACCATTTGATCCCATTTGATGGCCAAATTTCATCTAAAGCAGCAAAATTCGTCCAGCACTCTTTTTAATCCAAATTTCACTTGGATTTCTTCCTATTTTGACGATTAAAATGGCTCTTAGTCCCACATTGCCTGCAAAAAAAGTCTCCAGTCCTCAACACCTATAAATAAGACTCCAAGCCTCCAGAATTCATTATCTTTGGTCATGAAAAGGAGTTTGGTAAAGGTTAGAGCCATGCTTGGATTAGAGGCTGTTTCAAAGCAACAGGTGCTACAAAAAAGAGCTGGCTTCTACACCATCTCAATGCCGATGCCAATCCAAGATCAGAGACCAACTTTTCTAGTTTTTATCTTTTTCTATTTTTTTAATTTATATATTTAAATTTTAAATTTTAATTTTAATTAATATAATATTTATTTTTATGCTCTTTAATTTCATGCTTTTTATTTTTATTATAATTTAATTTCTATACTTTAATTATTGCTCTTTATTTTATTGCAAGTAGATGCTAAGATCTAACTAGTAGATCTTAGTACCAAGTTTAATTTTTCACATCATTTAATTTTTACTTTTTATTTCAATTTTTTGACTTCAAATTTTTTTTTTCTTTTTTCTTTTATAAAAATTAAAGATTTCAAAATCAAAACACTACTTTCTCTATGGATTCAATCCGACTCGCTACTTTCTATCTATTTTTAATTGATTTAAGAATTTAGATTAAATTGATAAATATGGTGTCTTAACGATAACATCGTAATCTATCAAGTTTTTGGTGCTGATATCGAGAAAGGAATAGATGTTATTTTTTATTAATTTCTTTGATTTTTTATAAATTAATTATAAATAATTTTTTTAATAAATATTGCTTACTAACTTTTTTATTTATTTTATAGAAAAAAGATAAAAGAAGAAAAAAATTAAGAAAAGTAAATCATTTAATCTTGTTTGATAAGATCAATTCTAATCTTAGATCTCTTTCTTTTTTTATTTTATTTTTAAATTAATTTAAAAAATATTCACTTAAACCTAATTAAAAGTTTCATGACAAGATTAGAAATCCTAACTGCTTAGAACATTCATCATATTAGTCTTAATTTTAATTTTATTTTTATTTTATGATCGCTGGGGATAAGGTGAGCATCTCAACTTTAATTAGTTTCATGCATCTAGTTCAAATTGCATAGAACCCCTTGTCTGAAAGTGATTGTGCATATACATATTAAATCAAATTAAGTGCTCAATCTATTAAAGAGGATAAGGTGGAGATTTGATCATCCTTTCTTGGCCCACAAACAATCAACCAGCATCCTGCATTGACCTAAGCCTTTAAATAAAAATCAATTAGACATCAGCCCTAGGAACTCGAGCTAAATAGGATAAGAAATTCTAAAAGTTGGATCAGATTAAGATTAGTCAATTTAACTAGTGTTTAGGCAAGTGGTTCAGGGACGACTGGGCCTAAAGAAAGGTGGTTACTTAATTAGTTCTGTTAGCTTACCTAACTAAGCATAATTGGTATCTAAGTTAAGCAACGGGGGGACTCCCATCGACCTTATACTTTCCAGGTCAGTTGATTGGCTGATCTTATACTTGGAGGGTTTGAAGGTGACCTTAGTAGTTAGGAGCTGTCTAGATCTAGGATAACCCTTAGATAGGATTGATTGACCAACTTGATTGCTAACCAATATCAAACCTAATTAAACATAATTTTTCTCTCTCTTCTTAGTTTTAGGACTCCTTAGGAAACAATGCAGGGTTTGCAATGCTATTTTCAAAAAAAAATTAAAAATAATAAAAATATAATTAAAAATAATTAATCTAATTAATTATCTACTGATCATATCAAAATATTAAACCCTATACTAAGGATCTAAATATAATATGCATGCATTCATATAGATCTGAAAAATAAAACTATGCAGCAAACTATTTACTACATTAATGTGTTCAGAACACAATACCTTTTTCATGGATAGTCGATCGCCATAATCTGATTATCATCGAGGAGGTCCACTGGACACGATGTAGCCACATAGATGTCTAACCTTCATAGATCATCCACACGAGGCTCCCGATCCTGATCGGCTCCCCATGAGTGCTAGCTCGACATTGGAGTCTTTCAGGGGCTATTTTGATCGAATGACTTTGATCTTCATCTACGGACTTCATAGATGCTTTGGGTTGCTAGTAGACATAGTAGAGAGGTAGAGAAGGTTCTCTTTGAAGTTTTGTGGGCTTTGGACACTCGTAGCTCACGCAATGGCTTTCCAAAATCTAGGTCGAATACCTAGGACAACACTCATCCTAAAAACCTTACGCCCCTTCTCCTTTTGTTTTCTCTCTCTGGGAGATGATTGAAGCCTCTTCCCATCCACCAAATGAATCTCACAAAAGTCCTCTCTTTAGAAAAATGGTGTTGGTAAAACCTCCCCTTTTAATAGTTCCACGAAGAACAACTTCTATGCATGTGGGGAACCAAAAACTAGTTTGAATGCTAGTTTGAATTTAAAACTCTTTTTAATTCAAACATCATCCAAACCAATTAAAACTTATTTGAGATGTGTGAAGGAGTTGTGTGCCCACTCTTCAGCAAAAAAAATCGATGAGAAAACCCCTTTCACATGGAGATAATAGGCATACAAAAGTTTAGGTGGCGTAAGGATAAGATATGGTTGTTGCTGATCCAAATTCAAACTCTTTTTGAATTTGAATAGCAACTAACCAAAACTTATCCCTTAAGGATGTGGAAAGACCAGTCAAAACTTCTTATGTGCATGGAAAAAAAGGTATGAGAGAATTAATTCAGAATTTAAATGGGGCATGGGGTTTAAATGTGGCGCATGGGAAGACTAGTTAAACTAGTCTTTGAATTCTAAACTTCAACCAACTGAACCAACCCAATCAAAATTAGTTAGGTCTAGTTAAACTAAATTAAACCCAACATATTTAGGCTTAATTAGATTCTAATAAAATTAGGAATTGATCAAGTCCAACCTCTGATCAAATCAGGGTTCAAAACTCCTCGATGATTAGGTCAACTCGTGACCTAATCAGGTCAAACCCAACTGAACCTAATTTAATTGGACTTGAACCAAAAATAATTACTCAATCAAATTAAGTTAATTAACAATCAAATCACTAATAAAACCTCTCATAAAATCAAAGTTCAAATCTGGTAGGTTATCGGGCAATAGAGTTTATCGATATAAAATCCTAATTGAAGAGTCGCAGTCCAGTGGGACTCTTGGCCCTGATGTCCGAAATAAATGAAACTTGCAATCATAGAGTCCATACTCTTGATCAAAGAGTTTCAGACAAGTAGAACTCAGTGTCCTAATGCTATAGGACATTTGGTCGAAGAGTCCCAATCTAATAGGACTCTTGACCACAGCCAATAGATTAGGTAGAAATCTCTAGTATGTGTGACTCCGTAGGTTCAAACCTAAGCATAGGAACCACTTTCTGTACTAATCGATGTAACTATCTAGCAATGGTACCTGACATTCGAATATATTGAATAGTCATAATCACAATATTGAACCTACACGAATATGGTTACCGTATAATTCATCACAATGACATCTGTGCATAGGATGACTTTAGGGTTTGATTGTCAACCCTAAAAGATACATCTAAATCGTGTCTCAAAGTAATTAGTCCTATGACCCCTCATAAGGACTATCCTGGCCAAGACTTTGCTAAATTGAAACATCATTTAACACAACTTCTGAATGTAGGAGTGGTCAATCCCATCTTAATACATGCACCAACTCTTTAAGTACTTGACTGTGCCCAAAAATCTTCCATCACTAAATTAGAAATTCAGATAGTCCAGTACCAAAGCACAGGAGTTGCTAGGAAGTCACCATGATGATCTCAGGTTGGTGGGACATTTATATCTATATTCCATTGGAGCTAATCTTGATAGGAGAAAAGCTCCGGAGTTGGTCACGCTCAGTGCAGATGTGCCCATATATTTCACTTGCATGCCATACCAGTGTCTCAACACTCTTTGGTTATGAGGACAACCAATCTGTATAGCCTGCAATGATCTATAGTCGATAAATATTATTATTCTCAATAACAATGTATCATTTGATCACGAACAATTTAAGGACTAAACGATAAATCCTTCTTTATCGAATCTAGATAATCCTAAGGACTTCATCACAACACAAGAGTTCATTAGAAGATAAAAAATCATTTATGATGAAAAATATCAAAATAATTTTTATTAATTCATAATTCATATATAATTATAAAAGTATAGCTCAACCATCAACAAGCTGATGATTGACTTTGGAACACATTTCCAACACTTAGGACCTTCTCTTTAAAACTCTTCTTTCTTTTTTCTCCTTTTCTCCTCTTCTCTTTCAAAAAAATTAAAATAAATTAAATTAAAAATAATTAAAAAATTAAAAATTAAATAATAAAAATAATTAATAATAGTAAAAATAATTAAAAAATTAACATAAATAAAAATTATAAATAAATAAAATTATAATAAAATAATAAAATCATTAAAAAGATCATTATTTTTTAAAAAATTAAAATAATAAAATAATAATAATAATAAATAATAAATAATTTAAAAAATTCTAAAAAAATCTAAAAAAATTTTAAAAAATTATATAAAAATTAAAAATATAAATTAATAATTATAAAAATAATAATAAAATAATAAAATAAAAAATTTAAAATAAATCTAAAAAATTTTGAATTACATGTTAGGGTTGCATTAATACATGCACGATAGAAAATTATTTTATCTAATCTAGTTGAATCAAATAATAAAATTGAATGGCTGAATCATATTAAACTTAATAGTCAAATGACTAAAAATTTTAGAGAACCACCTAGGTAGATGAAGGAATACTTTATTTTTTCCACCTATAGCCCATCGACTAGTATCCAATTATCTGAAATTCATGCTACCCACTATGAGATCAAGCCAACCACAATTCAGATGCTCCCATCATTTTATAAGAACATCAATGAAGACCCTTATAAGCATCTGGATGAATTTTTAGAAATCTGCTTTATGGAGAGGATTCAAAACTTAACTGATGATGCCCTTAGATTAATTTTATTCTCCTTTTCATTAAAAGACAAAGCCAAGTACTGGATCGGCACAATAGAGAGACCAATCAAAACTTGGGCAAAATTGCAAAGTAAATTTTTTAAAAAATTTTATCCCATAGGTCGAACCAACATTATGAGGTGAGCTATCATTGGATTTGCTCAGCTTCCAGGAGAACAAATTCATGAGTCATGGGAGAGACTTAAGAAACTTCATAGAAAATGCCCACACTGATTTGTCTAAGTAGCAAATTATTCAAAGTTTCTATGAGAATTTAGGAGACCATTATAAACAAATGGTAGATGCATCTTATGAAGGTACATTCATGAACAAGAGTGAGGACGAAGCTTATACTTTGTTTGAAATCCTAAGTGAAAACTCAATTAACCATGCTTCGTTATCTTTCTACCAAACCTAGGTAGGGATCCATGAATTCAAACATCTAGAATCTAGTCCTAAGGTTGATTCAAATTTGATAAATAAAGTGGACCTTCTTGCTTAGAAATTAGATCAAGTCCTAACCCTAGATCAACAATCTCCTGCATAATTTACATCATCCTCTAATTATCAAGAGATTTGTTCAATCTGTGCTAGCCTAACCCATCATGTGAGTGAATGTCCTACGGCTATATAATTTTCACCTTTTATCCAAGAATAAGTTCAAGCTGCATAAGGCTACTCCAAGCTGATTAATGATCCTTTTTCAAATTCATAAAATCTAGATTGGAAGAACCACCCTAATTTTTCTTGGATACCTCAACAAACTCAGGCTCGGACCCAATATCAAAATTATGTCTAGAATAAGGGTCAGCCTAGTCAGTCTTCTCAGCCATTACATTATAATCAGCCATCATACCCACCTTTTCAACAGACCAATTTAGTCGATGATAGGTTTAATCAACTTCAACAATTAATTATGAATTAACAACAATCAATCTTGACTCAACAAGAACTATCGCCAAGCTAGAAGCTCAAATAGGATAATTAGTTGAGTCTAACACGAGGAGAGAACTAGGTCAATTGTCGAGTCAATCGATTCTTAAATAAAATCCACCTAATGTCTATCAACAACCTAGATCAAATTATCAATCTAATATCCCACCTAAGAATCTTCAATTAGAAAGTGCCAAAATAATTTTTGAACTTAAAAATTATAGGATTCTTATGGATCCATACCAAGATCAGGTGAAAGAGGCTAGTACTGATGCTAGCCAAGATAAAAATATTGAAGAAGAGGTTAGTATTGAGACTAACCACATAGAAGAATCTGAGTTCGAAACTAGTACTGATGCTAGTTTCAGTTCAAATGAGATTGACAAAGAAAAGAAGAGAGCGAATGATTTACCAGAGTCTTATAAACCTAAAGTCCTATTTCCTTCAATCCTAGAAGCCGATTCTTCTTACAAAAATCAAGAGGCATATAATGAAGTATTAATGGAGTTGTTTAATCAAGATCATATTAATTTATCTCCAGAATTAAACCCATCTTTAGTCACCCTTCCAGTACTTAGTTTGTTAAACTTAACTCCTAATACAAAAACTCAATTCATGAGCATTCTAGAAGAATAAATAGGAGAAATTCTTGAAAAACATGGGACTGAGAATGGGGTCACAAACTATGTTCCCAAAATTAAAAATGATTATATCAATAAAGGGATAACAAACTATCTTTCTGCAATTGACAATCCAAAATCATTAGAATTTATTAATCCAGTATTTGACATAGGATAGTAAGCTACATTGTATCTGGCTGAAGATGGTAAACTTAGCGCTTATTAGGAGGCAATCTAATATTTAGTTTTCTTGCATCTAATTTATCTTTTTAATTTATTTTTTTAAAAATATTTTGAATAAGTTGGAGGGAGAGCCAAATTTTCAAAGGCATATGGTAGACCATGAAAATACATTAAGTCAGGTGTAATCTTTCTTGTTCCTTATTACATCCTTCATTTTTTCTTCTCCATTGAGGACAATGTCGATTAAGTTGAAGAAAAGAATAATAAAATTTTTAAAATTTTTTAAAGTCCTCGAAGAAGTTAGTATTTAGTATTTAGACACCGAATTATATTTAAGAATCGAGTTGAACTAAGCATTTTTAAAAGAAAATTGATGTATAGATCAGAGAATTTATGAGATATTAAGGGACCAAGTATTAAAAAAATCCAATAAAGAGTTAAGTCTAGAACACTCAAAGTTTGGTAATCATCTACTCATGAAATACATGGTTAAATACTCAAATACTCAATGTTTGGTAATCATTAAAATCAATCATGGGATCAACACTAAACAAGAACAAGACCATAAATAAATCATTTTGCTGAAAGAAGGCTTTACTGAGCTAAAATAAGTTTACTGAGCTAATAGAATCTGCTGAGCCAAAAGAATTCTACTGAACTAAATACACCCATTTTTCTCTTTTCTGAATAATGCCGATGGCTATGGCTGACTACCCCTAGTGTACCCCTATCATGAGTAGTCAGTGCATAGTATGAATGCTGATGATAAAGCCCCACCGGGCATTCTTATATACTGCCAAGCTCCATCGAATATTCTGATACACTACCAAGCCCCACTGGGCATTCTAATATCTTAAATCGCAAGAAGGTGCCAGCTGCTATATGCTGCATGATATGCCATGCTATTATTATTTTTCAAAAGCTGATACTGAATAAACTTTTAAATACTAATAGGCTGATTTAAATAAATTCTAAACAAGAGATAAGCTAAGTATCAAACATTTATAAATATTCCTATTTCATACTTATAAAAATGAAGAGAACCACATATAAGAAAGAAAATACCAAAGCTAGATAAGAAAATCCACTCACCTCAACTAACTAGCTACTAAGCTATCTTTCTTATTTTGGTGCTTGAATCATTCAAAACACCCTCTTGAGCCTTCTTCCTTCTCTATCAAATGAGTGTATACACATATATTAACATCATACCATAAGATACATGAAAATAGAATATACCTCGTTTCGCTTTAGCTAGGTCAAACTAAACTTAACATAAATTCAAAAATTTTTAGAAGTTCAGCTATGGTTTCATCCTTACACATAGTTCCAAATTTAGTCAACACAATTTCAATTACTTACTAAACCATTCAGCAGTACCTAGTAAAATTGATAGCATAATTCATCCTCCAACTCAGGTTTAATTGTCTAATTTGCTTTACCACAATATCTCATCTAATACTACTACTTAAATGATTAATTTGAACCTAATTTAGAGCTTAAGAGCCTTACCTCAAACTGTTAAACACTGCTGCTATAGAACCAGCTCCTTTCTTCTTCTAACAATAGCAACTTTTCTTTCTTCCAACCGGTCTACAGCAAAATCATTTCTTTTCCTACTAAATTTTCCTTGATTTTTGACTGACACATGACCTTCCTCAGCTCTTTTCTTTTCTCTTTTCTTTCTAAATAGCTATAGAACTCAAGACAACTTAAAGAAGAACCGATGGCCTTTACTCTAGGAGAAATAATAGAATTGCTAGGTGTCATCCCATCAAGAAGCCAACACACCTCTTTCTCTCTCTTCTAATTATGTGGCACAACTCAAGGAAGCCAGTTGTTAAGTTATTTCTCCAAAAATTCATTTAAAACATCACTTTTAAAGCTTCACGACCTGCATCACTCTTCTGTTCTTACTGATCGAGCTAGTTCGGTCCCAAATCAAGTTAGCTCGATTGTTAGGTGGGTCAGCTCGCAACTCAAATTGAGCTGGCTCTCTCAAAAAAATAGAACATTCATTTCTATAGCCTAAGACTCAAGTCGGCTCAATTTTAATTCGAATCAACTTGAATAGCTTTATTTTACGCTCTATTAACTTTAAAATATAAATATAAATAAGGAACATCCCCCTACCTGAAACCAATAAAAATATCAAAAAAAATAAAATCCTTAAAAATAAGAAATCAAAATTAGGGTTCTAATTCAAATATTCCAAACTCGAAACTTTTATAACTTTCTTGCTTCAAATCAAATAGGTTAAAGGATCTTCAAACTTCGTTAAAAATTATTTTGTGGCTCACTAACATCTAAGGATTAATTATCAAGATTTTTTATTTCAAAAAAATATATATTTTATATAGCCCTCCTTATAGGTGCTAGCTTTCAGACTTAGAAAATTTTCAGGACTCGAAATGATAGATAGTCATAATTTATACTCAAATGGCACAACTATACCATAAATGGACTACTATGCCACCCATACATGAACATAAATATTTTAATTCACTATTTTGCTAGTTCGAGATATTACATTTTCTTTCTCCTTAAAATAAATTTTATCCTCGAAATTTGCACTTTGTACTTCAAGAAATTTTCAAGTTTCAATTATGACATTGCTAAATATTCATCATTCAACCAACTTATGCTTTTGATAGAATCTCTCTTAAGAATAATTCCAATCCCTTTCTCAAAATTTTTCATAATGATGAACCTTACCTTAAGTATTCAATATAACAATGAAAATTGAAATGCATAAACTATTTTTAAGTTCCTCAAAATTGAAGTATGCCCCATTAAAACTGCAAGATAGATGAACCCATTCAAAGAATCCTCCCAAGGTGTATGCTTGCTTAATTCATCTCTTCAAACCATTTACTCTATTTATGAAGGGAAATCCTGATTTCCCGGTCCAGGTTCGTCCAGATCTGATTAGATCAAGAGATATATTTCAAAAATTTTCTCTTGATCTCAATCAGATCTTGATATGTTTCAGATCTGATTCTTATTATTTTAATAAATAAAATAAAATAAGATAAATTAAATCAAATTTAATTTACCTGATTTGGGTAATCCTATTACCCTGTAGATGATCCTGATTGCAGCGGAAGGTTCTGGATCTTAGCCACGCAAGCGCCTGGCCTCTACCGGTATCCACTCGGGTTGGATCTGGAGAACCTCTTCTTCTCTATCACACCTCCAAAAATCAGATCTGGATCTGATCTGGAGGATCTTCAAAACTCTTTTGAAGATCTGCAGTCGTCCTTTTGCAGCAGCGCAGCCTTCTTGCTTTTGATCGCCTTTCCTTGATCTGAATCGCACCAAACTAAGTCCAAAACACTTTTGGACGTGGAGAGCAAGGGGAGAAGAGAGTATGGCATGGAGAAGGAGGGGAGAGGCAGCCTTGGACGTGGGAAATCTCTATTGAATTCACTTAGACTTAGGATTAGGGTTGGGCGCAGGGTCTTATTTATAGACCTAAGCTTGTGATCCAACTCCTCTTCCTCTCAACCAATCACAACCCTTTGTGAAATCAGATCTAAATCTGATTGGTTGAAAAAGAGACCCCTGGATTCCTCCTTAGAGGGCGCCTAAGACCAGTCAAACTGGATTCTTAGTAGAACTCTGATTGGAATCCTAAAGGGAGGTGGAGTCCTTGTCCAACAAGGACTCCTAGGCGCCTCCTACTTGGGCTCACGCCACCCTTGGCGTGCGCCCTTCTCCTTGCCAGGTTCTGGCAGGGGGACAAGCCCCCACCAGCTCTCCAATAGGTGCATGACATGTGGTCAAAAGTCAAAGGGTCAATGGTCAACGTTTGACCAGTCAAAGGTAGACTTTTGACCAAAGTCAAAGAACAAGAAATGGCAGGTGACCAAAAATGGCAGGTAATGTCTTACAAATAAGACAACCTATTCTGACTTGGACAACCTCCAGTCAGACCATATGAAGGCCTCTGATTGAGCACAAACTCCTTTGGCTCAGTCAGGACAACTTATTTATGATAGTAAAAGAAGAACGTTAGGTTCAATCGAGTGCTAGCACGATTTCCTTGAACCTAATTGAATCTCATTCAGATCAATTGAACTAGATCAGTTCAATTGATGATCACCAGATTCAAACCCTTGTTTGTGTGACCCAGTTAGGTTCAGTTCTGTATGGTAATGGGATATGTCATGATCTCTATCATAGACATCATCGAAACTCCTTTCGATGGATCAGAACTCTTCTGATTCGAACAGCTAGAATGATCGATCATCTAAATCATTCTAATTGCTCCCAAAATCCACCAGTGACACCTAGCAGTATATGGTGGCAACCCATCAGAGCTGAATGCGAACCTCTTGGTGCAGCTACCTGTGTGATTCAAGTTCTTCTATCTTGAGCCCCGATCAGATTAGGGTTAAGGTGAACTCGTCAAACCCTAGTCTCTGTCATATGATGTAATCATTCGATTCGAGTCCAATGTGAAAATCTAAATAGAAACTCTTTCTATTATTTCACTCTACCATGGCCATGGATTTCTGGACTTGATTCTCATGATCATCATAGGGCTACTCCTCTACCACCGAGGTAGATAGATCCCATCTTGATGCAATCCAGTTCCTACAATGAACATGCTATAGCCAACATACACCTCAGGGTTCCATATGGCTAGGAGACCGAGTAATGGTGTAGTCAAACTATAACACCCTCAAGGTGAACTGCCGATGCATCTCAGGTCAAAGAACCAGACACACTACTGCAGCATCGAGTCAGTCATTGACGAGAAGGTAGACTCCCTAATGACTACTCGAGGTGGTCACGCTCAGTGCCCTCGTTCTCTAACGAGTACCTGTACTCTCGCTCCGGTGTCTCCACACCGTAGACTCAAGACTCATCTACTAAAGAGAAGCGATCGTACACCAACCTTCCGGATCAATCACCATCCTCGTGATGATCCTATGGTCGGGAGCTGTTTATGAGTTAATAATGATTATTCATGTCTTAAATTTTCAACTCTTGAAAATATGAATTATCATTACCATTAACTCAAAGGATGTATCACAGACACTAAATACACATGTGTGATAGAAAATAACCCATTTCATTAATTATAGTCAAAATTACAATTTTGCCCCTAGAAGTGTATTACAAGTGTCAGCCAATTCTGGCTTCTAGGGCACATATATCTAACAATCTCCCACTTGTCCTAAAGCCAATTGGCTACAAGTCTAAGTCCCATCTTCTCAAGGTGGGCTTCGATCTTCTGCTGGCCCAACGGCTTTGTAAGTGGGTCTGCCACATTATCTGTGGAGTTGACTCTCTTGACCTCAACGTAACCTTTCTCAAGGTAATCGCGGATGAGATGGTATCACCGTTTGCTTGGAACTCTTCCAGCACAAACAGTCTGCCAGATGTCGACTTTCGATCATCTATATCGGACATGAAGTCCGAGTCTGTGTATCCCTGAACTTGGAGTTCTCCATTACCAAAGACCAACATCATATCCTTAGTTCTTCTCAAGTACTTAAGGATACATTTCACAGAAGTCCAGTGTTCTTCACCTGGATTTGACTGATATCTGCTTGTGACACTCACAGCATGGGCTATATCAGGTCGTGTACATAGCATGGCATACATGAGGCTCCCTATTGCAGAAGCATAAGGGATCTTGCTCATGCGTTCTATTTCCTCAGGTGTGCTGGGGCACATCTTCTTGGAAAGATGAATACCATGTCTGAAGGGTATTAATCCCCTCTTAGAGTTTTCCATACTAAACCTCTTTAGTACTTCCTCTATGTACATCTTCTGTGAAAGTCCTAGCATCCTATTCGGTCTATCCCTATAGACCTTAATTCCTAGAATAAAGGATGCTTCACCTAGGTCTTTCATGGAGAATTCCTTAGGACAACCACATCTTGACTGATGTCAACATGGGAATATCATTCCCAATAAGGAGGATGTCATCCACGTACAATACGAGGAAGACAACAGCGCTCCCACTGACCCTTTTGAAAACACATGGTTCCTCTTCATTTTTGATGAAACCAAACTTTTTGATCACATCATTGAAACGAGTGTTCCAGCTCCGAGATGCTTGCTTAAGTCCATATATGGACCTTTGCAGCTTGCAAACCTTGTGATCAGTATCACTGGATGTGAAACCTAGCGGCTGTTCCATATAGATATCTTCCTCAAGATATCCATTTAGGAATGCCGTTTTCACGTCCATTTGCCATATTTCATAATCGAAATAGGCTGCAACAGCAAGCAATGTGCGGATGGATTTTAGCATAGCTACCGGGGAAAAGGTATCCTGATAGTCAATGCCTTCACGTTGACTATAACCTTTTGCCACCAGTCTAGCCTTGAATGTCTCCACATTCCCATCTGCACCAATCTTTCTCTTGAAGATCCATTTACACCCAATAGGTACTATACCTTCTGGTGGATCTACCAAGGTCCAGACTTGGTTTGAGTGCATCGAGTCGAATCTCTGACTTCATTGCCTCAAGCCATTTCTCGGAGTCGATATCTGATATCGCCTCGTTGTAGGTTTTGGGATCATCACCATGAGCACCATTACCTATGAGGAACATTTCCTCTACATCCTCTGAAATAATACCTAAGTATCTTTCAGGGGGACGGGAAACTCTTTCCGATCTACGAGGTGGAGGAGGTAGTGTTCTTATTGGCTCAACCTGATTTGGTTCCACTTGGTCCTTAGCTCGTTTCTGCTTGTGAGACTTTCTCATCAAGCTTAATCTGCTTTCCAATGCCACTATCTTGAATAAACTATTTTTCAAGAAATATGGCATGTCGACTCACAATCACATTGTGGTCTTCTGGAATGTAGAAATAGTATCCTAATGACTCTTTAGGATATCCTATGAATCGAGCTCTAAAGGACCTAAACTCTAACTTGTCCGCTTGTTGTCTTTTGACATAAGCCGGACAACCCCAAATTCTGAGATGACTCAGACTTGGTTTCTTACCGTGCCATATCTCATACGGTGTGGTAGGAACGGTTTTAGAGGGAACCCTATTCAGTAAATAGATTGAAGTTAATAATGAATGTCCCCAAAGAAAATCTGGGAGGTCTGTGAAGCTCATCATGGATCGAACCATATCCAATAGAGTCCGATTTCTCCGTTCTGAAACCCCGTTGAGTTGAGGTGTTCCTGGTGGAGTCCATTGAGAGACTATGCCATTTTCCTTAAGATAGTCTAGGAATTCCCGGCTAAGGTATTCACCTCCTCGATCTGATCGAAGAACCTTAATGGGTTTTCCAGTTTGTTTTTCTACTTCATGTCTGAATTCTTTGAACTTTTCAAAGGCTTCAGACTTATGTCTCATAAGATACACATACCCATACCTAGACAGATCATCGGTAAAGGTAATGAAGTAGACAAAATTGCCTCTAGCCGGCACATCGAATGGGCCGCACACATCAGTATGTACTAGGGCAAGGAGATCTGTGGCCCTCTCCCCATGTCCAACAAAAGGGAGTTTAGTCATTTTGCCTTGAAGACAAGATTCACAAGTTGGATATGACTCAAAAGTCAATGGACTCAATAGCCCATTTTTCTCCAATTTGTTAATCCTATCTTCTGCTATATGACCTAATCTCAGGTGCCATAGATATCTGTCGTTTGGACTATCCCTAGGTCGTTTGGCATTCACGTTTTGCTCGATAGTTAAAACAGGTACATCAATATGCAACTGATAAAGACCATTAACAAGGAAACCATTTGCAATTTTATTTCTTTCATAAAGAATGTTACAATGGTCCTTAAAGAAGGTGATCACATAACCTTCTTGTGCTAAGCATGAAACAGAAATCAAATTCCTGCTAGCTGCAGGCACATAATAACAGTCTTTTAAAACTAAGTCTAAACCAGATGGTAATCGCAGAGGGTATGTTCCCACGGCTACTGCAGCAACTCTTGCTCCATTACCGACGCGTAGGATCATGTCTCCATCCCTCAGCCTCCTGCTATCCTCAAGACCCTGCATAGAAGTGCACAGATGAGCACTAGAACCAGAGTCAAGCACCCAACTGGATGCAGAAGAAACCGTAAGGTTAGACTCAATAACGAGCATACCTCCAGAAGGACCTTCCTTCTTGTTCTTTAGGGTGGCCAGGTAAGTAGGGCAGTTCCGCTTCCAATGGCCGTCGCTGTTGCAATGGAAACACTTTCCTTTGCCATCGACCTTCTTCTTCGGTTCTGCCTTCTTCTTCTTTGATCCTTCTACCTTTTGCTTTTTCACAGACTTCTTTTTCTTTCCATAAGACTTTCTTTTGGAAGAAGTCCGTTCCATAGCAAGAACTGAGCCTTTAGAACCTTTCATAGAAAGCTCAGCGGTAACCAGCATATTCATCAACTCGGCCAAGGAATTCTTGAAGTTTATGCATGTGGTAATTCATGATGAATTGCCCATATGCATCAGTCAAGGATTGCAGAATAATATCGTTCTGCAAGTCCAAGTCCAACTTCACACCGAGCTTCTCAAGCTCTTCCATGTCCTTGATCATTGTCAGACAGTGATCTTGGACTGACTGCCCATCACGCATCTTAGCCTTAAAAAGTCATTTCGTGACTTGATATTTGGCTGCGCGACTCTGTTCACCAAACATCTCCTGCAGGTGAGCCAACATTTGGCGAGCAGTCCCGATATCTTCATGTTGGCGCTGGAGCTCATCAGACATCGAGCCCAACATGTAGTATCTGGCCTTATTGTCTTCGTCAATCCATTTTTCCAGAGACGCTCTCTGTTCAGTGGATGGACGAGCTGGTAAGGTGGGAGGGTCCTGGTCCAAAACATGTGTTAACTTCTCTGAACCCAAAACAATTTTGTAGTTCCTGAGCCAATCTTTATAATTGGGTCCAGTCAGTCTATGTGTGTCTAGGATACGTGCCAGTGGGTTGGACGCAGACATTTTCCTGTAGAGAGTCAAAGATTCTAGTTAGATACTGTAATTTTGACTTGACCAATTTGTTTAGGGATTTTATTTTTAAACAAATTAGCTCCCACTATTTTCTCGGATCCCTACACTCCCTCTGTAGAGATGCGAAAATCTCCGCGATTGATGATTTCTAGTGGGTGGTGCGGTCTCACCAACTGACTCATCACCTCACCTAACAGTTATTGGTGATGGGTTAGCCAATGAGTGAACAACTCTTGTTCAATGATTCTCTAATCATGGTGCACCCAAACTTGGTCTCTAATTCATGAATCTCACCGTATCCGGAATATTGATCCACTCCTTAGTTAAGTCAGACCCACCATTTGCATAGACTGGGTTCCTAATTGGGTCTCTCACCGTATCCGGAATATTGAGCCCAACTCATCCTCCAGCCCATAGCATCCAATGCCTAATAGACATGGTTGCGTCTTCCCGGTGCAACTGAGCCACTGTATCCAGCCGAGAACAATCAACCCCGGGAAGGGCCCGCACGTCTACAATGGTGGAAGACCTCGGACTTAATCTTTTCTTAGGGAGAATTGATTCAGGTCTCATTAAACTAGACTTGGCTTAGTCATAACAATTATGACTAACCTAGTGGCATGGGTCAGCTCGGATTATTGACCACCTCAGATCAGAACTGTGTCAACAGATATGGCCAGGTAAGTGAGACCGGTGGAAGGAATATGCCGTTAACTCGCACAAGAACGCATTCAGGTCGAGTAGCTTCCAATTAAAAACCAGTCGGTCGTCTGTGCCAAACTTACCTTAGACACCAAATTGTTGAGTCAGAACCAATTGGGTTAGCCTACAATCCAGACTCTAACCTCTGAGCCTAATTAGGTCTTGCTTGATCGTGACTCGATCTTGACCCAGACTTAATCCTATTAGGCTGGTCAATTTAAGCATTGTTGATCCCATCTAACCAACTCTTGATTCGGTTTGATCAACCGCTTAGACCTAATTGAGCTACCCAAGCCCGAACCCAGTATTATGAATATGTCTTAGATCTGAAATTCTCAATTTTAGACCTAATTAATATTCCATAAACTTAATTCTTAATTAAGTTGGGTTCATAAACAAAATATGCACAATAAATCCTAGGGTTTCAGGATCTAGGGTTTTGCAGAAAGTAAGTTTTGGGTTTCTGATTAAGGACGAACACGCAGCACCCCTACACGTCATAAGAACACCCCATCGAATGGGAAGAGAGGGCCTTTAAACCCTTCTTCGTTCTTATGACCGGACGGCCAAGAGGAACGCCTTAATCAGGAACATGTAAATACTACAAAACAGTTATAGATCTATATCATATATCTCATATACAAATTTAGATCTAATCAAGGCATATTTTGCATACATCTCATGTATCATAATCATGCATGTTTTCAGATCTAAATTATCACATAATAATCTAAAAAATTAGATTTAAATTGATCTAATCAAAATAAATTCTAATCTAGACAATTATGTAGAACTATTCTACAACTAGTCTAGTCATGCATCTATCATATCTCATATGATATTTAAAATTAAATAATTTTTATTTGCTGTTTATCAGATGTTATTATAACACTTATAATATCAGAAAATAGTAAATAAGAAGATCTAAAATATGATTTAATCATATTAAATCAAAGACATGCAAAACTATTCTATAGAACTATTCTATTCTAGAACTAGTCATGCATATCTTCATGTTCTTAGATCCAAATCATTTAATTTTAATTTTTCTGATTTCAGATCTGATCACATCTCATGTGACATCTGAAATCACATTATTTTTAATTAAAATAAAATTAAAATCAGATCTAAACAATTTTAGAACCATGGCTCTGATACCAGTTGAAGGGAAATCCTGATTTCCCGGTCCAGGTTCGTCCAGATCTGATTAGATCAAGAGATATATTTCAAAAATTTTCTCTTGATCTTAATCAGATCTTGATATGTTTCAGATCTGATTCTTATTATTTTAATAAATAAAATAAAATAAGATAAATTAAATCAAATTTAATTTACCTGATTTGGGTAATCCTATTACCCTGTAGATGATCCTGATTGCAGCGGAAGGTTCTGGATCTTAGCCACGCAAGCGCCTGGCCTCTACCGGTATCCACTCGGGTTGGATCTGGAGAACCTCTTCTTCTCTATCACACCTCCAAAAATCAGATCTGGATCTGATCTGGAGGATCTTCAAAACTCTTTTGAAGATCTGCAGTCGTCCTTTTGCAGCAGCGCAGCCTTCTTGCTTTTGATCGCCTTTCCTTGATCTGAATCGCACCAAACTAAGTCCAAAACACTTTTGGACGTGGAGAGCAAGGGGAGAAGAGAGTATGGCATGGAGAAGGAGGGGAGAGGCAGCCTTGGACGTGGGAAATCTCTTTCAATTCACTTAGACTTAGGATTAGGGTTGGGCGCAGGGTCTTATTTATAGACCTAAGCTTGTGATCCAACTCCTTCTTCCTCTCAACCAATCACAACCCTTTGTGAAATCAGATCTAAATCTGATTGGTTGAAAAAGAGACCCCTGGATTCCTCCTTAGAGGGCGCCTAAGACCAGTCAAACTGGATTCTTAGTAGAACTCTGAATTGGAATCCTAAAGGGAGGTGGAGTCCTTGTCCAACAAGGACTCCTAGGCGCCTCCTACTTGGGCTCACGCCACCCTTGGCGTGCGCCCTTCTCCTTGCCAGGTTCTGGCAGGGGGACAAGCCCCCACCAGCTCTCCAATAGGTGCATGACATGTGGTCAAAAGTCAAAGGGTCAATGGTCAACGTTTGACCAGTCAAAGGTAGACTTTTGACCAAAGTCAAAGAACAAGAAATGGCAGGTGACCAAAAATGGCAGGTAATGTCTTACAAATAAGACAACCTATTCTGACTTGGACAACCTCCAGTCAGACCATATGAAGGCCTCTGATTGAGCACAAACTCCTTTGGCTCAGTCAGGACAACTTATTTATGATAGTAAAAGAAGAACGTTAGGTTCAATCGAGTGCTAGCACGATTTCCTTGAACCTAATTGAATCTCATTCAGATCAATTGAACTAGATCAGTTCAATTGATGATCACCAGATTCAAACCCTTGTTTGTGTGACCCAGTTAGGTTCAGTTCTGTATGGTAATGGGATATGTCATGATCTCTATCATAGACATCATCGAAACTCCTTTCGATGGATCAGAACTCTTCTGATTCGAACAGCTAGAATGAT
>QRFJ01001877.1:150009-201693 GCA_006176705.1 Cocos nucifera | reverse complement strand
CCTCTGTCATACTGATGTAATCATTCGATTTGAGTCCAATGTGAAATCTAAATAGAAACTCTTTCTATTATTTCACTCTACCATGGCCATGGATTTCTGGACTTGATTCTCATGATCATCATAGGGCTAACTTCGTCTACCACCGAGGAGATATAGATTCCATCTTGATGCAATCCAGTCCTATAATGAACATGCTATAGCCAACATACCATCAAGGGTCCATATGGCTAGGAGACCGAGTTAACATGGTGTTAGTCAAACTATAACACCCTCAAGGTGAACTATCGATCGCATCTCAGGTCAGAACCAGACAAACACACTACTACAGCATCGAGTCAGTCATTGACGAGAGGTAGACTTCCTAATGGACTACTCAAGGTGTCACGCTCAGTGCCATCATTTCTAAACGAGTACCTGTACTCTCGCCTCCTGGTTCTCCACACTGTAGACTCAAACTCATCTACTAAAGAAAGCGATCGTACATCCAACCTCCGGATCAATCACCATCCTCGTGAGATGACCTAGGTCGGGAGCTGTTATGAGTTAATAATGATTATTCATGTCTTAAATTTTCAACTCTTGAAAATATGAATAATACATTACCATTAACTCAAAGGATGTATCACCAGACACTAAATACACAGGTGTGATAGAAAATAACCCATTTCATTAATATAGTCAAAATTATAATTTTGTCCCTAGAAGTGAATTACAATGTCAGCCAATTCTGACTTCTAGGGCAACATATATCTAACAATCTCCCGCTTGTCCATAAACCGATTGGCTACAAGTCTAAATCCCATCTCTCAAGGTGGGCTCGATCTTCTGCTGGCCCAAACGCTTTGTAATTGGGGTCTGCCACATTATCTGCGGATTGACTCCCTTGATCTAACGTTAACCTTTCTCAAGGTAATCGCGGATAGATGGTATCCACCGTTTGCTTGGAACTCTTCCAGCACAAACAGTCTGCCAGATGTCGATTTCGATCACTATATCAGACATGAAGTCCGAGTCTGTGCATCCTTGAACTTGGAGTCTACCCGTTACCAAAGACCAACATCATATCCTTAGTTTTTTGTTAACTAGGGTTTGACGAGTTCACCTTAACCCTAATCTGATCGGGGCTCAAGATAGAAGAACTGAATCACACAGGTAGCTGCACCAAGAGGTTCACATTCAGCTCTGATGGGTTGCCACCATATACTGCTAGGTGTCACTGGTGGATTTTGGGAGCAATTAGAATGATTTAGATGATCGATCATTCTAGCTGTTCGAATCAGAAGAGTTCTGATCCATCGAAAGGAGTTTCGATGATGTCGATGATAGAGATCATGACATATCCCATTACCATACAGAACTGAACCTAACTGGGTCACACAAACAAGGGTTTGAATCTGGTGATCATCAATTGAACTGATCTAGTTCAATTGATCTGAATGAAGATTCAATTAGGTTCAAGGAAATCGTGCTAGCACTCGATTGAACCTAACGTTCTTCTTTTACTATCATAAATAAGTTGTCCTGACTGAGCCAAAGGAGTTTGTGCTCAATCAGAGGCCTTCATATGGTCTGACTGGAGGTTGTCCAAGTCAGAATAAGGTTGTCTTATTTTGTAAGACATTACCTGCCATTTTTGGTCACCTGCCATTTCTTGTTCTTTGACTTTGGTCAAAAGTCTACCTTTGACTGGTCAAACATTGACCATTGACCTTTGACTTTTGACCACATGTCATGCACCTATTGGAGAGCTGGTGGGGGCCTGTCCCCCTACCAGAACCTGGCAAGGAGGAGGGCGCACGCCACCCTAGGGTGGCGTGCCCAAGTTGGAGGCGCCTAGGAGTCCTTGTTGGACAAGGACTCCACCTCCCTTTTGGATTCCAATCAGAGTTCTACTAAGAATCCAGTTTGACTGGTCTTAGGCGCCCTCTAAGGAGGAATCCAGGGGTCTCTATTCCAACCAATCAGATTTAGATCTGATTTCACAAAGGGTTGTGATTGGTTGAGAGGAAGAGGAGTTGGATCACAAGAGGTCTATAAATAAGACCCTGCGCCCAACCCTAATCAAATGAATGCAATTCAATTGAGAAACCCCACGCCCCAAGGCTGCCTCTCCCCTCCTTCTCCATGCCATAGTCTCTTCTCCCCTTTGCTCTCCACGTCCAAAAGGTTTTTGGATTTAGGTTGGTGCGATTCAGATCAAGGAAAGGCGATCAAAAGCAAGAAGGCTGCGCTGCTGCAAAAGGACGACTGCAGATCTTCAAAAGAGTTTTGAAGATCCTCCAGATCAGATCCAGATCTGATTTTTGGAGGTGTGATAGAGAAGAAGAGGATCTCCAGATCCAACCCGAGTGGATACCGATAGAGGCCAGGCGCTTGCGTGGCTAGATCCAGAACCTTCCGCTGCAATCAGGATCATCTACAGGGTAATAAGATTACCCAAATCAGGTAAATTAAATTTGATTTAATTTATCTTGTTTTATTTTATTTATTAAAATAATAAGAATCAGATCTGAAACATATCAAGATCTGATTGAGATCAAGAGAAAATTTTTGAAATATATCTCTTGATCTGATCAGATTTGGACGAACCTGAATCGGGAAATCAGGATTACCCTTCAAGAGGTACTATTGGCTGACCATGTATAATGACTCTATAGAGTACATCAAGAAATATGACCGTTGTCAGAGTAATATAAACATACAAAGATTGCCAATCTTTGAGCTTAATCCAGTAAGTGCACCTTGGCCATTCACGCAGTGGGGAATGGATATACTTGGTCTTTTTTCAATGGCATCCGGACAACGAAAGTTTCTCCTGATTGCGATCGACTACTTCACCAAATGGATCGAGGCCGAACCATTGACAAAAATTACTGAGATCAAGGTACTGAACTTCATCTGAAAGTCAATCATCTAGCGGTTTGGTCTGTTCCAAACTCTCATAATAGATAATGGGTGATAGTTTGTCGGAATGAGGTTTGTTAAGTTCTGTAAAGATCTAAACATCTCCCATTACTTCACATCAGTGGCCCATCTGCAGGCGAATGGTGAGGCAAAGGTGACTAATAGAATTTTACTGTAGGGCATCAAAGCAAGGCTTGAAAGAGAAAGAAAAATTTGGGCAGGCAAATTCTACCATATCCTCTGGGTGTACCGAACTACTCAAAGGCTATCAATTGGGGAAACACCATTCACCCTAGCCTTTGGAATGCAGGCAGTCATCCTAATCAAGCTTAAATTTCAATGAGTAACATAACTCACAAAACCTCAGAGTCAACCTTGATCTACTGGAAGAAAAAAGAGAAGAAGCCCAAGTTTGAATGGCAGCCTACAAACGAAGAGTAGCTAGATCAAATAACTCCAGAGTAAAAAATAAAGCATTCAGAGTGGGGGACTTGGTGCTACGATGAGCATCCATTTCACAACCTCAAGATCAAGAAAAGCTCGTCCTGAATTGGAAAGATCCATATAAAGTAGAGGAGGTCGTTCAGTCCAAAACTTATCGCTTGAAGGAGCTCGAAGGAGTGACACTCCCATGGCCTTAGAATTAAAAAAACTTAAGAATGTACTACCAATAACTTTTCTTCAATAAAACTTTTCTATTTAAACATCATTACTTCTTGGCTCAAAAATTGTGTAATGACTAATAACTCTCTGGAGCAACCTAAAGTAGTCTATTAGAAATAGGAGGAGAACCTCATCCTAACATGAGCAAGATCGAAGACCTCGTTGAACTAAGATGAGATGAGGGGAGAGGTCCTACCAACGACCCTGATGTACCCCTACAACCCATTAGGAATAGGAGAAGAACCTCATCCTAACAATAGTTAAGGTCGAAGGCCTCGTTGAACTAAGATGAGATGAGGAGAGAGGCCCTACCAACAGCCTAATGTGCTCCTAGTCCATTAGGAACAGGAGAAGAACCTCGTTCCTAACATGAGCAAGGTCAAAGGCTTCATTGAACTAAGACGAGATGAAGGGTGAGGCCCTACCAATGGTCCTAATGTGCCCCTATAGCCCGTTAGGAATAGGAGGAGAACCTCATCTTAACGTGAGCAAGGTTGAAGGTCTCGTTGAGCTAAGATAAGATGAGAGAAAAGGCCCTACCAACGATCCTAATGTACCCCTACAGCCTCCTAGGAATAGAAGAAAAATCTCGTCCTAACATATGCAATGTTGAGGGCCTCATTAAATCAAGATGAGATGAGGGAAGAGATCCTGCCGATGGATCTGACGAACCTCTACGATCATGCAAAAGGTAGAAGGCCGAGGCCTCGCTAATCTAAAGCATGGAAAAGCCTAAGGCCCTCCTAATGACTGTCGTACGTATTCCGCTATGGCCACACCAAACTCCAAAGGTAAAACCCCATCTTGATCCATGGAGCGGACCTCTAGCCCGACGTCCATGACAAGCACCTCATTAGAAACAAAAGAAAATGAGGTGCCTAGAATCGCGTCTACAAGAGATGATAGCAAAACAAAAAAAAACAAGAGGAAAAAGAAAGAAGAAAAAAAAAGAGGTACCATGTCGTCATGAAGTTGTGTTCATTACAAATAAAATTGATTGCATAGTGGGTGCACTAAAGTAAAATGAAGGTAGGTAGGGACCAACCATGTGAATGAGCAAAGGCATTACAGACGAAATGAAGATCAGTGAAATCGATTACATAAAGGAAAAGGAAAGGAGGTGAAGTCCTAAGGTGGTCTGAGCTCTTCAGACTTCAGGCTATCGGCTCTAGCCATCACCAAAGCTTCCTTCAGTCTGATGATCTACTCCTCAAGTTTTTTCTTCTTATATAGGCTGTCGACGTACATTTTGTTGGAATACTCAAACCTGGCCTCGAGCTCTCGCTGCTACTTCCTCAAAACTTTGGATTCAACTTCAGCATTCTTGACGGCTTGACGCTCATAGGTCAACTGGAGCTTCAATCATTGAACTTCAGTCTTCTCCACCCCAATAGCCTCCCAGAGTTCACCAACAATCCTCCTCAGAAAGATGAGCCCCTGATTCACTGCTAGATCCAGCCTACTGAATGCTATAAAACTTCCCTCGAAAATAGGTTGCCTCATTCCTGGCAGCCTTTAGCTTGTCTTCAAGCCTGGACATCTTTCCTACCTAGGTTGCCCAGTAGCTGTTGTGCCAGTCTTCAGCATCCTACAGCTGCTTCTACAGCTAGGAGAACTTTTTTGACCAATACCAACTATGCTGGGCTTCATCGATGGACCATGATGAACTCCCTTCCAAGAGATGGATCTTTTCTTTCGCCTTCTTGAGATTAACTTCAAGAGAGCTGATCTTCACCGTCGGTGCCCAAGACTTATTGCTTACATTCTTTTGGAGTTCAGTAAGCTCCTCAAAATTTTCTTTTCGAATGTGGAAGCTCGCAGAATCTTTCTTATGTAAGCTTCGAAGGAGGGTGACTTCTTTAGTCACCTCCGAAGCATTCTTCTGAGAGGCCTAAAGGTCGGCCTCAATCTTCTTCAATCTTTTTCTCAATTGGTGGACTTTGTTCTTTAAATCCTTTATCAAAGGCTTGAACGAAACTCCCTGAGGTAAGGGGTCGACATCAACCGAAGAAAGGGGGTCGTGGCCTAGGTTGTTGGGGGCATTCTGAATCACATGCAATGCAGAATGTAAAGAAAAAGAAAGATTTGCTTTCATTACTTCAAATATATTTGGTACATCAAAAAAAAAGAAAAGAAAAAGAAGAAAAGTACATAAATGTCAAAAATTTAGACCTTGGATGGCTCGTCCACTAGAGAGGTTGGGACACTCTTAGCCACCTCCGACCTAGGGTAGGCTCGGATGCTGCACCTACAGATTCTAGAATTTCTGGAGCAGCATCGACGACATGGGCAGCAGGGGCAATCTCGGTGTCAGCGTGCGAGGAGCCAACCCTATTCTCTGGCTCCTCTGTGAGAAGGTCCAGATCAATGTTGGGAAAGTTCTCGACAACCAGCCATAAGCAGACCTAGAACCCTTCCAAGAAGGCTTCCTGGGTGAAGTCTATTTTGATATCCTCCATATCTTTGGAGGACTTGAAGTCTTGTACGACCCTCTCCATGATGGCATTAACCTCCTCCTGCACCTTCCTTTTCTCCTCATCCAAAACTAGCTCAGCCCTCAGCTTTGCCACCTCTTCGCGCTCCTCTCTTAACTCCTTCTGAAAGCATTCAACTTCAGACGAGTGGGTCTCCGAGACAACCTTCAGAATGTCAGCCTCGGCCTGAGCCTTCTCAACTTCTATGCGAACTTCCTTCAGGGCTCTAGAAGGCTCGGCCTGATTTTGGTTTGCCGCATCGGAGTGGGCAAAAAAGTAGTGTCCCAACTGTAAAATAAAAAGTGAGTTAGAATCCTAAAAGATCCCAACTTTAAAGCCTAAAGAGCATGAAGCCAAAATCAGAAGAAGCCACTTACCTCCATGAAGGTGGCGAAGGACTCACAGAACCTCTCAGCATCGTCCTTCTAGCGCATCCTTTCTATGATGTGGAGAAGGAAGCTCCCCTCCATCAGCAACTGGATGACCTCTCGATCATCCACAGAATCCAGTTCTTGGCTAAGATCCTCTCCTTCAAAGCTCTTAGCCTTCTGTCCAACCTTCTTGCCGATGGCCCTCTTCTTCTTCCTCTCCACAACTCCCTCTTGCCAAACAGGAGTAGGAGGGGCCACTTCACCAAATAAGGCCAGGCTCGGCATGATAACGATGGGGTTAGGGGCTAGCATAGACCAAATTGGCTTGGCCTGGCTCGACTCTCTAGTCCGAGCCTTCTTCTACGGTTCGCCGAAAGAACCGCCCTTCCTCTTAAGGGTCTAGATTACCTTCATCAAGTGGTTCCGTTTCTCTGGAGTTATTTCTATAAAGAAGATAAATTTAGAAGGTCAGAAGAAAGAACACTACCCAGCTGACTGAATATGAAGAAAAACCTATTGGGTTAAGAGGACTGAGATCGAAATTGAACATGGTTTGCTCGTCCAGTGAAGGAACCAGATCTAGTGTTTCATAGGTAGATCTTGAAATTTTTTCAAGATCTTACAGCGGAGGATTTAAATAAATCTAAAATTTATTTAAATAATTATGTAAACACCTAGATTTTTGATCTATTACATGATTAAGACATGATATTAAATCAAAAATTAAAATCAAAAAAGAAAGAAAAAGATTGATCAAATTAATCTACAGTACATCAAATGTAGGTATGAAGTTTATAGATCCGATTTATTATCTGAGCAAGTTTAGATGTTCTAACTTACTAATCCAGGCTTGAGAATGAAGTCATGAGCCACACACACATCTGACCTCTAGGAGTCATCCACATGAGCCTACGATCTCTGATCTGAAGCTCGATACAGAAAATCAACATAGCATGCTACTACTGTGTTGATCCTTCTTCGACGGTCGATCCACTGCTCCCTTCTGCAAAATTTGGACTCTCCAAAATATGAGAAGGAATATGAGAGTTTGCTGATCTGAGATTTGCTCAAAAAAAAAAACTTAAAAGAAAAGAGGAGAGATTGAAAATAAAACAGCCCTAGAAGAAGACCCTCTTCTTCTTCTCTTTTCTCTCACCTAGACACCTAGTTTGGTGCCTATGGAACCATCATGCCCAGGGATCCTCTTTCTTTGATTTTTGCACACCCCAAACCACTCCCAAAGCCTTATATTCCATGAAAAATTTAGAATAAAATTCAATCAATAAATTAGGAAAAAGAAGAGTCCAAATTAGGTCAAATTTTTAGACTAAGAATATTCAAACATGGAAAGTTGTTAGGGCGTCCAACTCTTGGGTGCCTCCTCCATAATTTTTGGCGTGGACTAGCAAGGGAGGGCATACAAAAAGGAGATTAGTTTCATGGAATAGGGAATGAATTAATTAAAAGAGGGGGCGGCACTCAAGGCAAGATATTTTGGTCAACAAGGATTCTATCTCAAAGAATCTAAAGCAAAACCAATTCCTCCTTTGACTTGGTCTTCCACCTAACTTCCAAATATGACTTGGAGGGAGAGAGGGGGCATGAAATTCTAGAAGAAAGAGATTTTTCATGAAAAATACCTAAAAAATAGGTATGGAGGGCATTGGGATCAAGGTGGCGCAAGGAGATAGAGAGTCCTAGTCACACCAGGACTCCTATTTTGACTTGGTCAAACAAGATCTTTTAACCAAATAAAATCAAGGTTAAACCAATATAATTAAATAAGGCCCTAACCCATTTTAGAACTTAATTAAATTAGTTTTAATTCTAATTTATTTTCAAATCAAATTAGAAAATTGGGTTAATCCGAGTCCTAGTTAGACTAGGACTAGTTCTTCCTTGTACTTGGCTTATCCAATAAACTAATTGAACTTGATCCAATCAAGACCAAAATAAATCTAACTAAATCATATTTAATTAAACAAATCTTAGCCTATTGGCTTAATCAAATTAAGCCAATTAGCAATCCAATTGCTAATCGATCCTTCTGCAACACTTGCACTAGGTTAAACACCAATCATATTGATTGTTTAACCCTAGAATGATTCTTAATCATTGATCAACCATCTGATCAGATCATAAGCTCTAATGTATGTGACCTCATAGATCCAAACCTAAGTCAGTAGTATAAGAATAAATTTTTGTACCAATCGAAGTGACCATCTAGCAATGATATCCAACGGTTGGATAGGTTGAAGGTGTAGAACACCATCCTTAGAACCCATGCAGATATAGTTTCCATATAATTCATCCCCTTGACCAAAATGCTCATAGGACACCATAGAGTTAAACTGTCAACTCTAATCAAGTTGTCCATATTATATTTTAAAATATCAAATCCATCTGATGGATTATCCTGACCAAGATTTTGTTATATTAAAATATAGTGATACATTCTTCTCCAACTCTTGAAGTGGTCAATTCCATCTTGATCACACTCCGACTTCGTAAGTACTTGACTATGCCCAGAAGCCTTCCCTTGCTGAATTAGAAATTCAATTAGTCCAGTACCAAAGCACAGTGAGTTGCTTGCAAGTCACTGAGATGATCTCAGATCTAAGGGATACGTATCCTTATATCCCATCAGAGACATTCTCGATAGTAGAATGCTCTAGAGTTGGTCACGTTCAATGACGATGTACCCATACATCTCACCTGTATGCCATACTAGTGTCTCCACATATCTTGGTTAAGAGGACAATCAACCTATATAGCATATAGCAATCTATGCTCGATAAACATTGTCATCCTAATTAACAGCCTGTCATTTGGTTGTGAATAAATTTAAGGACTAATCGATAAATCCTCTCTTTATCGAAACTAAATAGTCCTAAGGACTTCATCACAATAATGGAGTTCATTAGAAGATGTAAACTTGTGATGAAAAAGGATGCCAAAATATTTTTTATTAATTAATAAATTAATTATAATATCTCAACCGTCAACAGACTGACGATTGACTTTGGGATATAATTCCTAAAAACTCCAACTTATCCTAAAGCCACTCGGCACAGTATTAAACACCCATCTTTGATTATGGTTGTCAAACTCCTTGATTGCCAGACCTTTAGTGAAGGGGTCGACTAGGTTCTCCTTTTCATCAATCTTCTAAAGGTCGATGTCACCACGATCCATGATCTCATGGACCAAATGGAAGCGGCATAGAATGTGCTTTGTTTGCTGGTATGCCTTCGATTTCTTTGCTTGAGCTATGGTGCCAGTGCTATCATAGTAGAGTAGGACTGCACCATCAATGGAGGGTGCTACTCCGAGCTCGGTGATGAACTTTCTCAACCACATAGCTTTCTTTGCTGCATCTAATGCTGCCATGTACTCTGCTTCACAAATAGAGTCAGCCACTGTATGCTGCTTGAAATTTTTTTAGCAGATGGCTCCATCATTTAGAGTAAAGATATACCCTGATATACTTTTACTATCATCATGGTCAGATTGAAAGCTAGAGTCCGTAAACCCTACAAGCTTAAGATCTAACTCACCATAAACCAACCATTGGTCCTTAGTATTTCTTAAATACTTAAGGATGGTTTTAACCACCTTTCAGTGATTTTCTATAAGATTAGACTAGTATCTACTCACCACTCTTAATGAGTATGCCATGTCTGGTCTCATACATATCATTGCATACATAATAAACCCCACTACCGAAGCATATGGGATTCTACTTATATGCTCTCTCTCTTCAAGAGTTGTCAGACAATCCTTCTTAGAGAGAAAAATTTCTTAGCCTATCGGGAGATAGCTATTTTTGAAATTCTCCATGCTGAAACTCATCAGCACAGTTTCTATGTACGTGGACTGAGATATACCAAGCATCCTTTTAGATTTATCCCTGTAGATCTTCATCCCTAGGATGTAGTATGCATTATCCAAGTCCTTCATGAAGAACTGTGATGATAATCAGACATTTATTCCTTATAGTATGGAGATATTATTTTCGATTAAGAGAATGTCATCCATGTACAAAATAAGAAATACCACTGCTGGACCATTTGCCCATTTGTAAATGTAGGGTTCTTCTCCATTCTTAATGAAGCCATATGTTTTGATCACTTTATCAAAATGCATGTTCTAACTTTGAGATGCCTACTTCAATCTATAAATGGATCTCAAAAGCTTGCACACTTTGAACTCATCTATGGATGTGAACCCTTCAAGTGTATCATATATACTTCTTCGGTCAACTCTCCATTTAGAAAAACTATTTTCACATCCATTTGCCAAATCTCATAGCCCAGATGGGCAGCAATGGCAAGCATGATCTGAATGGACTTGAGCATTGCCATAAGGGAGAATGTCTCATCATAGTCAATACCATAACATTGATGATACCCCTTGGAAACCAGATGGGCTTTATAGGACTCCATCTTTCCATCTGCGCCCCTCTTCCTTTTGAAGACCCATTTATATCCAATGGGTTTAACCCCTTCAAGTGGGTCAACTAATATCCATACATCATTGATGTTCATGGAATCCATTTCGGATCTCATGGCTTCTAGCCATTTCTCAGAGTCGGGTCTCTACATCGCATCCATATAAGTGCTCAGATCCTCATCATTCTCATCGAGTTCGATGAGATCACCATCCTAGACCAAGAATCCATAGTATCTATCCGGATGGTATGGTACTCTATCGAATCGCCTTAATGGTGCGGGTTCACTGGGCTTCGGATCTGATCTAATCAAATCCGACTTAGGTTCAATATTCTATGTCAGACTTTCTACCTATTGAACTTCATCAAGTTCAATCTTAGAGGCAATAGTTCCTTCACCAAGGAACTTCTTTTCTAAAATGATTGCCCTAAGGTTGACGAACACCTTTTGTTCATCAGCATGATAGAAATAATATTCTTTGGTCTCTTTTGGGTACCCTATGAATGTACACTTATCAGACCTAGGTTCAAGTTTGTCTGTAACTAACCGTTTGACATAAGTCGGGCATCCCCAAATCCTAAGGTATGAAAGTGTTGGTTTACACCCTATCCATATCAAAAAGGGGTTTTAACTACAGACTTACTTAGAATCCTATTTAATAGGTAACTAGCCAATTCAAGTACATATCCCTAGAAAGATATCAGCAAGCTGGCAAATTTCATCATGGATCAGACCATATCTAACAAAGTCCGATTTCTTCTTTCAGACACACCATTATGCTATAGTGTTCTAGGAGAAGTCCATTAGGAGAGAATTTCATTCTCTCCTAGATATATGAGAAACTCATCAGAAAGGTACTCTCCTCCTCGGTCAGATCGAAGAGTTTTAATACTCTTCCTAATTTATTTTTCTACTTCATTTCGGAATCGTTTAATCATTTCAAAAGAATCCGACTTATATTTCATCAGATAGACATATTCATATCTAGATAGATCATCTATGAATGTGATGAAGTAGACATATCCACCTCTAGCACCTATGCTCATTGGTCTACATACATCAGTATGTACTAGACCTAAGAGCTCATTGGCTCTCTCACCTTTTTCAGTAAAAGGCGACTTGATCATTTTACCAAGAAGACATGACTCACAAGTTGAAAGTGATTCACAATCATTGACTTCAAGGATTTTCTCTTGAGTCAACCTATTTATCCTATTCTTGTTTATATGACCTAGCCTACAGTGCCATAAGTAGATATCTACTACACTATCTAATCTAGGAAACTTGCCAGTAGAATAGACTTCATTAACAAGTTGTGATAACATATATATACCATTGTTCAATTATCCAAAGAAAGCAGTAACACCATTCATAATGACATTACAAACTCGTTTCTTTATTAAAATTTCATAATTGTTCATGGCCAAAAGGCCTACAGAAATTATATTTAAAAAGAAACTAGGACAGAAATGATAATCATTAAGAACAACGGTATGAGATTCAAATACAAGTTTCAAAATTTCTAAAGTTAGAACTGAAACTGGTCTTTCATCTCCAACGTTCAGGAATCTCTCATCTTGCTCAAATCTTCTACTAACTTGCAACTCCTACAATGAATTGCAAATATGGTTAGGGCTATTGGTATCCAATACCCAGTTAGTAATATCATAAATAGAAAATTTGCAAGGAGTTATCATATAAATATCTTGTCCAGCGATAGCTTGGTTCATTCTCTGCCTGTTCGGGTCCAGGAAGGTGATGTACTGAGGATAGTTCCTCTTCTAGTACCTCCACTTCTTGCAAAAGAAGCATTCAGCTTGACTCTTATCGAGCTTGCTCTTTGGGGTCTGAGCCTGCATAAGTCTCCTAGCATCAACATGCACCTTCTTGGCTTTCTTCTTCATATTCTTCTTCCCTTTTCCAAAGGATCGAGAACGAGAAGATGAACCTTCCACTAAGTTCACCGACTCCTTATGGAGTTGGTGGTCCTTCTCAAAGTTCTGAAGTAATCCCAGTAACCTGTGGTAGTCCACTTTAGGCTTTGACATTCTGTAATGTGTAAGAAATGGGAGATAAGACTTAGATAGCGAGTTTAGTATTACATCTTTCCCAAGTTGTTTATGCAAGGAAAAGCCGAGCTTGCTCAAGCACTCTATTAGCTTGATCATGTACAATACATGATCAGTAACAGAGGCACCATCCCACATTCTGGCATTGAAAATGGCACAACTAGTCTTGTGCCTCTCAATGTCGTCGGGTGCACCAAAATAATTCTCCAACACTTGGAGCATTTTGTTTGGCTGAGCTGTCTCAAACTTATGACTAAACTTATCGCTCATCATAGCCAGCATAATGCAGTGCACCATAGTTCGATCACTGAGCCACTTCTAATATGTGTCTCTGACTGTTCCACGTGCATTGGCAGCTGGCTCCTTAGGTGCCGGATTCGTTAGCACATATAGGATCCATTCATGCTCCAGGATAATCTTCAACTTTTGGTATTAGCTACCGAAGTTGGATCCCACCAACTTATCATTATCTAATAATGATCGAAGCGATAGAAAAGTAGCCATATCTGTACAAAGAAAAACCAAAATCTAATTAGTAATTGATTCATTAAATCTAAAGATTTGGACTTTAATCAAAAGGTTTCTCCTACTATTTTATTCGAATTGATAGTCTCTACCTCCAATTCGAGAAATTATCCTAATTTCTCAGTGGATACTAGAATCCACATAGATTGTACACAAGCCCAACTTTAGTTGGCCCACCCATATACATCTAAGGGTAGGTTCATAACCAATTATTTCTCTAAACAATTTTCAGTAATTAAATTTTGCCCCAGGCCCTGATCAATTGGCTTTGGCCTTCTCAGAAAAGGATCCAGTTAGGTCCAACCATTAACATGACCTTACTTGGCCCATCCAATCAATGAATAATCAGGCCCAACTTTGGTTAGCCCACATGACCACCATTTAGAAAGATGTATCCAAGAGATCATATAACGAGTGATAATTCCATCAATCGATAAGCACCAAGGCTTTGGGCCTCCAATGATTATCCAACTGATGGACCCATGATCATCCACTTTAATGGGATGCTATGATCCAGTTATCATATAACTATTTTATTTTAGTGATCTAATAATTTTAGAGGATTTATTTATAGAAGTGAGTAGGTCAAATTAACTAGCTTGTCATGATCCTCCCACTAACTTCACCAAGTCAGCTTAAGGAAGATCATTAATAGGCTGATCTAGGAGCACCTAAATCAATCAAACTGATTTACCTAGCTGACATGGGTTAGCTCGAATAGTTAAGTGATCTGATCAAAATATAATCTCACCAAGAGGCTAGGTAAGTTCGATCAATGAAAAGGTCTGCCAGGCTTGCCTTAGACACCATCAAAAATGGCCAGATAAATGGGTTGTCAATTAAAAACCACTGGTCTGATTTACCATAGATACCAACTGGTTTAATTAGTTTCAATTAGATCAACCTAACAGTTTATGCTAGACCGCATAGCCAAAAATCAAGTCCATCTTGGGTCTTCTTAAAGACATGAACTTGACCAACTACAACTATTGTAATTGATCTAGAGAATCCTTGACCTAATCTAAGACAATAATTGATTAGATTTAGTTAATTCTCTAATTAAGTCCATTCTTTAATCTAACCCTAGGTCTAACCCAATTAATGAACGTAATCTCCACTAACCCATTTAACCCAATGTGTTATGATTTGTGTCTTAGGATCTTCAATTTACAATCCTAGATCCTAATCAATCAACTTCTTAATTCTCAATTAAGTTTTGGGCTAAGGGTTGGGGTTTGATTTTTTAAAAATAATTTTCATGTTTGTAAAATATTTTTATAACATGGTTCTATCAACCAAGTTATATTTTTGACTCATAATCAATATGCAAGTAAAATAAACATAAAACTACTTTAGATCTAATCTAAACAGGTTCATGTAATTGAAACAGTTTCAATAATAATCAATCATAAATCTCCCTAAATCAAATCTAACACATTTATGATGACTAAAATCAGATTAAAATATTTTTAATTAGATCATAAAATCTCTTAGATCTAATCTAAAATTTTATGATCAATATTTTAGATTAGCACGTATTAGGATAACCTATTCACTGTAAGGGAAAAACCTTACAGCAGGCAACCGTATGGCAGTCTGTGAAATCTAAAATATTTTATTCTATTTTTTTTAATTATAAATTTAATAATTAGATTATAAATTAGATCTAATCTAAGAAATAATCTAGACATGCATAAAAATCATGTAATAAGAACCTTGCTCTAATACCAATTGAAGGAACCAGATCTAGGGTTTCATAGGTAGATCTTGAAACTTTTTCAAGATCTTACAGCAAAGAACTTAAATAAATTTAAAATTTATTTTAATAATTATGTAAATACCTAGATCTCAGATCTATTATATGATTAAGGTATGATATTAAATCAAAAATTAAAATTAAATAAGAAAGAAAAAGATTGATCAAATCAACCAAGATCTACACTACATCAAATGTAGGTATGAAGTTTATAGATTAGATTTATTACCTGAGCAAGTTTAGATGTTCTAACTTTTTGATCTAGGCTTGAGGATGAACTCATAAGCTACACACATGTCCAACCTCTAGAAGTCATCCACATGAGCCTACGATCTCTGATATGAAGTTCAATGCAAGAAATCAGCACAGCATGCTAGTACTGTGCTGATCCTCCTTAGACAGTCAATCCGATGCTTTCTTCTTCAAAATTTGGACTTTCCAAAATATGAGAAGGAAGATGAGAGTTTGCAGATCTGAGACTCTCTCAAAAAAAAACTCAAAAGAAAGAAGGAGAGATTGAAAATAAAACATCTCTAGTAGAAGACCCTCTTCTTCTTCTCTTTTCTCTCACCTAGATACCTAGTTTGGTGCCTATGGAACCCCCATGCCCAAGGACCCTCTTCCTTTGATTTCTACACACCCTAAATCTCTCCCAAAGCTTTGTATTTTATGAAAAAAATAGAATAAAATTCATTCAATAAATAAGAAAAAAGAAGAGTCCAAGTTAGGTCAAATTCCTAGACTAGGAATATCCAAACATGGAAAGTTGTTGGGGTGCTCAACTCTTGGGTGCCTCCTCCACAATTTTCGGCATGGACCAGCAAGGGAGGGTGCACAAAAAGGAGATTATTTTTATGAAATAAGAGAAGAATTAATTAAAAGATGGGGCAGCACTCAAGGGAAGATGTTTTGGTCAAGAAAGATTCTATCTCATAGAATCCTAAGTAAAACCAATTCCTTCTTTGACTTGGAGGGAGAGAGGGGGCATGGAATTTTAGAAGAAAGGAATTTTCCATGAAAAATACTCAAAATATAGGTATGGGGGGCATTGGGACCAAGGTGGCACAAAAAGATAGGGAGTCCTAGCCACACTAGGACTATTATTTTGACTTGGTCAAACAAGATCATTTAACCAAATAAAATCAAGATTAAACCAACCCAATTAAATAAGTTCCTAATCCATTTAAGAACTTAACTAAATTAGATTAAATTAATTTTAACTTTGATTTATTTTCTAATCAAATTAGAAAATTGGGTTAATCCAAGTCCTAGTTAGACTAGGACTAGTTCTTCCTTGCACTTCGCTTATTTAATAAAACAATTGGACTTGATCCAATCAATCTCAAACTAAATTTAATTAAATTATATTTAATTAGATCTAATCTCAGCCTATTGGCTTAATAAAATTAAGTCAATTAGCAATCCAATTGCTAATCAATCCTCTTACAATACTTGCACTAGGTTAAACACCAATTGTATTGATTGTTTAACCCTACAACTATTCTTAATCATTGATCAACCATCCGATCAGATTGTAAGCTCTAATGTGTGTAACCTCATAGATCCAAACCTAAGCTAGTAGCATAGGAATAAATTTCTATACCAATCGAAGTGATCATCTAGCAATGATACCCGATGGTCGGATAGGTCAAAAGTGTAGAACACCATCCTTAGAACCCATGCAGATATAGTTTCTATATAATTCCTCCCCTTGACCAAAATGCTCATAGTATACCTCAGAGTTAAACTGTCAACTCTGATCAGGTTGTCTTCATTGTATTTCAAAATATCAAATCCATTTGATGGATAACCCTGGCCAAGGTTTTGCTATATTGAAATATAGTGATACATTCTTCTCTAACTCTTGAAGTGGTCAATTCCATCTTGATCACACTCTAACTTTGCAAGTACTTGACTGTGCCTAGAAGCCTTCCATTGCTAAATTAAAAATTCAATTAGTTTGGTACCAAAGCATAATGAGTTGCTTGCAAGTCACCGAGGTAATCTCAGGTCTAAGGGATACTTATACCTATATCCCATCAGAGACATTTTTGGCAGCAGAATGCTCTAGAGTTGGTCACGTTCAATGACGATGTACCCATACATCTCACTTGTATGCCATACCAGTATCTCCACACACCTTAGTTAAGAGGACAACCAACCTATATGGCATATAGCGATCTATGCTCGATAGATGCTGTCGTCCAAATTAACAATCTATCATTTGGTCCTAAATAAATTTAAGGATTAATCAATAAATTCTCTTTTTATCAAAATTAAATAGTCCTAAGGACTTTATCACAATAATGGAGTTCATTAGAAGATGTAAACTTCTGATGAAAAAGGATGCCAAAATATTTTTTATTAATTAATAAATTAATTATAATATCTCAACCATCAACAGGCTGATGATTGGCTCTAGGACACAATTCCCAACAAAACATTCAGAAGTCTAGGAATTGATGGAGAGTTGAAGGACTTCAGTTTATCGACTGAACTTTGGTCCTTGCTTTCTAGCCTAAGAGCTTGGTGGATCGATTGCCTTACCTCGCCCCATGGAGAAAGCCCTAGCCCTATGGAGGGATGGAAAATGAAAAAGAATTTCTCCTTCCAACCATGAACGGAGGAAGGAGGACATTTATTCAGTCTCTTCTTGTCGAACTATAGAGATTCGTATCACCAATCCTTGGCAGTGGGATGATGTTTAAAGATAAAAAAATTATGGAATAGGAAAATGGTAGGTCGGATGCCTACCATGGTGCATAGAGAGAGAAATTCAATGATGAATCTAAAGGAGTTCGACGTCATAACAACAAAAAAAATATTGAGAAATCTGAATAGGTTAGCTACGAAAGGAGGCAAGGGTAACCTAAGCCTAATTCGAAAGATTTTGATATGCAGACAGATTCGATCGGGAGAGAGTGAGCAAACTCGATTGTCGGGTCTAGAAAGTTCAAGCTCGTATTTAGAAGAAATCCCAAACTGAATCCTAGCTAGGGAAAGCTCATCGGGCCGAAGTCTACAAGGAATGGTTGTAGGTACAAAAGGATGGGCCAATCCCAAGGGTTCAGCCTCCTCAGGAGGTGGGTTCATCAGGGTTAAAGGGGCCAGGCTCCCAGGGCAAGTTGACTAGGATCCCTTGGTAGACATTTAGATTAAGGTAAAATCAAGAAATCATCCAAAAATCAAAAAAAAAAAAAGATATTTAAACTTTGATAAGAATAGAAAGAGCGAGAAAGCAAAGAACGCAGAGATAATCTAAAAATGTATCAGAGAGCTGACCTAAATCAGCTGGGAAGAATAAGGAGATGATGAATGAAATGAAAATTGAAGGAAGGTGTGCTAGAAACCAAGAAAAATAGAGGAAGAAGCTTGAACTCTCTTACAGGATGGAGAAAGGAACCTGAGGAAGGAGATGAAGATTTTAGAAGAAGTAGGGACTCGGAGGAGGAAGGCAGGTTTAAGTAGCCCCTGGAGTCCCAAGGTAGTTATGATTGCAGATTTTCTTCAGTCGATCTCTGATCGATGTGTGTCCCACTCATCATGGCAAAAAGCTTCCAAGGGCAGTTCCTTAATAGCGCTATACTTCGAGTAGACTTCTAGCGGAGAATTTGAAAAACATCTCTTCAGGTCATCGTGCATTTACAAAGCTTCAATGCCAGTCCGATAAAAGCCAAAATTTTCCATCCAACCCAGATGCAGAAAATTCAATAGGGTTAAAAAATCCACCGAACTTTGACAGTCTCTATTTTACGCCTCTCCTTCGAACTTCGAACTTGGGAGTAGGGGGACTAGTGTTGGGGATAAATCCACGCCTACCGAAGTTCGGCTAAGATTTTGACTCTTAATCAGTTCCATCTAGTTGCCGCTATGAAAACTGAAATTTAACACATGAGAATATTTGAACTCTGAATCATTCTGATATGGCCAACCTCCAATACTACGGTCACATAATTCGATTGGTTGGGAAGACCGCTTTTAGGTTTGACAGGGCGTTGTGGATTCCTTCTCCAGATGAACTTGAATAGTCGATGCTTTTGCCTTAGAGAATCAGTTAAGTCCCTGGCTCCTGTGCATCCCGTTTGGTCGATCTCCTCCCAATAACCTACATGGCCTCTCGGAAAAACTTCCTTGGATCCTCCTTTTTCTTGGCAGGATTTTTCCTTTAGTAGAACTTCTCTGGCTATCAAACTTCTACCGAACTGCCCCCAGACGAACTTTAGCGCTTTATTGTTATTCATTGGTGAGCAACCCTGAGAATGGCCAAACTTCAAAGGAACAGTAGAGACATTAGTAGAGAAGGGACCACGGCGTACACCCTCAACATAGCAAATAAAAGCCAGTGCATGGTCAATCCTGAGATCCTCCAAACTCCTTCAAAACAACAACGTCCAAGAGCCCTTCGTCGCATGCAATTACCCCATCCGAACTTCAGCTATTAGGTCTCCAACAGACCAGCACGTCATGACAATGGACACCACTCTCCATAAGAAATCCCACTTGGTCCCGAATGCCCCACTACCAAGCGGTTGCGACTATCACTATCAATTTGTTATAGGCTTCAGGTTATAAAAGGGACCCTTCAGATATATTTTCTTCAAGCTCTCTTCTTCCTCTCAATACTCTGCAACTTTCTCTACTGAGTACTCCATTATTGTTGGCTGAAAGAGCTAACTTGATCGTTGAAGGATCTTGCTAGAGCTACCCCCCCAAGCATTGGATGAGACTTATTTTGCAGGTCACCAGCAGCAACCTTGTCTTCTTCGACTCCAGTACTTCTCTGATGATGATCAAATTTTGCATCAACACTTTCTTTCTAGGATGACAAATTGCTCCTTATCATCCGACATATGCCTTAAGCAGTCACTATCTATGTACCACTCCCATTTGGATCCTTGGGCTACAAGGCATTCTTGCATAAATAATTAAGTGATAGTTTTAGGTACCCAACTCTTCTTGGATCCTTTTGGGTTAGTGGTCATGGTTTCTTTTGGAACCCAAATTTTTTTAACTTATTTTTTACTAAATTTTCTAGTATTACAATCAAATGCTTTATATCGTACTTTTCTGCATCTAAAGCAAGTGATATGTGAAGTGCTAATTGATATGGGTGCAGTAAAAGAATTCTTTAGAAACTTAGTTTTGTTTTTAGGTTAATATCCTAGTTCGGCTTTATCATAAACTCCTCTTTGATTATTCAAAATCACTTATAATTTTTTAAAACTATAAGTAAATTTATCAACTAAAGGTTTTAATTTATCCAATTCATCCTTAAGGATTTTATTTTCTTATTTTAATTTATTATGGTTACTAATTACCTCTTCCATTTCTTTTAAAAGAGTTTGAGTTATTTTCTAAAGATTTTTATTTTTTGTACTAATCATTTTGAAACCTTTCATCAAGTCATAAAAAGTATCTTGAAGCTCATCAAAAGTAAAATCTGAGTCAAGAGTGTAGGATACCTCATCATCTTGTGCCATGAAACATAAGTTTGGTTCATTTTGGTTTTCTTCCTCCAAGTTTGACTCATTGCTATTGCTCTAAGTTGCTAACATAGCTTTTTTTTTGTTCTTTTTGGTCCCTTCTTTAGCTAAGAACATTCAGTCCTAAAATATCCTGGCTTCTTGCATTCGTAGCAAGTGGGCTGATCCTTTTCTTTTTCTTTCTCTTTCTTCCTGCTGGTTTCTCCTCTAATGAAGCTCCTCTTCTTGAATCCTTGTCTTTTTCTTTCAATAATTTTTTTGAATTTTTTGATCACTAGGGCTATGTCTTCGTCATTCTTCTCACTGCTGGATAGATCATCTTCTTCTTTAGTTGTCATGGATTTCAGTGCTATTATTTTCTTCTTCTTATTGTCCTCTTCATTATATCGACTCATGGCAAGCTCATGTGTCATCAGGGATCCAATGAGCTCCTCTAAAGGTAGAGTGTTCAGATCCTTTGTCTCTTGGATGGCTATCACCTTGGCTTCCCATATCCTAGGCAAAGACCTGAGAATCATTCTTATCAATTCACTATTAGTATAAACTTTTCCTAAGCTTTTCAAACCATTTATAATATCAGTGAATTTTGTGTACATGCTAGTGATAGATTTAGTGGGATCCATTTTAAATAATTTATATTGGTGAACTAGCATGTTAATCTTTATTTGTTTTACTTGATTTGTCTCTTCATGTGTGACCTCAAGTCTATCCCAAATTTTCTTAGCTGAATTGCAAGTAAAAATTTGGTTAAACTCATTTGCATTAAGGGCATAGTTGAGTAAATTCATTACCTTGGCATTTAATTGGACATGTTTCTTGTTCATCTCATTCTAATCCTTCTCCAGCTTAGGAGAGGAAGTGCCATTGACAGTGGTTGTAGGTGTGTGTGGGCCATTGACAATGACACTCCAATGTCATAGTAGAGGACCTGAATAAAAATGCGCATGCAAGCTTTCCAATAGGTATAGTTGGACTCATTGAATAGAGGTAGCCTATTTGTGGATTGTCTTTCAGTAAGTGAACCTCCTAGTTGGGTTGACATAATCTTTACCTCTATTTGATAAAATCAATAATTAGTAGAGAACTAGGGCTCCGATATCAATTATTGTCCAGGTAGACAACCTAGGAGGGAGGGGTGAATTGGGTTTTCAAAAATTTAAAGTAGATATGTGTGGTGAAAAATATTTGAAGCCTATGTAAATCAGATGAGAGAGTAAATAAAAGATAAATAATAGCATGCACATAAATAAGAGAATTTTATAGTGGTTCGGTGCACTCCCAGCACCTACGTCCACTCCCCAAGCAAGACTCTTGAAAATTCTGCTATAATCCTACAAGATTACAGTCGGATAGTTTTTTCAGGCTCACTATCTAAAAATCTAATTAGGTTTTTTCTTAGGTTGATCAATCACAATCTTTACAAAGATCAAACAAATCAAACTGAGACAAACAATGGGAAGAAAAATCCCAAAACATAAGTTCCAGCCCTTACTGAAACCAAGTACATGAAAAGAGAAAGAAAGATTTTACAACAAATAATGCTCCTTTGAATGAACAGAAAGGTTGTTTTTGCAGTTTGTTGGAAGCCTCCTTGAATGCTTGGAGTTATTGCACTTAAGGGCTTTCCAATGCTTGAGAGAATTGTTTTATTAAAGATTTGTGTATTCGTTGAAAAATAGGGCATGCATTCCTTTCTCTCATTTTTCTTAGATCTTTCGAAAATACATCTTCTTTCTTTTATATCTGGTGCATGTCCTCTCTTCTAGTGATGATTGGAGTTCAAAAAAAGTGAAATCTAATTATTGGAGAGTAGCAACTAGCCATTGAAGTCGAGAAGATCCAATCTAGAATGCCCTATCAAAAGGCTGTCATCGTGTCTCGAGACCTCTTGGTTTATCTTGAGACATCTTGCTAGGATATGAGGCCTCTCGATTTGATCAGGGGAGCTCTCACTTTCAGTCACTCAAAAAAATAGCTTTCTAGAAAAATTGACTCGCCTAAAATCAAGAGCTCTAGATTCTGAACGAGACATCTCATCGAAACTGCGAGACCTCTCGAGAATACTGCAAGATCTCTTGCTCTCAGAGCATAGAAACTATGTTTCTATCTCTTGAGATCGAGAGCTCTCAATATTCACTTGAGACCTCTTGAAATCATGTCAGAAGCACATCTGGGCATGCCAGTCCTCACGAAAACTCTCGAAAAAATTTCGATATGTCTTGAAAACTGCTCCAAGGCTATTTTAAGGGATTTTTGTACCAATCAAGGAAATTTAATTTTTATTTGAATTGAGCTTTGTGTCATTCTCATTTTGGTCAAAGAGCTCTCTTTCTTCTCATATTAGAACACTTAAAATAAAATATATTAGTAGTCATTTATTTTAATATTTGCTTATCATTAAGATCACTTAGGAGGGGTCAACAAACTTACATAGGTAATAGATCTAATCTATTCTACATACCTGCATTAGATGTAGTGTAGATGCATGTTGATATGATTAACATATTTTATTTTTCTTCTTATGTTTAATTTTTTATTTAATGGCATATCATAATCATATAATAGGATACTAGATCTAGGGTTTTCTTTGATATTTAAAATTAATTTTGATTAATTTTAGTCTTTCACTGTCTGATCTTGAAAAAGTTTCAAGATGGTTCCTTTAATTAGTATCAGAGCCTAGGTTATTTATTATATGATTATTTATGCTTGATTAGATTATTTCTTGGATTAGATTTAATTTATAATCTAATTATTAAATCTAAAATTAAAAATTAGATTATACGAACTGATTATAAGATTGTCCTACTATAAGATTTATCCCTTACAGTAGAGAGGTTGTCCTAATTCATATAGATCTATTTCTTATCATAAATTTATTAGATATAATTTAATTTTATTTATAATTTATTAGATTTAAAATAGTTTTAGATTTGAAAATAAAAATTTTAGATTGCATGGACTACTATAAGGTTGTCCTACTGTATGGTTTACCTCTTATAGTGGAGAGGTTGTCCTAGTACGTGCTGATCTAAAATATTGATCATAAAATTTTAGATTAGATCTAAGAGATTTTACCATCTGACTAAAAATATTTTAATCTAATTTTAATTATCATAAATACATTAGATTTGATCTAAGATAATTTATAATTGATTAGAGTTGAAATTATTTCAATTACATGAACCTATTTAGATTAGATCTAAAGTAGTTTCATGCTTATCTTTCTTGCATATTGATTATGAATAAAATATATAACTTGGTTGGTAGAATCATATTGTAAAAATAATTTACAAACATGAAAATCATTTTCCAAAAGCCGAATCCCAACCCTTAGCCCAAAACTTAATTAAGAATTAAGAAGTTATTTGATTAGAATCTAGGATTGTGAATTGAATATCCTAAGAAACAAATCATAACACACTGGGTTAAATGGGTTAGTGGAGATTAGGTCCATTAATCGGGTTAGACCTAGGGTTAGATTAAAGAATAGACTTAATTAGAGAATTGACTAAATCTAATCAATTATTGTCTTAGATTAGATCAAGGATTCTCTAGATCAATTATAATAGTTGTAGTTGGTCAAGCCCATGTCTTTAACAAGACCCAAGATAGACTTGATTTTGGGCTACGCGGTCTAGCATGAACAGTTAGATTGATCTAATTGAAACTAATTAAATCAGTTGGTATCTAAAATAAACCAGATCGATGGCCTTTGATTGGCAGCCCGCTTACCTGACAATTTTTGATGGTGTGTAAGGCAAGCTTAGGCAGACCCTTCCATCAATCGAACTTATCTGATCTTTTGGTGAGATTATATTTTGTTTGGATCACTTGACTATTTGAGCTGACCCATGTCAGCTAGGTAAATCAGTGTGACTGATTTAGATGCACCTAGATCAGCCTATAAATGATCTTTCTTAAGCTGACTTGGTGAAGCTAGTTGGAGGATCATAATAAGCTGGTTCATCTGACCTTCTCTCTTTCTTAAATTAAAATCTTCTAAAATTATTAGGTCCTTAAAAAGAAATAGTTAGTTGATAATAGCCTTATTGGGAAACATGTTCCAAAGTCAATCATCAGTCTGTTGATGGTTGTACTATTTTATAATTATAATTGATTTATTATTAAATAAAATATATTTTTGGTATTTTAATCACAAAGTCTACATCTTTTAATAAACTCCATTATTATGATGAAGTTTTTAGGACTATTTAGCTTCGATAAAGAGAGGATTTATCGATTAGTCCTTAATTTAATTGTTCACGACCAAATGATACGCTGTTAATAAGGATGACAACATTTATCGAGCATAGGTCATTGTGTGCCATATGGGTTGGTTGTTGATGCCTAGCTATGCAACCCAAGATGGAGAGAGGGGGGTGAATTGGGTTTTTAAAATTTTAATGCTAATTTAAAGATATCAAGATTGAATGATGATATGCAAGTCGTGTATGTAAAGCGATTTAGGTTAGATGAAAATATAAAAAATTTAAAAGAAAAAATTTAACAAACTAAGAAAAAAAAGATAGCAAGCATATCATAAACATGCAAGATTTATAATGGTTCGGTGCTTTTCTTGCACCAACATCCACTCTCCAAGCTCCTACTTGGAAATTCAAAATCACTAAATGTATTCAACCAGAATACAATATCGGTACCTCCAACCCTAGCTATTTCAAGTTAGCACACTTATTTTTTAGGTACAAGCCAACCCTACACACTCTAATTTAAGGCTCGGATCAATCCTCCGAAGTTTTGGAACCCACCAAAACTTGAATCAAAATAATAAAGCAGAGTATAAAAGTTAATGATAATCAAATACAAATTTAGCTTTAATGAGCAAATAAAATCTTAAGAATGATTTTCACAATAGTGGAGGAAGCTTTTCTAATTTTTCTCAAGATTGTTGAAAACTTGAATGAGCTCTTGAGAGGTTGGTGAACTTGAAACAAAAGCTTCTTTGCTTAAAGATGACTTTTGCTTAGGGCTGAATTGAATTCCTGAAATCTCATATGTTCTTTTCTTTTTATAGTCTTTCAAATCTTCAATAGGTGGAGGAGAGAATCCTGGATAAGATTTGTAGCCATTGAAGATCTTAAAGAAATCATTAAAAGCTGTCAAAATAGGATAAAACTAGCGATTGCAGAAGATTTCCATCATAAGGGTCGACCTCTGGCATAGGGGTTGATCTCGAGGTCGATCTTTAAGATAGAATTTTGAAAATTGACTATTCTATATTTTTGGCCTTTGGAACAGCAGAGGTTGACCCTAGCGTCGACACTTGGCATGAAGACAGCGTGCCAAATAGCCCGTTTCAGTAGAGGACGACCTAAGGGTCGACTCTTTTGCTTCAAACTTGATTTTCTCTCAAAAAATATGTTCAAAACTCATGGGACTACCTCCAAAGGATCAAAAATCTTCTATTCTTGCTCTTAAGGCTCTCAGATCAAAACTTGATAAAATTATAATTTTGCCCCTGAAATACAAAAGAACATTTTTCAAGCCAAATTCATTAGTGATCCCCTCAAATGCTTTGTAATCATCAAAATCAATTTTTGGACTAACAATCTTTTTCTTTTTGATGATGATAAAATATTTGAGCATAAGTAAAAAATAAAGCATGTAGAAGTCTACATCACTTACTAGAATATCATATTCAGTTATTTGACAAATATTGCATAAAGAATAGTTTGAAGATTACTTATGGTTAGACATTCAAATTATTTACAAAAGTATTTGACTTACTTATTTCTTTTATCAATTTTACTTTAATTTTGTTTATAGCCTAATTTTATTTACTCTACTTTCTCTTTTTCACATCATCAAGTAAGAACTTAAGAGATTTTAAAATTCAAAAAGAAAAAATCTCCTCCTTAATTTATTCCATATGTTTTCTTGTTAGAATAAGAGTTTATAACAAAACATTCAATTTGCTTATATACAACACAGTATTTTCAGCATATTATAATAAAATTTTAGTCAATTCATAGAGGTTACATTTCACATCATTCAAATGACATCATCATATTTATATACACATATTTACATCCAAATGTTTATCATTCCACTCACAATAAATCATAACATCAAGTCATCAAAATATATAAGTGCTAAAGATATCAAAAACATTCGTGAGAGTTAGGCCATCAAAACATACAAAATTCATGGATACAACTATCCATGACCCAAGCAGCCAATAATACCAATGCCATAAGTTAGATTCAAAAAAAAAAAAAACCAACCATGACTTGATCAACAACTCATAGAAATAACTAAGAGATACTAGATCATAATCTAATACAAAGATAGCTAAACTAGATCTAGTAGAGATCATGACTGGAAGCATTTGAATCAGATGATGAATCAGAGATGTGATGGAGTAGGTCAAATGATAGATATATCAAATTTAAAAAATTAAATCAAAAATTTTAAAAATTGAATCTAATCAAATGAATGAGCTCTTTTTTAAAAGCTAATCATTTGAAATTTCTTTCTTTACAAAAAAAATAGCTTAAACTCAAATATCAAAGGCTCTCCCCCTTTTTGAATGAATATAATTCTTTGAACATATTTTCAAGTATGTACTTTTAAGCTTTAAGAGGATTAGAGCTTTTCAAAAATTTGAATAGTAGAATCAAGCATAACATTTAATTCATTATTCATTCTTTTTTTTCTTAAATAAATTTTAGTTAATTAAGCTCAAAAAAGATATATATTAAAAAAGTATCGAAAAAAATAAAGATAGTATCAGAGCAAAAATGATTTTACAAAGATTTTTAAAGATACATTAAAAATTCTATATTATATTTATATTTTTAAATGAGTTTTAAAATTAAAAATATATATCAAAATTAATTTGTTTGGAGTGATAATATATTTTAAATTAGTTTTAATTTCAATTAGTTATAAAAAATGATTTGGCAGTCAAATCAATTGAATTTAAATTAAATAATCATATGAAGGCTTAAAATGATCATAAAATAATCAAAGTTCATTATCCTTAACTAAAATTAATTAGAATGTTTAGCCAAGGCTAACTAGATAATATTTAACAAACAAACATCTTTCCTCTTATTTAACAAACAAACATCTAATACTAGTAAAATTTTAGAAAAATCATCACATAATATTTTCTCCAACTCTTTTTCATAATTATTGTTGGATAAATTTACCTTTTAGCTTTTCTTCCCCATTTTGAATGAATACAAAAAATTTAGAATGAATATCCCCTTTTTTTTGAAATTCTATTTATGAACAACATGGATTAAAAACACATCTCCACCTTTCTTAATAAAATAAATGCATTAAAAAAAATTATTTTGAATTTCAAAGATTCAAGAGAGATGGAACATTTCAAAGATTAAAGATTTTAAATAGATCATTCAATGCAAATTATAAGATATATTTAGTTTTTCAGGGATCATCTCTTCTTTTCTTTTATCATTATTATATAAATATAAATATTTTAAGATCAATAAAGTACAAAAAAAAATGGTAAGTAGTCTGATATCAATTGATTAAAAACTACAGTCCTCTTTGAATATTTGGTTTTAAAGATAAACGATAGCTTCTTCGAAATATTTTGCTTGACATCAATATCAAAAGACTTAAAAAGAATATTTTTTTAAATTTATGTTTTAAAATTAATCAATCTAAACAAGATATGAATATTCATCAATAATCCTCTTTTAAGATAAAAAAATAATTTCTTGATACCAATTAATTTTCAAAAGAATAAATGATTTGATCAAAATATGTAAAATACAAATAGTTGCTTAAAATGAATCAAATAATCAAAATCATTAGAATGCTCAAATAAATTCATGAGACAAATAAAGTATAATTTTTTATCCATGATTTTTTTTATTAAGTTCAAAAATAATTTTTCTTCTCATAGTGAAGAAAAAGACAAGAAGGATGGATAATTTTTAACTTAAAGCAATAAAATTAAGTCTCAAGGATTGATCCAAAAATATTAGTAGAGGATAAGTTGGGATCAAAAGAAGGATATTTAAGTGAAAGGATCTAGAATTCTCGATTCTCTCCTAATTTCATAAAATTTATCCTCACTTGAAGCCTTAGTGAAAATATCAACCAATTATCTTTTACTAGAAACATATTCAAGAATTATATCATTGTTCTGAACATGTTTTCTTATGAAATGATGTCTAATTTCAATATATTTTGATCTTTTTGGATTGGATTCTTAGTTAGATTTATGGCACTAGTGTATTATCACATCTTATAAATGTTTTGCTTACTTTGATGCCAAAGTCCTCAAGTTGTTGCTTAATCTACAAGATTTGTGCACAACAACTTTCGGCTGTATTGTATTCGGCCTCGGTCGTAGACAATGCTATCGAATTTTGCTTCTTACTAAATCAAAAGATTAAGTTAACTCCTAAAAATTAGCAAGTTCTACTAGTGCTTTTTCTGTCTAATCTACATCCAGTAAAGTCTGCATCTAAATATCTAATTAAATCAATTGATGAATTCTTAGAGTACCATAAACCTAGGTTTTGAGTTTCTTTTAGGTATTTAAGTATTCTATTCACAGCATTTAAATATGATTCTTTTGGATTAGATTGAAATCATGCACATAAACAAACACTAAATATGAAATCTGGTCTACTAGCATTTAAATATAATAAAGAACCTATCATGCCTCTATAGACTTTTGTATCAATACTTTTACCTCCTTCATCCTTGTCAAGCTTACATAACGGACTCATGGATGTACCAATGGCTTTAGAGTTCTCCATCCCAAATCTTTTAAGTAGCTCTTATTTACTTGCTTTGAATGATGGAGATGCCTTCATTTGTTTGTTTGATTTGAAGTCTGAGGAAGAACGTTAGTTCACCTATCATGCTCATCTCGAACTCTCCCTGCATGAGCTTAGCAAAATCTTGATATAAAATTTTATTAGTAGACTCAAATATAATATCATCAATATATATTTGTATTACTAAGATATCATCATGATCTCTTTTAATGAAAAGGGTTGTATTTACATTTTCTCTTGAAAACTCATTATTAAGCAAGAATTTACTTAATCTTTCATACCAAGCCCTAGGTGCTTGTTTTAAACCATATAATGCTTTGTTTAATTTGAAAACATGATTTGAAAAAGCATGATTTTCAAAATCATGAGGTTATTCTATATAAACTTTTTCTACAATATATCTATTTAGAAAAGTATTTTTAACATCCATTTGAAATAACTTGAAATTCATAAAGCATGTGAAGGAAAAAACCTATTTTTTGGATTAGGTTTGTTTAGATCTAATTGGATTAGGAGGGATATTCCAAAAATTTTTTCTCTAAGATCCAAATCAGATCTGAGACTCGTTAGATCTAATCTTATTGATTTAATAATAAAAGTAAAAATAAAGATAAAAATTTAATTTAATTTAATTATACCTTTATTTTGGATAATTCAATTATCCTGTGATGATCCTAATATTTGCCTGAGGTTCTGGAAGCAGCCATGCAAGTGCCTGGCCTCTACTGATATCCACTCGGATAGGATCTGAAGATCTTCTCCTTCTCAATCAATTCTCCAAAAATTAGATCTTGCAGTAGTGTTGCCTTCTTCTTTTTCTGGCGCCTTTCACTTGCTTGGATCACACCTTCTTCGTGCCCAAAGTTCCTTGGGCGTGGAGAGGAGACAGAGGACCAGAGGGTGGCATGGAGAAGGAGGGAGATGGGCTATGTGGCATGGGCTAAATTTAGAAGAATTGAATTCTAGGCACAGACAGGATTTATATAGACCCTACTGTGCCATGCAGTGCCATATCATCCTGGCCAATCACGATCCTTTGTGCAATCAAATCTAAATCTGATTGGTGGGATGACATCATCTGATTCAATCAGATTAAAGACCCTCAAAACTCTTCTTAGGTGGTGCCAAGATTAGGTCAAACAAATCTTCTTGGCGCTACCTAATTTAATTCCCTGAAGCAATTGGAGTCCCATCTGTATGGGACTCCATATTTTATCCTTATGAGGCGCATGCCTCCCTAGGCATGTACCCCTTTCCTATCTACTTTTTAATAGGAGACAAGTCCGCTGGTTTTCTCTTATGGGTGCATGACACATGGGCAGATGTCTAAGTGTCCAGGGTCAACATTTGACCAATGTTCGAAGACAAGATTTAGCAGGTGATGAAAAATGGTAGATGTTGTCTCAAATTTATCTCATAAATTAAGACAATCCTTTGCTAACCTAGATAAGCTCTAGTCAGACCAAGTAAAGATTTTTGAGTGAGCCCAAACACATTTGGCTCAGTCGAGAAAAGCTTTAATGATTGTTAAAGGAGAACATTAGGCTCAATCGTATGCTAGCACGATTTTCTTGAACCTAATTCAATCTTATTCAAATCAATTGAACTAGATTAATCCAATTAATGATATCCAGATTCAAACTCTTGTTTGTGTGATCCAGTTACGTTCAGTTTCGTATGATAATGGGATATGTTGTGATCTCTATCATCGACATCATCGAAACATCTTCTGATGGATCAAAATTTTTTTGATTTAGATAACTAGTATGATCGATCATCTAAATCATTCTAATTGCTTCCAAAATCCACCAGTGAAACCTAGCAACATATGGTGGCAACCCATTAGAACTAGAAGCGAACTTCTCGATGTAGTTATCTATGTAATTAAGCTTCTCTATCTTGAGCTCCGACTGGATTAGGGTTAAGGTGATCTCGTCAAACCCTAATATCCATCATATGAATTAATCATTTGATTCAAGTCCAATGTGAAAACCTTAATAGAAACTTTTTCTATTATTTCACTCTACTATGGCCATGGGCTTATGGACTTGATTCTCATGATCATCATAGGGCTGCTCCTCATCTACCGAGGTAGATAGATTTTCTATTGGTGCAATCCAATTCCTACAATGAACATACTATAGCAAACATACACCTCAGGATTTTGAATGGCTAGAAGATCGAGTTATAGTATAATCATACTATAACACCCTCAAGGTGAACCTCCGATGTTCCTCAGGTCAAAAAACCAGACATACAATTGCAGCTTCGAGCTAGTCATTGACGAGAAGGTAGACTTCCTCATGACTGCTCGAGGTGGTCATGCTCAGTATTCTCATTCTCTAACGAGTATCTAACTCTCACTCTGATGTCCCTACACCATAGACTCAAGATTCATCTATCCAAAAGAAGCGATCATACACCAACCTTCTAGATCAATCACCATTCTCATGATGATCCTATGGTCGGGAGCATTTTATGAGTTAATAATGAAAATTCATGTCTTAAATTTTCAACTCTTGAAAATATGAACTATCATTACCATTAGCTTAAGGAATGTATCATAGACACTTTCAAATACACACTATGATAGAAAATAATCTATTTTATTATTTATAGTTAAAATTATAATTTTGCCCTTAGAAATATATTATAAGTATCAGCCAATCTGGATTCTAGGGCACACATATCTAACAAACTCCCACTTGATCTAAAGCTAATTGGCTATAAATCTAAGTCCCATCTTCTCAAGGTGGGCTTCGATCTTCTGCTGGCACAATGGCTTTATATGTGGATATGCCACATTATCTATGGAGTCAACTCTTTTGACCTCGACGTAACCTTTCTCAAGATAATCGTGGATGAGGTGGTATCGCTGCTCGATGTGCTTGAATTTCTGATGAAACCTCAGCTCCTTAGCAAGAGCTATGGCACCATTATTGTCGCAGTACAGAGGAAAGACATCCGATGGCATCACTCCAATCTCTGCAGCGAACTTCTTATACTAGAATGCCTTCTTCGCAGCTTCTGACACAGCGATGTACACTACTTTCATGGTGGAATCTGCTATCACTGTCTGCTTGGAACTCTTCTAACTGATAGCACCACCATTACACACAAATAGACTCCCAGATGTCGACTTTCGTTCATCTATATCAAACAAAAAATTCGAGTCTGTATATCCCTGGACTTGGAGTTCTCCATTACCAAAACCAACATCATATCCTTAGTTCTTCTTAAGTACTTAAGGATACATTTCATAGAAATCTAGTGTTCTTCACCTAGATTCGATTGACATATGCTCGTGACACTTACAGCATGGGCTATATCAGGTCGTGTACATAACATGGCATACATGAGGCTCCCTTTTGCTGAAGCATAAGCGATCTTGCTCATGCGTTCAATCTCCTCAGGTGTGTTGGGATACATTTTCTTGGAGAGATGAATGCCATGTCTGAAGGGTACCAATCCCCTCTTGGAGTTTTTCATGCTAAACCTCTTTAGCACTTCTTCTATGTACATCTTCTATGAAAGACCTAGCATCCTATTTGGTCTATTTCTATAGACCTTAATTCCTAGAATAAAGGATGCTTCTCCTAGGTCTTTCATAGAGAATTCTTTGGATAACCACATTTTAATTATAGTCAACATGGAAATATCATTTCCAATAGGGAGGATATCATCCACGTATAGTATGAGGAAGATAATAGCACTCCTACTGATCTTTTTGAAGATACATATTTTTTCCTCATTATTGATGAAACCAAATAATTTGATCACATCATTAAAATGAGTATTCCAGCTCCGAGATGCTTGCTTAAGTCCATATATGGACCTTTGTAGCTTGCATACTTTGTGAGCAACATCACTGGATGTGAAATCTAGTGGCTGTTCCATATAGATATCTTCCTCAAGGTATTCATTTAAGAATGCCGTTTTCATGTTCATTTATCATATTTCATAATCGAAATAGGCTGCAGCAGCAAGTAACGTGCGGATGGATTTTAGCATGGCTACTGACGAAAAGATATCCTGATAGTCAATTCCTTCGCTCTGACTATACCCTTTTACCACTAATCTAGCTTTGAATGTCTCCACATTCCCATTTGCATCAACCTTTCTCTTGTAGATCGATTTACACCCAATAGGTATTATTTCTTCTGATGGATCTACCAAGGTCCAAACATAGTTTGAGTGCATTGAGTCAATTTCTCGGAATCGATATTCGATATCGCCTCATCATAGGTTTTGAGATCATCACCATGAACCCCATTACCTACGAGAAACATTTTCTTTACTTCCTCTAAAATATTACCTAAGTACCTCTCAGGGGGATGGAAAATCCTTTTCGATTTATGAGGTGGAGGAGGTAGTGATTATATTGGCTCAACCTGATTTGGTTCCATAGGATCCTTAGCTCGTTGCTCTTCTGAGATTTTTTCCTCGAGCATGATCTGCTTTCCAATACCACCATCTTGAATAAACTATTTTTCAAGAAAGATGGCATACCAACTCACAATCATTTTATGGTCTTCTAGAATGTAGAAATAATATCCTAATGACTCTTTAGGATATCCTATAAATCATGCTCTAAAGGACCTATAGTCTAACTTGTCCGCTTGTTGTCTTTGGACATGAGCTAGACAACTCCAAATTTTGAGATGACTTAGATTTGGTTTCTTACAATGCCATATCTCATACAGAATGGTAGGAATGGTTTTAGAGGAAATCCTATTCAGTAAATATATAGCATTTAGTAGACTATGTCCCCAAAAAAAATTAAAAAGGTCTGTGAAGCTCATCATGGATCAGACCATTTCTAATAGGATCCGATTCCTTCATTTTAAAATCCCATTGAGTTGAGTTGTTTCAGATGAAGTCTATTGAGAGACTATGCCATTTTGCTTGAGATAGTCCGAGAATTCCCGACTAAGGTATTCACCTCCTCGATTTGATCGAAGAATCTTAATGGGTTTTTCAGTTTGCTTTTCAACTTCATGTCTGAATTTCTTAAACTTTTTAAAGGCTTCAGACTTGTGTCTCATAAGATACACATACTCATACCGAGATAAATCATCAATAAAGATTATGAAGTAGTAAAAGTTACCTCTAGCCGATACATCAAATGGACCGCACACATCAGTATGTACTTGGGCAAGTAGTTCCATGGCCCTTTTTTCATGTTCTATAAAAGGAAGCTTAGCCATTTTGATGATTCACAAATTGGATATGACTCAAAAGTCAATGGACTCAATAGTCCGATTTTCTCCAATTTGTTAATCCTATCTTTTTCTATATGATCTAGTCTTAGGTGCCATAGATACCTATCATTTGGACTATCTCTGGGTCGTTTTGATCTTATGGCATTCATATTTTGCTCGATATTAAAGATAGATACATCAATATGTAACTGGTAGAGATCGTTAACAAGAAAACCACTTGCAATTTTATTTCTTTTATAAAAAATATTACAATGGTTCTTAAGAAAACTAATTACATAGCCTTCTTATGCTAAACATGAAATAGAAATTAAATTCCCGCTTGTAGTTGACACATAATAACAATCCCTAAGTACTAAATCTAAGCCAGGTGGTAGTAGAAGAGGGTAGGTTTCCATGGTCAGAGTAGCAACTCTTGCTCCATTTTCGATGCATAGGATTATCTCACCATCCCTCAGCCTCCTACTATTCTCAAGATCCTGCATGAAAGTGCAAAAATGAGCACTAGAACCAGAGTCAAGCACCTAACTGGATGCAGAAGAAATTGTAAGATTAGATTCAATAACATGCATACCTCCAGAAGGACCTGTCTCTTTCTTATTCTTCAAGGTGGCCAGATATGTAGGGCAGTTCTACTTCCAGTGGCCATCGGTATTATAATGGAAACACTTTTCTTTGCCAGTAGCTTTCTTCTTCAGCTCTATCTTTTTTTTCTTTTCACCTTCCAGCTTCTGCTTTTTCATAGACTTCTTCTTCTTTCCAAAAAACTCTCTTAGAAGAAGTCCATTACATTGCAAGTACTGAGCCTTTAGAATCTTTCATAGAAAGTTCAGCAGTAACTAGCATATTCATAAGCTTAGCTAGAGTATTCTAAAATTTATCTATATGGTAGTTCATGATGAACAACCCATACGCATAAGTCAAGGATTATAGAATTATATCATTCTATAGATCCTAGTCTAACTTCACTCCGAGCTTCTCATGCTCTTCCAAGTCCTCGATCATCATCAGATAATGATCTTGGACTGATTGTCCATCATGCATTTTAGTCTTAAATAGTCATTTAGTGACCTGATATTTGGATGCATGACTCTATTCATCAAACATCTCTTGTAGGTGAGCCAATATTTGGCAGGCAGTCTTGATATCTTCATGTTGGCGCAGGAGCTCATCAGACATCGAGCCCAACATGTAGTATCTGGCCTTATTATCTTCATCCATCCATTTATCAACAGATGCTCTCTGTTCAGTGGACGGACGAGCTGGTAAGGTGGGGGGATCCTGATCTAATACATGAGTCAACTTCTTGGAACCCAAAATAATTTTGAAGTTCTGAAGCCAATTCTTGTAATTGGGTCCGGTCAGTTTATGAGTGTCCAGGATATGGGCTAGTGGGTTGTACGCAGATATTTTTCTTTTTTCTGTAGAGAGTCAAAGTTTCTAATTAGATTTTGTAATTAAGACTTGACTAATTTATTTAGAGGTTTGATTTTTAAACAAATTAGCTTCCATTATTTTCTTGGATTCCTACACTCCCTTTAAGAGCTGCAAAAATCTTCATGATTTTTTATTTCTAGTGGGTGTAGTCCCACCAACTGACTCATCACCTCACCTAACAGTTATTGGTGATGGATTAGCCAATAAGTGAACAACTCTTGTCCAATAATTGTCTAATCATGGTGCAACCAGACTTGATCTCTAATTCATGAATCTCACCATGTCTGAAATATTGATCCGCTCCTTAGTTAAGTCAGATCCACCATTTTCATAGATTGAATTCCTAGTTGGGTCTCTTACCGTATCTGAAATATTGAGTTCAATCCATCCTCCATCAAGTAGCATCCAATGCCCAATAGATATGGTTGCATCTTTTCGGTGCAACTAAACTACAATGACTAGTCGAGAACAATCAATCTCAGAAAGGGCCCGCACATCTACAATGGTGGAAGACCTTAGACTTAATCTTTTCTTAAGAAGATTTGATTTAGGTCTCTTTAAACTTGACTTGACATAGCCATAACCATTATGACTAACCTAGTGGCATGTGTTAGCTCGGATTGTTAGCTATCTTTGATCAAAATTGGACCGACAAACATGGCCAAGTAAGTAAGATCGGTGGAAGGGATATGCTACTAACTCAACAAGAACTCATTTGAGTCGAGCAGCTCCCAATTAAAAACCAGTCGATCGTATCTACCAAACTTACCTTAGACACCAAATTGTTGAGCCAGAACCAATCGAGTTAGCCTACAATTTGGACTCTAACCACTTAGCCTAATTAGGTCTTAACTTGATCGATCACTCATGTGACTGGATCTTGACCCAGACTTAATCCTAATAGGCTGGTCAATTTAAGTACTCCTGATCCCACCTAACCAACTCTTGATTCAGTTTGATCAACTGCTAGACCTAATTGAGCTACCCAAGCTCGAACCCAATTTTATGAATATATCTTAGATCTGAAAATTCTCAATTTTAGGTCTAATATATTTTATAATCTTAATTCTTAATTAAGTTTAGAGTTCATAAACAAAATATATATAAAAAATTCTAGGGTTTCAGGATCTAGGGTTTTGTAGAAAATAAATTTTGATTTTTGATTAATGTCGAATGCACAGCACCCCTACACACCATAAGAACACCCCATCAAATGGAAGGAGAGGATTTTTAAACCCTACTTCATTCTTATGATCGGACAGCTAAGAAAAATGCCTTAATTAGAAATACGATAAATCTACAAAACTAGTTAGATCTACATCATATATCACATATATAAAAATTAATCTAACTAAAAATATATTTTGCATACATCTCATGTATCATATCATGCATATTTTTAGATCTAAATTATCTAATAAATATCTAAAAAATAATATTTAAATTTGATCATATCAAATTAAAATTTATTCTAGAAAATTTTGTGGAACTATTCTACAACTAGTCTAAACATGCATCTATCATATCTCATATGAATAAATTAAATAAATTTATTTTGTATTTTTTAGATCTAATTATAATATTTATAATATTAAAAAATAATAAATAAATATATCTAAATATCAAAATTAGTTAAATTTAAATTATGATCATGCTAGACTATACATAGAATAATTCTACTCCTGGTCTAGTCATGCATCTAATACATCTTAGATCTAGATTTTTTAATTTTTAATTTTTTAATTTTAGATCTAATCACATATAATGTGATATCTAAAATCATTTAATTATTAGGTCAAAAATAAATTAAAATTAGATCTAATGAATTATGGAATCTGGCTCTAATACCAGTTGAAGGAAAAAATCTATTTTTTGGGTTAGGTTCGTTCAGATCTGATTGGATCAGGAGGGATATTTTAAAAAATTTTTCTCTAAGATCCAAATTAAATATGAGACTCATCAGATCTAATCTTATTAATCTAATAATAAAAATTAAAATTAAAATTAAAATTAAATCTAATTTAATTATACCTTTGTTTTGGGTAATCCAATTATCCTATGATGATCTTGATGTTTGCTTAAGATTCTGGATATAGCCATGCAAGTGCCTGATCTTTACCATTATCCACTTGGGCAGGATCTGAAGATCTTCTCCTTCTTAATCAATCCTCCAAAAATCAGATCTGGATCTGATCTTGAAGGTCTTCAAAATGACTTTTGAAAAATATCCATTATCTCTTGCAGCAGTGCTACGTTCTTCCTTTCCTAGCGCCTTTCACTTGCTTGGATAACACCTTCTTTGTGCCCAAAGTCCCTTGGGAATGGAGAGGAGATAGAGAACTAGAGGGTGGCATGGAGAAGAAAGGAGAGGGGCTATGTGGCATGGGCTAAAGTCAGAAGAATTGAATTTTAGGCGCAGATGGGATTTATATAGACCCTGTTGCGCCATACAGTGCCACATCACCCTGGCCAATCATGGCCCTTTGTGCAACTAGATCTAAATCTAATTGATGGGATGACATCATCTGATCCAATCAAATTAGAGACCCTTAAAACTCTCCCTAGGTGGTGCCAAGACTGGGTCAAACAAGTCTTCTTGGCACCACCTAATTTAATTCCTTGAAGCAACTAGAGTCCCATCTATATGGGAATCTATATTTTATCCTCATGGGGTGCATGCCTCCCTAGGTGTGAACCCCTTTTTTGTTTGCTTTTTAGCAAGGGGACAAGTCTCCAGGTTTTCTCTTATGGGTGCATGATATATGGGTAGATGTCTAAGTATCCAGGGTCAATATTTTACCAATGTCCGAAGACAAGATATAGTAGGTGATGGAAAATGATAGGTGTTGTCTCAAATTTATCTCATAAATTAAGACAACCCTTTTCTAACCTGGACAAGCTTCAGTCTGACCAAGTTATGATTCCTAGGTGAGTCCAATCACATTTGGCTCAGTCGAGATAAGTTTTAATGATTGTTAAAGGAGAACATTTGGCTCAATCGTGTGCTAGTATGATTTTCTTGAACCTAATTGAATCTTATTCAAATCAATTGAACTGGGTTAATCCAATTGATGATATCTAGATCCAAACCCTTATTTGTGTGATCTAGTTAGGTTTAGTTCCATATGGTAATGGGATATGTCGTGATCTCTATCATCGACATCATTGAAACACCCTCTGATGGATCAGAATTTTTTTGATTCAGACAACTAGTTTGATCAATCATCCAAATTATTCTAATTGCTCCCAAAATCCACCAGTGATACCTAGCAGCATATGATGGCAACCCATCAGAACTGAAAGCAAACCTCTCGGTGCAGTTATCTGTGTGATTAAGTTCCTCTATCTTGAGCTCCGATCGGATTAGGGTTAAGGCAATCTCGTCAAACCCTAATATTCGTCACATGAATTAATCATTCGATTCAAGTCCTATATAAAAATCCTAATAGAAACTTTTTCTATTATTTCACTCTGCCATGGCTATGGGCTTATGGACTTGATTATCACGATCATCATAGGGTTGCTCCTCATCTACCGAGGTAGATAGATCTCCTGTTGGTGCAATCCAATTCCTATAATGAACATGCTATAGTCAATATACACCTCAAGATTCTAAATGGCTTGGAAACTGAGTTATGATGTAGTCAAACTATAACACCCTCAAGGTGAACTACCGATGTTCCTCGAGTCAAAGAACCAGACATACTACTGCAGCTTCAAGCCAGTCATTGACGAGATGGCAGACTTCCTCATGACTGCTTGAGGTAGTCATGCTCAGTGCCCTTGTTCTCTAACGAGTACCTATACTCTCACTTTGGTATCGCTATACCATAGACTCAAGACTCATCTATCTAAAAGAAGCAATCGTACACCAACCTTTCAGATCAATCACTATCCTCATGATGATCCTACAGTCGGAAGCATTTTATGAGTTAATAATGATAATTCATGTCTTAAATTTTCAACTCTTAAAAATATGAGCCATCACTACTATTAACTCAAGGGATGTATCATAAACACTTTCAAATATACATTATGATAGAAAATAATCTATTTTTTTATTTATAGTTAAAATTATTATTTTATTCTTAGAAGTGTATTACAAGTGTCAGCCAATCTGGCTTCTAGGGCACACATATCTAACAGCATGCATAAGCAAGTAAAAGTTATATTACTTCTAGTCTAGCAATAGGTGCAAAGATCTTATCCAAATCAATTTGTTCTTCTTGATTATAATCCTTTGCAACTAATCTTGCTTTATTCCTATTTATATTTTTATTTTCATTCAATTTATTTCTATATACCCATTTTGTGCCAACTATTGGATGATTTTTCGGTCTTGATACTAGGTTCCATACATTATTTCTTTCGAATTAATTAAGTTTCTCTTGCATTGCATTTTTCCAATTATAATCTTTTTTGGCTTCATCTATGGTTTTAGGTTCAAAATGAGAAATAAATGCAAAATGATTGTATGCATCTCCAAGTGAAGAGCGAGTTCTTATCCCATGTATAGGATCACCAATAATTAGTTCTTTGGGGTGATTGTGAACATACCTCCATTCTTTTGGAAGATCATTTGTACCTTGAGGTTATTCTCGTTATCCTCCACCTTCATTTTCTTGCTTGTCTTCATGATCCTCTTTATTTTGAATTATTGAATCTTTTAGGATGATCTCCTTCATTCCTTCTATAAGGGGATCTGCATGATCAATACCCTCACTCTTTCTTGATGGAAGATCATTAGTCTCATAAAAAACAACATGTATTAACTCCTCTACTACTAAGGTTCTTTTGTTAAATACTTTAAAAGCATTCCTAGAAGAGGAGTAACCAAGAAAAATAGTTTCATCTTATTTTGTATCAAATTTACCTAGTTTCTTTTTACCATTGTTCAAAATAAAACATCGACAACCAAAATCATGAAAATATGCAATGTTAAATTTTCTTCCTTTCCAAAGCTCATAAGGTGTTTTCTTTAAAATTGATCTAATTAGGGTACGATTTAAGATGTAACATGCCGTGTTAATTGCTTCCACCCAAAAGTATCTTGGAAGGTTGCTTTCGCATAGCTTAGCACAGGCTATTTCTTTTAGAGTTCTTTTTTTTTCTACTATCCTATTTTATTGGGATGTCCTAGGTGCTGAAAAATTATGGCTTATTCTTTTTTCATCACAAAATTCTTTATAGTCATGGTTTTTAAATATGATTCCATGATTACTTCGAATGCTTTAAATTGAAAAATATTTTTCATTTATAACTTTTTGATAAAACTTTGAGAAAATATGAAAAGTTTCATCTTTGTGTGCCAAAAAAAAATCCATGTAAAACGTGAGTAGTCATTGATAATTACAAAATCATAGCATTTTCTACCTATGCTTGTTGTTCTTGTAGGACCAAACAAATCCATGTGCAATAGTTCTAATGGCCTAGAAGTTGAAACAATGTTCTTAGATTTGCATGAAACTCTAGTTTGTTTACCTAGTTGGCATGCATCACAAATTTTATCTTTTTCAAAATTCAATTTTTGTAAACTGGTAACTAATTTCTTTTTGATAAGCTTTGAAAGTGAATACATGCTAATGTGTGCAAGCCTATGGTGCCAAAGTCAATTAGTCTTATTAATTTTGGCATTCATAGCTACTAGACATTGCATGTTTATCATAAAAAGATCATTCAAATCTATCATATAAACATTACCATATCTATGTCCAACAAACTTAATTCCATCATCATTGGGACTAGTTATAATGTATAATGAAGATTCAAAAATAACTTTGTAACCCTTGTCACAAAGTTGACTAATGCTTAAGAGATTGTATTTCAAACCATCTACTAATAAAATATTTTTAATATACTTAGAGGGAGTAGTACCAATGTTACCCATATCGATAATTTATCCTTTCCCATTGTCTCCAAAGGTGACCATTCCTCCACTTTTAGCATCAAGCATGATGAATTAGGTCTCATCACTAGTCATGCATCTTGAGCATCCGCTATCAAGATACCATCTTTGATTTTTTTCTTTGGATGCAAGACACACCTACATGCAAAATCAAGTCCTTACTCTAGGTACCCAAGTTTTCTTGGATCCTTTAAGGTTAGTCACAGTGGTTCCTTTTGGAACCCATATTTTTTTATATTTAAATTATTAAAAAAATATGTATAAGATTTATGTCCTAGTTTACCACATTTAAAGCAAGTAATATTTAAAAATTTATTGCATTATGAATCTACAAAAATATTTTTTAGAAATTTTTATTTTCTTAGAGGTTTATAGCCTAGACCGGCCTTATCATAAATGATCTTTTGATTTTCAAGAATCATATAAAATTTATTTAAACTTAAAGTAAAATTTTTAACTATCAGTTTTAGCATGTCGATTTCATTTTTTAAATTTTGGTTCTCTAGAGTTCAGACTAGTTTTCTACTTGGGATAATTTCATTTTCTTTTAGCAAGACTTGATTCTTAAATTCTAGATCTTTATTTTTAGTTTCTAATTTCTTTAAATCATATACTAAATCATAGAAGGCTTCTTGAAGTTCTTCAAATGTAAATTCATTTGAGATTTCAGCATTTATCTTATTTTTATGTGCTATAAGGCATAGGTTGGCTTATTCATGAGCTTCTTTCTCTTCGAAACTTAAGTCGTCACTGTCACTCTATATTGCCACCATAGTCTTTTTTGTATATTTCTTGAGAATATTTTTAAGTTGAGCACATTCAGATCTAAAGTGCCCCAACTTCTTACATTCATAGCAAATGAAGAGCTGCTCCCTATCTTTTTTCTTGCTATGCTCTCTTTTGGTAGGTTGCCTCTTCCTCATCCCTTGTTTTCTCTTCAAAGATCTCTTGAACTTCTTTGTGATGCGGGCTATTTCTTCATCTTGTTCTTCATCTTTCATTTCATCGGATTTCTCATCTTATTAAGTGATAGATTTAAGGGCTATTGTCTTCTTTTTCTAGACATTTTCTTCTTAATGTTGTTTCATGCTTAGCTCATGCATCATTAGTGAACCTAGAAGCTCCTCCAAGGATAAAATATTTAGATCTTTGGCTTCTTGGATTGCAGTCACTTTGACCTTCCATGTCCTTGGCAAAGATCTAAGAATCTTTCTCACAAGATCACTATTAGAATAAGACTTGCCAAGACTTTTAAGACTATTTATAATATCTATAAATCTAGTAAATATTTTAGTTATTGACTCATTATGTTCCATTTTGAAAAGTTCATATTTGTGCACAAGCATGTTAATTTTTGACTCCTTAACTTGATTAGTATCTTCATGAGTTACTTCTAACCTATTCCATATTTTCTTAGTTAATATGCAAGTTGAAATGCAATTAAATTCATTAGCATCTAAAGCACAATATAAAACATTCATGGCTCTTGCATTGAGTTGAGCCATTTTCTTATCAACCTCATCCCTTTTTTTTTTGGATTTGATTGATTCCACACTATTAATTATCTTAATTGGAGTGTGTAGTCCATTAACTATGATACTCCACATATCATAGTCAAGTGCTTGTTGAATAATCTCATCCGAGCTTTCCAACAAGTATAGTTTGACCCATTGAAAAGTGGAGGTTGGTTTGTGGACTGTCCCTCGGCTAGAGAAATACTAACTTGGATTGCCATCGATCTTTGGCTCCTGATGGTTAAATCAAAGTAGGGCTAGAGCACTAAGCTCTGATACCACTTGTTATCCAGCTATGCAATCCAAGTGGAGGGGCTGAATTAGATTTTTAAAATTTTAATGCTAATTTAAAGATATCAGGATTAAATGATGATATGCAAGTCGTGTGTATAAAATGATTTAGATTAGATGAAAATATAAAAGATTTAAGAGAAAGAATTTAATAAAATAAGAAAGAAAGATAGCAAGCACACCACAAACAAGCAAGATTTACAGTGGTTCAGTGCTTACCTTGCACTTACATCCACTCTCCAAGCTCCTACTTGGGAATTCAAAATCACTAAATATATTCAACAAGAACATAATATCGATACCTCTAACCCTAGCTATCCCAAGCTAGCACACTTATTTTTCAGGTATAAGCCAACCCTACACACTCTGATTTAAGGCTCAAATCAACCCTTTCAAGTTTTGGAACCCTCCCAAAACTTGAATCAAAATAATAAAGTAGAGTATTAAAGTTAATGACAATCAAATACAAATTTAGCTTCCTTAATAAGCAAATAAAACCTTAAGAATACTTTTCATAATAATGGAGGAAGCATTTCTGATTTTTTTTAAGATTATTGGAGACTTGAATGAGCTCTTGAGAGGTTGGTGAACTTGAAACGAAAGCTTCTTTATTTAATGATGACTTTTACTTAGGGCTGAATTGAATTCCTGAAATCTCTTATGTTCTTTCCTTTTTATAGCATTTTAAATCTTTAATAGGTGGAGGAGAGAATCTTGGGCAAGATTTGTAGCTGTTGGAGACCTTAAAAAAATCATTAAAAGCTATCAAAATGGGATAAAACTAGTTGTTGTAGAAGATTTCCATCATAGGGATCGACTCATGGATCGACCTCCGGCACAAGGGTCGACCTCTGAGATAGAATCTAGAAAATCCACTATTCTATATTTTTGACCTTCAAAATAGCAGAGGTCGACACTTGGCATAGAGACAGCATGCCAAACAGCCTATTTCAGCAAGGGACGACCTAGAGGTCGATCCTTTTGCTTCAAACTTGATTTTCTCCCAAAATATGTATCCAAAAGTCATAGAACTACCAGCAAAGGATCAGAAATCTTCTATTCTTGCTCTTGAGGCTCTCAGATCAAAACTTGATAAAATTATACTTTTGCTTCAGAAATACAATAAGTCTTTTTCCAAGCCAAATTTATTAGTAATCTCCTCAAATGCTTTGTAATCATCAAAATCAATTCTTGGAGCAACAGTTATCCTTTTAACCAAGGAGTGTGGAGATACTAGTATGGCAAACAAATGAGATGTTTGGGTACATCATTATTGAACGTGATCAATTCTAGAGCATTCTGCTATTGAGAATTGCTCTGATGGGATATAGGTATAAGTATCCTTTAGATCTAAGATCACCACAGTGGCTTGCAAGCAACTCACTATGCTTTGATACTAGACTAACTAAATTTTTAATTTAGTAATGGAAGTTTTCTTGGCATAGTCATGTACATGCAAAGTTAGTGAGTGATCAAGATGGGATTGACCACTCCAAGAGTTGGAGAAGAATACATCATTATATTTTAATATAGCAAAAACCTTAGCTAGGATAATCCATGAGATGGATTTAATATTTTGAAATACCATGTGGATGACCTAATCAGGGTTGACAATTAAACTGTAAGATGTCTTATGAGCATTTTGGTCAAGGGGATGAATTATACAACAAAACTATATTCACATGGATTCTAAGAATGTTGTTCTACACATTCGACCTATCCGATTGTCGGATACCATTACTAGATGGTCACTTTGATTGATACAAAAATTTATTTCTATGCTACTAGCTTAGGTTTGGACCTATAGGATCACACACTTAAGAGTTCTTGATCTGATCGGATGGTTGATCAATGATTAAGAATCGTTCTAGGGCTAAACATTCAATACGATTAATGTTTGACCTAGTGCAAGTATTGTAAGAGGATCGATTAGCAATTTGATTGCTAATTCGCTTAATTTGATTAAGCCCGAGGGCTGAGATTAAGTTTAATTAAATATAATTTAATTAGATTTAGTTTATGTTTGATTGGATCAAGTCCAATTGGTTTATTAGATGAGCAAATTGCAAGGAAGAACTAGTCCTAGTTCAATTAAGACTTATATCAACCTAATTTTTAATTTGATTAAAAAATTAAATTAAAATTTAATCTAATTTAATTAGATTATTAGTTGTACTAAGATCTAATCTAGTTGGATTAATTAAATTTTAATTTAATTTGGTCTAAGGTGAAGGGAAAATCCTGATTTTTTGGATCAGGTTTGTTCAAATCTGATTGGATCAAGAGGCATATTTCAAAAATTTTTTTTTAGATCCAAATCAGATTTAATATTTTTCAGATCTAATTTTATGATCTGATAAATAAAAAAATTAAATTAAATTAAATCTAAATTAGTTTTACTTTGATATGGGTAATTCGATTACCCATTGATGATCTGCTGATAGCCTAAGGTTCTAGATCTAGCCATGCAAGTGCCTGGCCTCTACCGATATCCACTCAAATTAGATCTAGAGATCTTCTCCTTCTTTATCACATCTCCAATAATTAGATTTGAATTTAATTTGAAGAATCTTCAAAACTTCTTTTGAAGATCTACTGTCGTTTCTGCAGCAGTGCTACCTTCTTCCTTTCTCGTCAGCCTTTTCTTGCTTGAATTATGCTAATCTGAAGAGCCCAACTTCCTTAGGCATGGAGAGGAGAGAGAGGATAAGAATGGTGGCATGGAGGAGAGAGAGGGGTAGCATTGGGATGTGGCTAAGAAAAAGTTCTATGAAAGTTGGGTGCAGACAGGTCTTTATATAGACCCTACTACGCCATGCAGTGCCACATCACCTCGGTCAATCACGTTGCTTCATTCAATCATATCTAAATCTGATTAGTGGGATGACATCATCTGATCTAATCAGGTGAGAGACCCATAGATTCATCCTTAGGTGGTGCCTAAGACTAGTCAAAGTCTATAGGTGAGGGTCACCTAGTTTGAATCCAAGAAGCAACCTAGAGTCCCATCCGTATGGGACTCCAGGCATCCCTATACATGAGTGCACGCCATCCTAGGCATGCACCACTTTCTTTCCAAAATCCAGTAAGGAGACAAGCCCCTATCTACTCTCGAATAAGTGCATGACATATGGGCAGATGTCCAAGGGTCAAAGGGCAACGTTTGACCAAAGTCAAAGAACAAGAATAAGCAGGTGACGAAAAATGGCAGGTGTTGTCTCAAATTTATCTCATAAATTTAGACAACCCTTTTCTGACCTGGACAAGCTCTAGTCAGATCAAGTAAAGGTACTTGAGTGAGCACAAACTCATTTGGCTCAGTCGAGAGAACTTTTAATAATAGAAAAAGGAGAATGTGAGGCTTAATCGTGTGCCAGCACGATTTTCTTGAACCTAATTGAATCTAATTCAAATCAATTGAACTGGGTTAGTCCAATTGATGATATCCAGATCCAAACCCTTTTTGTGTAACTCAGTTAGATTCAGTTCTATATGGTAATGGGATATGTCATGATCTCTATCATCAACATCATCGAAACTCCTTTCGATGGATCAAAACTCTTCTGATTCAGACAACTAGAATGATCGATCATCTAAATCATTCTAATTGCTCCCAAAATCCACCAGTGACACCTAGCAGTATATGGTGGCAACCCATCAAAATTGAAAATGAACCTCTTGGTGCAGCTACTTGTGTGATTAAGTTCTTCTATCTTGAGCCCCGATCAGATTAGGGTTAAGGTGAAACTCGTCAAACCCTAATTTCTATCATATGATTTAATCATTCGATTCAAGTCCGATGTGAAAATCTTAATAGAAACTCTTTCTATTATTTCACTTTCTGCCATGGCCATGGGTTATGGACTTGATTCTCATGATCATCATAGGGCTGCTCCTCATCCACCGAGGTAGATAGATTCCATCTTGGTGCAATCCAATTCCTATAATGAACATGCTATAGCCAACATACACCTCAGGATTCCGAATGGCTAGGAGATCGAGTCATGGTGTAGTCAAACTATAACACTCCTCAAGGTGAACTATCGATGCACCTCAGGTCAAAGAACCAGACACACTACTGCAGCATTTAAGTCAGTCATTGACGAGAAGGTAGACTTCCTTAATGACTACTCGAGGTGGTCACGCTCAGTGCCCTCATTCTCTAACGAGTACCTGTACTCTCGCTCTGGTGTCTCTACACCGTAGACTCAAGACTCATCTACTAAAGAGAAGCGATTGTACACCAACCTTTCAGGATCAATCACCATCCTCGTGATGATCCTATGGTCAGGAGCATTTTATGAGTTAATAATGATTATTCATGTCTTAAATTTTCAACTCTTGAAAATATGAATTATCATTACCATTAACTCAAAGGATGTATCACAGACACTAAATACACATATGTGATAGAAAATAATCCATTTTATTGATTTATAGTCAAAATTATAATTTTGACCCTAGAAGTGTATTACAAGTGTCAGCCAATTCTGGCTTCTAGGGCACATATATCTAACAATCTCCCACTTGTCCTAAAGCCAATTGGCTACAAGTCTAAGTCCCATCTTCTCAAGGTGGGCTTCGAGTTGGCCCAACGGCTTTGTAAGTGGATCTGCCGTATTGTCTGTGGAGTTGACTCTCTTGACCTCGACATAATCCTTCTTGAGGTAATCACGGATGAGGTGGTATCGCCGCTCGATGTGCTTAGATTTTTGGTGAGACCTTGGCTTGTTAGCAAGGGCTATGGCGCCATTATTATTGCAGTAGAGAGGAATTGCATCTGATGGCGTCACTCCGATCTCTGTGGCAGACTTCTTGTATCAGAATTCCTTCTTTATAGCTTCTGATGCAGCGATGTATCTGCTTCCATGGTGAAATCTGCTATCACTGTCTGCTTGGAACTTTTCCAACTGACAGCTCTACCATTGCACAAAAATAGACTCCCAGATGTCGACTTTCGATCATCTACATCAGACGTAAAATTTGAGTTAGTATATCCCTGGACTTGGAGTTCTCCATTACCAAAGACCAGTACATCATATCCTGAGTTCTTCTCAAGTACTTAAGGATACATTTCATAGAAGTCTATTGTTCTTCATCTGGATTCGACTGATATCTGCTCATGACACTTACAGCATGGGCTATATCAGGTCGTGTACATAGCATGGCATACATGAGGCTCCCTATTGCAGAAGCATAAGGGATCTTGCTCATGCATTCTATTTCCTCAGGTGTGCTAGGGGCACATCTTCTTAGGAAAGATGAATACCATGTCTGAAAGGATATTAATCCCCTCTTAGAGTTTTCCATACTAAACCTCTTTAGTACTTTCCTCTATGTACATCTTCTATGTGAAAGTCCTAGCATCCTATTCGGTCTATCCTCTATAGACCTTAATTCCTAAAATAAAGGATGCTTCTCCTAGGTCTTTCATGGAGAATTCTTTAGGACAACCACATTTTGACTATTGATCAACATGGGAATATCATTCCTAATAAGGAGGATGTCATCCACGTACAATACGAGGAAGACAACAGCGCTCCCACTGACCTTTTTGAAGACACACATGGCTCCTCCTCATTTTTTTGATGAAATCCAAATAATTTTGATCACATCATTGAAAATGAGTGTTCCAGCTCCGAGATGCTTGCTTAAGTCCATATATGGACCTTTGCAGCTTGCAAACCTTGTGATCAGTATCACTGGATGTGAAACCTAGCAGGCTTGTTCCATATAGATATCTTCCTCAAGATATCCATTTAAGAATGCCATTTTCACGTCCATTTGCCATATTTCATAATCGAAATAGGCTGCAACAGCAAGCAATGTGCGGATGGATTTTAGCATAGCTACTGGTGAAAAGGTATCCTGATAGTCAATGCCTTCGCATTGACTATAACCTTTTGCCACTAATCTAGCCTTGAATGTCTCCACATTCTCCATCTGCACCAATCTTTCTCTTGCAAGATCCATTTACACCCAATAGGTACTATACCTTCTGGTGGAATCTACCAAGGTCCAGAACTTGGTTTGAGTGCATCGAGTCAATTTCTGACTGCATTGCCTCTAGCCATTTCTCAAAGTCGATATCTGATATCGCCTCGTTGTAGGTTTTAGGGATCATCACCATGAGCACCCATTACCTACAAAGGAATATTTCCTCTACATTCCTCTGAAATAATACCTAAGTATCTCTATCAGCGGGGACGAGAAAACTCTTTTTGATCTACGAGGTGGAGGAGGTAGTGTATCTTATTGGCTCAACCTGATTTGGTTCCATTTGGTCCTTAGCTCGTTGTACTTGTGAGACTTTCTCATCAAGCTTAATCTGCTTTCCAATGCCGCTATCTTGAATAAACTATTTTTCAAGAAAGATGGCATGTCGACTCACAATCACATTATGGTCTTCTGGAATGTAGAAATAGTATCCTAATGACTCTTTAGGATATCCTATGAATCGAGCTCTAAAGAACCTAAACTCTAACTTGTCCGCTTGTTGTCTTTTGACATGAGCCGGACAACCCCAAATTCTGAGATGACTCAGACTTGGTTTCTTACCATGCCATATCTCATACGGTGTGGTAGGAATGGTTTTAGAGGGAACCCTATTCAGTAAGTATAAATTGTAAGTTAACAATGACAGTATCTCCCAAAGAAAATCAAAGGAGGTCTGTGAAGCTCATCATGGATCGGAACCATATCTAATAGAGTTCCGATTTCTCCATTCTGAAATCCCATTGAGTTGAGGTGTTCCTGGTGGAGTCCATTGAGAGACTATGCCATTTTTCTTGAGATAGTTCAGAAATTTTCGACTAAGGTATTCACCTCCTCGATCTGATCGAAGAACCTTAATGGGTTTTTCAAGTTTATTTTTCTACTTCATGTCTGAATTCCTTTGAACCTTTTCAAAGGCTTCAGACTTGTGTCTCATAAGATACACATAATCCATACCTAGATAGATCATCGGTAAAGATTAATGAAGTAGACTAAAATTGCCTCTAGCCAGGCACATCAAATGGGCCGCACACATCAGTATGTACTAGGGCAAGAAGATCTGTGGCCCTCTCCCCATGTCCTAACAAAAGAGGAGCTTTAGTCCATTTTGCCATTGAAGATAGGATTCACAAGTTGGATATGACTCGAAAGTCAACGGAACTCAATAGCCCATTTTTCTTCCAATTTGTTTATCCCTATCTTCTGCTATATGACCTTAATCTCAGGTGCCATAGATACCTATCATTTGGACTATCCCTAGGTCATTTTGATTTTATGGCATTCATATTTTGCTCGATAGTTAAAATAGGTACATCAATATGTAGCTGATAAAGACCATTAATAAGAAAACCATTTGCAATTTTATTTCTTTCATAAAGAATGTTACAATGGTCCTTAAAGAAGGTAATCACATAGCCTTCTTATGCTAAGCATGAAACAGAAATCAAATTCCTGCTAGCTGCAGGCACATAATAACAGTCTTTTAAAACTAAGTCTAAACCAGATGGTAATCAAAGAGGGTATGTTCCCACGGCTACTGCAGCAACTCTTGCTCCATTACCGATGCGTAGGATCATGTCTCCATCCCTCAGCCTCCTGCTATCCTCAAGACCCTGCATGGAAGTGCACAGATGAGCACTAGAACCAGAGTCAAGCACCCAACTGGATGCAGAAGAAACCGTAAGGTTAGACTCAATAACGAGCATACCTCCAGAAGGACCTTCCTTCTTGTTCTTTAGGGTGGCCAGGTAAGTAGGGCAGTTCCGCTTCCAATGGCCATCGCTGTTGCAATGGAAACACTTTTCTTTGCCAGTAGCGGCCTTTCATCTTCGGCTCTGCCTT
>QRFJ01001877.1:101097-149273 GCA_006176705.1 Cocos nucifera | reverse complement strand
AGAAGATAGATCAAACAAATAAGAAAAATGGGCTATTGAGTCCATTGACTTCCGAGTCATATCCAACTTTGTGAATCTTGTCTTCAAGGCAAAATGACCAAACTCCCTTTTGTAGGACATGGGGAAAGGGCCACAGATCTTCTTGCCCTAGTACATATTGATGTGTGTGGCCCATTTGATATGCTGGCTAGAGGCAATTTTGTTTACTTCATTACCTTTACCGATGATTTGTCTAGGTATGGGTATGTGTATCTTATGAGATACAAGTCTGAAGCTTTTGAAAAGTTCAAAGAATTCAGACATGAAGTAGAAAAATAAACTGAAAAATCCATTAAGGTTCTTCGATCAGATCGAGGAGGTGAATACCTTAGCCAAGAATTCCTAGACTATCTCAAGAAAAATGGCATAGTCTCTCAATGGACTCTACCAGGAATACCTTAACTCAACGGAATTTCAGAATGGAGAAATCAGACTCTATTGGATATGGTCCAATCCATGATGAGCTTCACAGACCTTCGTGATTTTTTTTGGGGACATTCATTGTTAACTTCAATTTATTTACTGAATAGGGTTCCCTCTAAAACCATTCCTACCACACCATATGAGATATGGCACGGTAAGAAACCAAGTCCGAGTCATCTTAGAATTTGGGGTTGTCCGGCTCTTATCAAAAGACAACAAGCAGACAAGTTGGAGTTTAGGTCCTTCAGAGCTCGATTCATAGGATATCCTAAAGAGTCATTAGGATAATATTTCTACATTCCAGAAGACCACAATGTGATTGTGAGTCGACATGCCATCTTTCTTGAAAAATAGTTTATTTAAGATAGTGGCATTGGAATGCAGATTAAGCTTAATGAGAAAGTCTGACAAGTACAAGGAGCTAAGGACCAATTGGAACCAAATTAGGTTGAGCCAATAAGAATACTACCTCCTCCACCTCGTAGATCGAAAAGAGTTTTCCATCCTCTTGAAAGATACCTAGGTATTATTTCAGAGGAAGTAGAGAAAATGTTTCTCATAGGTAATGGTGCTCATGGTGATGATCCCAAAATCTACAACGAGACGATATCAGATATCGACTCCGAGAAATGGCTAGAGGTAATGTAGTCAGAAATTGACTCGATACACTCAAACCAAGTCTGGACCTTGGTAGATCCACCAGAAGGTATAGTATCTATTGGGTGTAAATTGAACTTTAAGAGAAAGATTGGTGCAGATGGGAATGTGGAGACATTCAAGGCTAGACTAGTGGCAAAAGGTTATAGTCAATGCAAAGGCATTGACTATGAGGATACCTTTTCCTCGTGGCTATGCTAAAATCCATCCGCACATTGCTTGCCATTGCAGCCTATTTCGATTATGAAATATGGCAAATGGACGTGAAAACGACATTCTTAAATAGATATCTTGAGAAAGATATCTATATGAAATAGCTGCTAGGTTTCACATCCAGTAATACTGATCATAAGGTTTGCAAGCTGCAAAGGTCCATATATGGACTTAAGCAAGCATCTCGGAGCTGGAACACTCGTTTCAATGATGTGATCAAAATATTTGATTTCATCAAAATCGAAGAGGAACCATGTATCTTCACAAAGGTCAGTGGGAGCGCTGTTGTCTTCCTCGTATTGTACGTGGATGACATTCTTCTTATTGGGAATGATATTCCCATGATGACGACAGTCAAATTATGGTTGTCGAAGGAATTCTCAATGAAAGACCTAGGTGAAGCATCCTTTATTCTAGGAATTAAGGTCTATAGGGATAGACCAAATAGGATGCTAGAACTTTCATAGAAAATATACATAGAGAAAGTACTAAAGAGGTTTAGTATGGAAAACTCTAAGAGGGGATTAATACCCTTCAGACATGGTATTCATCTTTCCAAGAAGATTTTCCCTATCACACCTGAGAAAATAGAACGCATGAGCAAGATCCCTTATGCTTCTGCAATAGGGAGCCTTATGTATGCCATGCTATGTACATGACCTGATATAGCCCATGCTGTGAGTATCACAAGTAGATATCAGTCAAATCTAGATGAAGAACACTGGACTTCTGTGAAATGTATCCTTAAGTACTTAAGAAGAACTAAGGATATGATGTTGGTCTTTGGTAACGGAGAACTCCATGTCTAGGGATACACAGACTTGGATTTCATGTCCGGTATAGATGATCGAAAGTCGACATCTGCGAGTCTATTTCTGTGCAATGGTGGTGCTGTCAGCTGGAAGAGTTTCAAGCAAACTATGATAGTAGATTCTACCATGGAAGCAAAATATATTGCTGCATCAGAGGCTACGAAGGAAGCATTCTGGTATAAGAAGTTTGCGACAGAAATCGAATTAATGCCATCAGATGCCATTCCTCTATACTGCGACAACAATGGTGCCATAGCCCTTGCTAAGGAGTCAAGATCTTACCAAAAGTCCAAGCACATTGAGCAGTGATACCACCTCATCCGTGATTACCTCGAGAAGGGTTACGTCGAGGTCAAGAGAGTCGACTCCATAGATAATGTGGCAGATCCACTTACAAAGCTGTTAGAAAAACAAAAATTCAAAGCCCACCTTAAGAAGATGGGACTTAGACTTGTAGCCAATTGACTTTAGGATAAGTGGAAGATTGTTAGATATATGTGTCCTAGAAGCCAGAATTGGCTGACACTTGTAATACACTTCTAGGGACAAAATTATAATTTTGACTATAATCAATAAAATGAATTATTTTCTATCACATATGTGTATTTAGTGTCTGTGATACATCCTTTGAGTTAATGGTAATGATGATTCATATTTTCAAGAGTTGAAAATTTAAGACATGAATAATCATTATTAACTCATAAAATGCTCCCGACCATAGGATCATCACAAGGATGGTGATTGATCCGAAAGGTTGGTGTACAATCGCTTCTCTTTAGTAGATGAGTCTTGAGTCTACGGTGTGGAGACATCGAAGTGAGAGTATAGGTACTTGTTAGAGAACGAGGGCACTGAGCGTGACCACCTCGAGTAGTCATTAGAAAGTCTACCTTCTCATCGATGACTGACTCGATGCTGCAGTGGTGTGTCTGGTTCTTTGATCGGAGGTGCATCGATGTTCACCTTGAGGGTGTTATAGTTTGACTACACCCTTACTCGATCTCCTAGCCACATGGAACCCTGAGGTGTATATTGGCTATAGCACGTTCATTGTAGGAATTGGATTGCATCAAGATGGAATCTATCTATCTTGGTGGTAGAGGAGCAGCCCTATGATGATCATGAGACTCAAGTCCAGAAGCCCATGGCCATTGTATAGTGAAATAATAGAAAGAGTTTCTATTTCGATTTTCACATCGGACTTGAATTGAATGATTACATCATATGACATAGACTAGGGTTTGACGAGTTCACCTTAACCCTAATCTGATCGGGGCTCAAGATAGAAGAACTTAATTACACAGGTAGCTGCACCAAGAGGTTCGCATTCAGCTCTGATGGGTTGCCACCATATACTGGTAGGCATCACTGGTGGATTTTGGAAGCAATTAGAATGATTTAGATGATCGATCATTCTAGCTGTTCGAATCAAAAGAGTTCTGATCCATCAAAAGGAGTTTCGATGATATCGATGATAGAGATCATGACATATCCCATTACCATACAGAACTGAACCTAACTAGATCACACAAATAAGGGTTTGAATCTGGTGATCATCAATTGAATTGATCCAGTTCAATTGATCTGAATGAGATTCAATTAGGTTCAAGAAAATCGTGCTAGCACTCGATTGAACCTAACGTTCTTCTTTTACTATCATAAATAATTGTCCTGACTGAGCCAAAGAAGTTTGTGCTCGATCAGAGGCCTTCACTTGGTCTGACTGGAGCCTATCTAGGTCAGAAAAGGGTTGTCTTATTTTGTAAGACAATACCTACCATTTTTGGTCACCTGCCATTTCTCGTCCTTTGACTTTGGTCAAAAGTTGACCTTTGACTAGTCAAATGTTGACCATCGATACTTTGACTTCTGTCCACGTATCACACACCTATTGGAGAGCTAGTGGGGGCCTATCCCCCTGCTAGAACGTGGTAAGGAGGAGGGTGCATGCCACCCTTGGCGTATGCCCAAACTGAAGGCGCCCAGGAGTCCCTGTTGGATAGGAACTCCATCTCCTTTTTGGATTCCGATTAGACTTCTTCTAAGAACCAAGTTTGATTGGTCTTAGAAACCATCTAAGGAGGAATCTAGGAGACTCTATTCCCACCAATCAGATTTAGATCTGATTTCACAAAGGGTTATGATTGGTTGGGAAGAAGAGAAGTTGGATCACGCTTAGTCTATAAATAAGACCCTGCGCCCAACTCAAATATATTGGAATCACAATTCTCCATGCCCCAAGGCTTTCTCTCCTCTCCTCCTCCATGCGAAAGCATCTTCTCCCTCTCCTCTCCATGTCCAAAAGTGTTTTGGGTTCTTGATTGGTACAATCCAGATGAGAGAAAGGCGATTGAAAGCTAGAAGGCTGTGCTGCTGCAAAGGACAACTGCTGATCTTCGAAAGGTATTTTGAAGATTCTTCAGATCAGATCCAGATCTGATTTTTGAAGACATGATAGAGAAAAAGAGGATCTCTAGATCTAGTCTGAGTGGATACCGATAGAGGTCAGGCACTTACGTGGCTAGATCCAGAACCTTCTGCTGCATACAGGATCATCAACGGGTAATAGGATTACCCAACATCAAGGTAAATTAAATAAAATTTAATTTATTTAGATTTTATTTTTATTATTAGAATAATAAGAATTAGATCTAAAATATTTCAGATTTGATTAGGATCAAAGAAAAAAAAATTTAAAATATATCTCTTGATCCAATCATATCTGAACGAATTTGATCCAGGAAATCAAGATTTTCCTTCATTGATAAATAAAAAAATTAAATTAAATTAAATCTAAATTAGTTTTATCTTGCTATGGATAATATGATTACTTGTTGATGATCTACTGATAACCTGAGGTTCTGGATCTAGCCATGCAAGCGCCTGGCGTCTATCAATATCCACTCGGGCTAGATCTATAGATCTTCTCCTTTATCACGTCTTCAAAAATTAGATCTAGATTTGATTTGAAGAATCTTCAAAACTCCTTTTGAAGATCTGCTATCATCTTTGCAGCAGTGCTGCCTTCTTCCTTTCTCGTCAGCCTTTTCTTGCTTGAGTCGTACTAGTCTGAGGGGCCCAACTTTCTTGGGCATGGAGAGGAGAGAGAGGATTAGAAAGGTGGCAGGAGGAGGGAGAGGGGCAGCCTTAGGGTGTGGCTAAGAGAAAAATTCTATGAATGTTGGGCGCAGACAGGTCTTTAGATAGACCCTACTGTGCCATGCAGTGCCACATCACCCCGGCCAATCATGTTGCTTCATTCAATCAAATCTAAATCTGATTGGAAGGATGACATCATTTAATCCAATCAGATGAGAGACCCATAGATTCATTCTTAGGTGGCGCCTAAGACTGATCAAAGTCTAAAGGTGAGGGTCACCTAGTTTGAATCCAAGGAGCAACCTAGAGTTCCATCCGTATGGGACTCCAGGCGTCCCTATCAATGGGCGCATGCCATCTTAGGCATGGCATGTGCCCCCTCCTTTCCAAAATTCAGTAAGGTGACAAGCCCCTATCTACTCTCCAATAAGTGCATGATACATGGGTAGATGTCCAAAGGTCATTGGTCAATGTTTGACCAAAGTCAAAGGACAAGAATTAGCAGGTAATGGAAAATGATAGGTGTTGTCTCAAATTTATCTCATAACTTAAGACAACCCTTTTCTGACCTGGACAAGCTCTAGTCAGATCAGGTAAAGGTACCTGAGTGAGCATAAACTCATTTGGCTCAGTCGAGACAACTTTTAATGATAGAAAAAAGAGAATATTAGGCTCAATCATGTGCTAGCACGATTTCCTTGAACCTAATTGAATCTAATTCAAATCAATTAAACTGAGTTAGTCCAATTGATGATATCTAGACCCAAACCCTTATTTATGTGATCCAGTTAGGTTCAGTTCTATATGATAATGGGATACGTCATGATCTCCATCATCAACATCATCGAAACTCTTTTTGATGGATCAGAACTCTTCTGATTCAGATAACTAGAATGATCAATCATCTAAATCATTCTAATTACTCCCAAAATCCATCAATGACACCCAGCAGTATATGGTGGCAACCCATCAAAACTAAAAATGAACCTCTCGGTGCAGCTACTTGTGTGATTAAGTTCCTCTATCTTGAGCCTCGATCAGATTAGGGTTAAGGTGAACTCGTCAAACCCTAATTTCTATCATATGATTTAATCATTTGATTCAAGTCCGATGTGAAAATCTTAATAGAAACTCTTTCTATTATTTCACTCTCTGCTATGGCCATGGGCTTATGGACTTGATTCTCATGATCATTATAGGGCTGCTCCTCATCCACCGAGGTAGATAGATTCCATCTTGATGTAATCCAATTCCTAAAATGAACATGCTATAGCCAACATACATCTTAGGATTTTGAATGGCTAGGAGACCGAGTCATGGTGTAGTCAAACTATAGCACCCTCAAGGTGAACTACCGATGCACCTCAGGTCAAAGAACCAGACACACCACTACAGCTTTGAGTCAGTCATTGATGAGAAGATAGACTTTCTTATAACTACTCAAGGTGGTCACGCTCAGTACCCTCATTCTCTAACGAGTATCTATACTCTCACTTCGGTGTCTCTACACCATAGACTCAAGACTCATCTACTAAAAAGAAGCGATTATATACTAACCTTTCGGATCAATCACCATCCTCATGATGATCCTATGGTCAGGAGCATTTTATGAGTTAATAATGAAAATTCATGTCTTAAATTTTCAACTCTTGAAAATAAGAATTATCATTACCATTAACTCAAGGGATGTATCACAGATACTAAATACACATATGTGATAGAAAATAATCTATTTTATTATTTATAGTCAAAATTATAATTTTGCCCTTAGAAGTGTATTATAAGTGTCAGCCAATTCTGGCTTCTAGGACACACATATCTAACACAAGAATCAAGTAGGACCAAGTCCAACTAGGAGTCCTAGTGAGACTTAGACTCCTATCTCCAAGTGCCACCTTAGCCCAACACCTCCCATGCCATTTTTGTTGGATTTTTTCATGAAAATATTTCTGTCTAGATGTTCACTCATGCCCCCTTGCTCCCTTTATCTCAAATATGGTATTTAGATATTGTGATCAAGTCAAAAGAAGAGTTTGAGTTGATTTAAACTCTATGAGATAGAGTTTTAAAAAACCAAAACTCCTTTCTATTTTGTGTTGCCCACATCCCTATTTTTTCTCTCAAATTTTCATGGCTTTTAGAGGCTTTTTTGTGTGACATTGCCAGTAGTCCACTCAAAAATTAAAGGAGAGGGTGCCTAGGAGTTGGGCACCCTAATTCTAGCCCTATTTGGATAACCCTTGACTAGGTATTTGACCCAGTCAAGGATTCCTCTATATCTCCTTATATAAAATGAATTTTGATCTAATTTTTTTGTGGACTACACATTTGAGAGAGATCATTTAGGGTGTGAAAAATATGAGAGAGAAGCCTAGGGCATGGGATTTTATAAAGGCACCAATCAAGGTGCTTTGGTGAGAGAAGAAAGAAGAAGAGGAGGGTCTTCTTTTAGGTTTGTTCTTCCACTCCTACTTTTCCATCTTTGTGAGTGTTTGAGAGGTGTCTTAGCATCATGAATCATCTTCCTCAACTTTAAAAAGTTGGAGAGTCTAAGCTTAAAGAAAAAAAGATCTAGATCGATCGTTGGAGAAGGATCAACATAGTACTAGCATACTGTGCTAATTTTCGGGCACCGGACATCAGATCTGCAATCGAGGGCTCATGTGGATAACACGTAGAGGCCAGATATGTGTGCAACTCAGAGCAACCATCTCAAGCCTGGATTAGCATGTTATGAAACTTGAGATTCAAAGGTAAGGGTGATCTGATCTTCCTATTACATGTCTAGATCTGATCTAGAGTAGTCTACTATTGATATGATTAATATGCAGTTCTTTTGATATTTTATTTTTTAATTTAATAGCATGTCTTAATCATGTAATAGGATCCTATATCTAGGGTTTTATGTTATATTGTTCATGATTTAATATTATTAATTCACCTCTTCCACTATAATTTTCAAAAAAATTTCAAAAGCAAACCCTAGAACCCCAGATCAGTTCCTACAAGCCTCCCATTAAGTGGATGATAATGGATCCATTAGTTGGATAATCACTGAAGGCCTAAAGGTTGGGTGCTTATCGGTTAATGAAATCATCATTCATTATATGATTTCTTTGCTACATCATTCTAAATGGTGGTTAGGTTAGCCAACCAAAGTTGGGTCTAATCATTCTGGTTAATGGACCAAGTATGGTCATGTTAATGGTTGGACCTAACTGGATCTTTTCAGTAGAGGCCAAAGCCTACTGGGGACTAGGGCAAAATTTAGTTACTAAAAATTATTTGGAGAAATAATTGATTATGAACCTACCCTTAGATCTACATGGGTTGGCCAACTATGGTTGGGCTTGTCTGTAGTCTATGTGGATTCTAGTACCTACTAAAAAATTAGGATAATTCTTTGAATTGGATGTAGAGGCTATCAATTCGAATAAAATAGTAGGAGAATCTTTTGATTAAAGTCCAAATCTTTAGATTTAATGAATCACTTACTAACTAGGTTATAATTTTTCCTGGTGCAGATATGGCCACTTCTCTATCGCTCCGATCATTGTTGGATAATGATAAGTTGGTAGGACCTAACTTCGATAGCTAGTACCGAAAGTTGAAAATAGTCCTGGACCATGAATGGATCCTATATGTGTTGACAGATCTTGCACCTGAGGGCTAGCTCCCAATGCACGTGGGATAGTAAGAGATACTTATCAGAACTGGCTTAGTGATCGAACTATGGTGCGCTGCATTATGCTGGCTACCATGAGCGATAAGTTCAATCATAGATTTGAGATGGCTTAGCCAAAAGGATATGCTTCAAGTATTGGAAGATTTTTTTGGCACACCCAATGACTTGGAGAGGCACAAGACTAGTTGTGCAATCTTTAATGCCAGGATGTGGGATGGAGCTTCTATCATTGATCATGCACTGTACATGATCGAGTTGATAGAGCAATTGAGCAAGCTCGACCTTTTCTTGCATAAATAGCTTGGAAAGGATGCAATACTGAACTCGCTGCCTAAGTCTTTTCTTCCATTCCTCACTTATTTCAGAATGACAAAGCCTGAAGTAGACTACCATGAGTTATTGGGGTTACTTTAGAACTTTGAGAAGGATCACTAACTCCATAAGGAGTCGGTGAACTTTGTGGGAGGTTCGTCTTCTAGTTTTTGACCCTTTAAGAAAGAAAAGAAGAACAAGCAGAAGAAAGCAAAGAAGGTGCAAGTTCAGGCTAGGACATCTATGTAGGGCTAGACTAGTAGAATCATGCTCAATAAGAGTCAAGCTGAATGCTTCTTTTGCAAGAAGTGGGGGCACTGAAAGAAGAATTATCCTTAGTACATTGCCTCCCTGGATTCGAACAGGTAGAGAAAGAAGAAAGCTATTGTTGGGTAAGGTTTTTATATGATAACTTCTTGCAATTTCTCTATTTATGATATTGCTGACTAGGTATTGGATATCGATAGCCCTTACCATATTTATAATTTGTTGTAGGGGTTGCGGATCAGTAGGAGATTCGAGTAAGGCAAAAGATTTTTGAACATTGGAGATGGAAGATCAGTTCCAATTCTAGCTTTAGGAATCCTAAAACTTGTATTTAAGTCTCATACTATTGTTCTTAGTGATTGTCATTTCTATTCCAGTTTCTTTTTAAATGTCATTTCTATAGGCCTTCTAGCCAAAAATAATTATGAAATTTCAATAAAAAAATAAGTTTATAATATCATTATGAATGGTATTACTATTTTCTATGTACATTTGAACAATGATGTGTATATGCTATCACAACCTGTTAATTTAGTCTATTCAACTGGAAAGCATCCTAGATTAGATAGTGTAACAGATATCTACTTATGGTACTGTAGGCTAGGTCATATAAATAAGAACAAGATAAACAGATTGACTCAAGAGAAAATTCTCAAAGATAATGATTGTGAATCACTTTCAACCTATGAGTTCTGTCTTCTTGGTAAAATGATTAAATTATCTTTTATCGAAAAATGTGAGAGAGCCACTGAGCTCTTAGGTCTAGTACTTACTAATGTATGTGGACCAATGAGCATAAGTGCCAGAGGTGAATATTTCTACTTCATCATTTTTATCAATGATCTATTCAAATATGGATACGTCTATCTAATGAAACATAAGTCAAATTTATTTGAAATGCTCAAATGATTCCGAAGTGAAGTAGAAAAGTAAACTTGGAAGAGTATTAAACTCTTCGATCGGACCGAGGAGGAAAATACCTTTCTGGTGAGTTTCTCATATATCAAGGACAGAATGGGATTCTCTCCAAATGGACTCCTCTAGGAATACCATAGCATAATAGTGTGTCTAAAAGGAGGAATTAGACTCTATTAGACATGGTCCGATCCATGATGGGTTTTGTCAGCTTGTCGATATCCTTCTGGGAATATGCAGTCGAATCGACTTATTATTTGTTAAATAGGATTCCAAATAAGTATATAGTTAGGACTCCATATAAGATATGGGTAGGGCATAAGCTAGCACTTTCACATCTTAGGATTTAAGGATATTCGGCTTATGTCAGATGGTTAGTTATAGATAAACTTGGACCTAGGTCTGACAAGTGCACATTCATAGAATACCCAAAAGAGACCAAAGGATACTATTTCTATCATGCTGATGAACAAAAGGTGTTCGTCAGTCTTAAGACAATCTTTTTGGAAAAGAAGTTTCTTGGTGAATGAACTATTGCCTTTAAGATAGAACATGATGAAGTTCAATAGGTAGAAAAACCGACACCTAGAGCTGAACTTGAGTCAGATTTGTTTAGATCAGATCCAGAGCCTAGTGTACCTGCACTATTAAGATGATTTGGTAGAGTACCGCATCACCCGAATAGATACTATGATTTCTTGGTCCGAGATGGTGATCCCATCAAACTCGATGATAATGATGAGGATTCGATCACCTATATAGATGCGATGCAGAGATCCAGTTCTAAGAAATAGCTTGAGGCTATGAAATTTGAAATAGAGTTCTTGAAGGTCAATAATGTGTGGATATTGGTTGACCCACCCAAATGGGTTAAATCCATTGGATGTAAGTGGAACTTCAAAAGAAAAAAGGGTGCAGATGGAAAGATGGAGACCTGTAAAACCCATCTGATTTTTAAGGGATATTGTCAATATTATGGTATTGACTATGGCAAGATATTCTCTCTTATGGCAATGCTTAAATCCATTTGTATAATGCTTACGATAGCTGCTCATCTGGATTATGAGATCTAGCAGATGGATGTGAAGATAGATTTTCTAAATGGAGAGCTGACTGAAGAGGTGTATATATACAACCTAAGGGCTTTACTTCCACAGAGATCTATTTATGGATTCAAGCAAGCATATCGGAGTTAGAACATGCATTTTGATAAGGTGATTAAAACATATGACTTTGTTAAGAATGGAGAAGAGTCCTGCATTTAAAAATGGACAAATGATCTAGTAGTAGTTTTCCTTATCTTGTACGTGGATGACATTCTCTTAATCGAGAATGACATTCTCACACTGTAGGAAATAAAAGTCTGGTTGTCATCATAGTTCTCCATGAAGGACTTGGCTAAAGCATCCTATATCCTAGGAATGAAGATCTATAGCGATAGATCTAAAAAGATGCTTGGGTTATCCCAATCTACGTATATAGATACTATGCCGAAGAGGTTCAGCATGAAAAATTTTAAAAAGGACTATCTTCTGATAGGTCATGAAATTTCTCTCCCTAAGAAGGATTGTCCGACAACTCTGAAGAGAGAGAGCATATGAGTAGAGTTCCATATGCCTTGATAGTAGGATCTATCATGTATGCTATGACATGTACGAGACTAGACATGGCATACTAGTGAGTAGATACCAGTCTGATCCTGGAGAAAATCATTGAAAAGTGGTTAAAGCTGTCCTTAAGTATTTGAGAAATACTAAGGACTAATGGTTGGTTTATGGTGAGTTAGATCTAAAACTTATGGGGTTTACAAACTCCAGCTTTCAATCTGACCATGATGATGATAGAAGCTTATCGGGATATATCTTTACTCTGAATGGTAGAGCCATCTGTTGGAAAAGTTTCAAGCAGCATGCTATGGCAGACTCTATTTGCGAAGTGGAGTACATCACAGCACCAGATGCCGCAAACAAAGCTTTGTGTCTGAGGAAGTTTATCGTCGAGCTCAAAGTAGCATCCTTTCTAAATGGTTTGGTTCTGCTCTACTATGACAGCACTGGTGCCATAGCTCAGGAGAAGGAAGCAAAGGCACACCAACGAATGAAGCACATTTTGCACTGTTTCCATCTGGTCTGGGAGATTGTGGATTGAGGTGACATCGACCTTTAGAAGATCGATGAAAAGAAGAACCTGGTTGACCCCTTCACTAAAGCCCTAGCAATAAAAGAGTTCGACAATCATAAGTAGAAGATGGATATTAGATACTTTGCTAAGTGGCTTTAGGACAAGTGAGAGTTGTTGAAAAATGTGTCCCAAAGTTAATTTTCAGCTTGTTGATGGTTGTGCTACATTATATTTGTAATTAATTTATTAATTAATAAAATATATTTTAGATATATTTTTATTACAATGTATTCATTTTCTAATAAACTTCATTATTGTGACAAAGTCCTTAGGACTATTTAGCTTCGACAAAGGAAGGATTTATCGATTAGTCCTTAAAACAGTTCACGACCAAATGATAGACTGTTAACTAGGACAACAGCATCTATCGAGCATAGATTGTTGTATGCAATATAGGTTAGTTGTCCTCTTAACCAATGAATGTGGAGACACTGGTATGACATACAGGTGAGATATAAGAGTATATCATCATTGAATATGACCAACTCCAGAGCATTCTATTGTCGAGAATGTCTCTGATGGGATATAGGTATAAGTGTCCCTTATACCTGAGAACACCTCAGCAACTTGCAAGCAAGTTACTGTGCTTTGGTACTAGACTAATTAAATTTCTAATTTAGTAATGAAAAATTTTTGAGCATAGTCAAGTACTTGCAATGTCGGTATGTGATCAAGATGGGATTGACCACTCCAAGAGTTGGAGAGCAATGTATCATTGTATTTCAATATAGCAAAATCATAGCCAGGATAATCAATCAGATGAATTTGATATTTTAAAATATAATGTGCAAAACCTGATCAGAGTTAATAGTTGAACTCTAAGGTATCCTACAAGCATTTTGGTCAGGAAGATGAATTATATGAAAACTATATCTACATGGGTTCTAAGGATGTTGTTCTATACATTCGATCTTTCTGGCTATCGGATACCATTATTAGATGGTCACTTCGACTAGTATAAAAATTTATTCTTATTCTATCGACTTAGGTTCGGATCTACAATATTATATACATTAGAGTTCATGATCTAATCGGATGGTTGATCAATGATTAAGAATTATTCTAGGATTAAACGATCAATATGATTGATATTTAACCTAGTGCAAGTATTGAAAGAGGATCGATTAGCAATTCGATTGCTAATTGACTTAATTTGATTAAGCCAAAGAATTGAGATTAAGTTTAATTAAATATAATTTAATTAGATTTAGTTTGGGCTTGATTGGATCAAGTTCAATTGGTTTATTGGATAAGCCAAGTACAAGAAAGAATTAGTCCTAGTTCAACTAGGACTTGGGTCAACCCAATTTCCTAATTTGATTAAAAAATTAAATCAAAATTAAATCTAATTTAATCTAATTTAAATAAGTTTTTAATTAGTTTAGGACTTAATTCAATTGGGTTGAATTTATTTTGGGTTGACTTGGTTTGAGAAACCATGTTTGAACAAGCCAAAATAAGAATCCTAGTATGACTAGGATTCTATATCTTATTCCACCTTGACCCCACCTTAACCCCATGACATTCTCCCTTTATTTTTGGCATTGAATCCCCTCTCCCCAGCCATTCACACACATCCCTTCTCCCTCTCTCTTTCTCTCTCTTATTTGGAATAAGTTATGGACATTGGCTTAAGAAGGTAAGTTGTTGTGGTTTGTTTGGATTCTATGTGATAGAATCCCAACAAACTTGGATTCCTTCCCTTGTGCTTCCCACACCTGATTTCCTTTCTTCATTTTCCATGGTAAAAGAAGGCATTTTGTGCACTAATCTCAGGTGGTCCATGACATAGGATGAGGAGGGGGCGCCCATGTGTTCGGCGCCCCAACAACCTACCTTATATTGACCTGCCTTGCTTAGGAATTTGACATAGACAATGCTCTTCCATAACTTATTATTTAAAAAAAAAAATTACCTGAACATTTCATGAAACATAAACCATTGAGAGAGATTTTGGGTGTGTGAAAATCATAGGAAAAGGGTTCTTGGGTATTGGGTTTTCATAGACACCAATCTAAGTGTCTAGGTGAGAGAACAAAGAAGAACAAAAGGGTCTTCTTCTAGGGTTATCTTATTCCTCTCTTTTCTTCCTCCTTTTTGAGATTATTTGAGAGTGTCTTAGATTAGTAATCTCTCATCCTTCCTCTCATCTTTGGAAGAGTCCAAATCCAGAAGAAGGAAGCACCAAATCGATCATCAAAGAAGGATCAGCATAGTACTAGCATACTGTACTTATTTCATGCATCCAGACTTTTGATCATGATTCGTGGGCTCGTATGGATGACTCCTAGAGGTTGGATGCATGTGTGGCTCACAACATCATCCTCAAGCCTAGTTCAGCAAGTTAGAATGTCTAACTTACATAGGTAATAGATTTGATCTATTCTAGATACGTACATTAGATATAGTGTAGATGCATGTTGATGTGATCAACATATTTTATTTTTCTCCTTATTTTTAATTTTTGATTTAATATCATTTTATAATTATATAATAGAATACTAGATCTAGGATATTCTCTAATATTTAAAATCAATCTTGATTAATTTTAGTCTTCCACTGCATGATCTTGAAAAAGTTTCAAGATCTAGCCTTGAAACCCTAGATCTGGTTCCTTCACATCCTTCAAGAAAAGTATTTCATTTGGACATGAACCTAATAAAGACAATGGTAAGAGAAGATTGTTTTCTCTTATTTTTCTTTTAAGCATTTTCTTTCTTACTTCTCTATATATTTTTTATCTGATAAAATCTGAGAGAGAGAAAGAGGGCATGGGGATGTGAGCTCCAAGGTGTTGGGGCAAAGTGATCATCTTTGGACATGATCTGATCATGTTCTGATGAGAGAAGAAGAAGAGAAGTATGTCTTCTCTTAGGGTTTCTTTAAGAATCCTTCTTCTTCATATTTTTATGAAATTTTTCTATGAGAAAAATCTCATTATGCTAAACCTAGAAACATAGGAAAAACATAGAGGAGAAGGTCTTTTTTTGTACCAACATAGAGATGTTTTTAGGACATTAAACGTTGATGTCCTGAAAGAGAAGATCTGTCTTCTCTTAGGGTGTTTTTTCTTATCTTTATTTTCTAATTTTTGGGAGATCCAATGGTTGGATTTCTTATTCTTCTTCTTATTCTTCGTCTCTTGGAGTGTCCAAAAGATCCTATTAACCCCCTTAAGTGATTTTGATGATGACCAAATATTAAAGCAAATGACTACTAATATATTTTATTTCAAGTATTCTAATATTAGAAGAAAGAGAGCTCATTGACCAAAATGAGAATGACACGAAGCTCAATTCAAATGAAAATCAAATCTCCTTGATTGGTGCAAAAATCCCTCAGAATAGTCTTCGAGCAGTTTTCGAGACATCTCAAAATTTTTTTGAGAGCTCTCGTGAGCACTGGCATGTCTAGATGAGCTTTTGGTATGATTTTGAGAGGTCTCTAGTGAATCTTGAGAGCTCTCAATCTCAAAAGGTAGAAACATAGCTTTTGTACCCCGAGAGCGAGAGGTCTCGCAGTATTCTTGAGAGGTCTTATGGTTCCGATGAGAGCTCCCATTCAAAATCGTGAGCTCTCGATCTTAGGCGAGTCAATTTTTTTTAGAAAGCTATTTTTTTGAATGACTGAAGGTGAGAGCTCTCTTGATCAAACTGAGAGGCCTCATAATCTGGAGAAACATCTCGAGATAAATTGAGAGGTCTTGAGATATGGCGACAGCCTTTAGACGAGGCATTCCAGATTGGATTTTTTCGACTTTAATGGCTAGTTGCTGGTCCCTAACGATCAGATTTCACTTTTTCTAAACTTCAATCATCACCAGAAGAGAGGAAATGCACCAAATATAAAAGGAAGAAGATGTATTTTTGAAAGACCTAAGAAAAATGAGAGAAAGGAATGCACGCCCTATTTTTCAATGAATACATAAATCTCAAATCAAACAGTTCTCTCAAGCATTGAAAAGCCCTAAAGTACAATAACTCTAAGCATTCAAGATGGCTTTCAATGAACTGTAAGGACAACCTTTCTGCTCATTCAAAGGAGCATTCTTTGTTGTAAAATCTTTCTTTCTCTTTCGATGTACTTGGTTTCAGTAGGGGCTGAAACTTGGGTTTTAGGATTTTTCTCTCCATTGTTTATCTCGGTTTGATTTATTTCATCTTTGTAAGGATTGTGGTTGGTGAATCTAAGAGAAAAACCAACTGAATTTTTGGATAGTATGCCTAAAAACTATCCGACTGTAATCTTGCGGCATTATAGTAGAGTTTTTAAGAGTCTTGCTTGGGGAGTGGACGTAGGTGTTGGGAGTGCACTGAACCACTATAAAATTTTTTTATTTGTGTGTGTGCTATTGCTTGTGTCTTTTATTTGCTCTGTCATTTGATTCACATAGGCTTCAAATATTTTTCACTGCACCTATCTGCTTTAAGTTTTTGAAAACCCAATTCAACCCCCCTCTTGGGTTGTCTACCTAAGCAATAATTAGTATCAGAGCCTTGGTTCTCTAATAATCTTTTATTTTATCAACTAGAGACAAAGATCGTGTCAACCCAACTAGGAGGTTAACTTGCCGAAGGACAATCCACAAATAGGCCACCTCTTTTCAATGGGTCCAACTATACCTATTGGAAAGCTTGCATGCGCATTTTCATTCAAGCCCTCAACTATGACATATGGAGTGTCACTATCAATGGCCCACACACACCTACAATCATTATCAATGGCACATCCTCTCCTAAGTTGGAGAAGGATTAGGATGAGACAGACAAGAAACTTGTCTAATTAAATGCCAAAGAAATGAATGTACTCTACTATGCCCTTGATACAAATGAGTTTAACTAAATTTTCACTTGTAATTCAGCTAAAAAAATTTAGGACATAGTTGAGGTCACACATGAAGAGACAAATCAAGTAAAAGAAACAAAGATTAACATGCTAGTTCACCAATATGAATTATTTAAAATGGATCCTACTGAATCTATCACTAGCATGTACACAAAATTTACTGATATTACAAATGGTTTGAAAAGATTAGAAAAAGTTTACACTAACAGTGAATTGGTAAGAAAGATTCTCAGATCTTTACCTAGGATATAGAATGCCACGGTGATAGCCATCTAGGAGGCAAAGGATCTGAACACTCTACCTCTAGAGGAGCTCATTGGATCCTCGATGACACATGAGCTTGCCATGAGTCAGCATAATGAAGAGAACAACAACAAGAAGAAAATAATAGCACTGAAATCCATAACAGCTAAAGAAGAAAAAAATTTGTCCACCAATGAGGAGAATGATGAAGACATGGCCTAGTGATCAAAAAATTCAAGAAATTTATGGAAAAAAGAAGATAAAGTTTTAAGAAGAGGAGCTTAATTAGAGGAGAAGCCAGTAGGGAGAAAGAGAAAGAAAAAGAGAAGGATCAACCCACTTGCTACGAATGCAAGAAGCTAGGATATTTTAGGGCTAAATGTCCTTAGTTGAATAAGGGACCAAAAAGAACAAAAAAGAAAGCTATGTTAGTAACTTAGAGCGACAGCGACGAGTCAAGCTCAGAGGAAGAAAATCAAAATGAAGCAAACTTGTACTTCATGGCACAAGATGATGAGGTATCCTCCACTCTTGACTTAGATTTTACTTTTGACGAGATTCAAGATGCTTTTTATGACTTGATGAAAGATTTTAAAAGGATTAGTATAAAAAATAAAAATCTCAAGGAAATGACTCAAACACTTTTAAAAGAAAAGAAAGAGGTAATTAATAACCACACCAAGTTAAAAGAAGAAAACAAAATCCTAAAGGATGAATTGGATCAATTAAAATCTTTAGTTGATAAATTTACTTGTAGTTCTGAAAAATTAAAAATGATTTTAAATAATCAAAGAGAAATTTATGATAAAGTCAGACTAGGATATAAACCTATAGACAAAACTAAATTTCTAAAGAATTTTTTTACTGCATCCATATTAATTAGTACTTCACATATCACTTGCTTTAGATGTAGAAAAGTAGGACATAAAGTATTTGAGTGTAATACTAGAAAATTCAATGAAAAACAAGTTAAAAGAATTTAGGTTCCAAAGGAAACCATGACCACTAACCCAAAAGGATCTAAGAAGACTTGGGTACCTAAAACTATCACTCGATTGTTTATATAGGAATGCCTTATAGCCCAAGAATCTAAATGAGAGTGGTACTTAGATAGCAACTGCTCAAGGTATATGTCAGATGATAAGGAGCAATTTATCACCCTAGAAAGGAAGGAAGGGGGAGTAGTCACCTGATGCGTGCTAATTTTACAGCTATGGCAAGTGCACTAGTCGATCAAGTAATAAAGTGAACGAGTAGAGTATCGTCCCTAGAGGATTGGAAAATAAGTACTGAAAAGCTCTTTCCTATGCTTTATTTAGAAGACCGATTTATGAGAATAAAAAATTAAAGAACAAAATAAAGAAATAATTAAAATTTTTTTTAGGAAATAGAGAGAGTGTAATTATTAGGGTTTTAAAATTAAGAGCAATGGTTTACTAAGGCAATCGGTTCACCAACTCAGTCAATACAATATTCAGGTTATTAGATTAATTTTATTTCATGTGATGGTGGAGTCTCCTAATTTATTCACTACCCTTTGGTCTAGGCATAGCAAAACTATCAATATTTATTAATTATCCTTTGGTCCAGGTGTAATTTAAATAAATATTAATGCATTAAATTTTGTGAAATCCTCTAATTAAAATATACTACATCCAAAGCGTACTAAAATTTCCGCATGCATATGAATTCTAATTTGATTCATAATACAAGGTATATAATCAAGAAGCAATAACATAGATGTACTTGGTCCGTAACATCTATGTTCATCAGATCAATTAGAAGATGGTCAGTAATCTAAAAGCATTAAGATCAAATTTATATACTCCTCATGAATAAAATTTAAAAATAAATCATACTGAATATTGCATCAAAAGAGTGGCTACACCTTAGCCTTAGTAAAAAAAAATTTAGTTCATGATAACAAGTTCAAAAATAATAAATAAAATAAAAAGCATAGAGAAATTACACTATTTAATTGCTGAAATTGATTATCCGTTGCTCTTGTTGTGGAGAACTTGGCGAAGAAGAAGAGGCTCCTTGATCGATGTCTTGATTGTCGAAGAAAAACCTTTTTCTTTCTCTCACAAATCACTCTTCTCTTTCTACCTCTCTCCTCTCTTTTTCTTTTTGCTTTTCTTTATTTCTCTGACTCTCTCCCTTTTTCTCTTTTTCTTTTTTTTCTGACTTCTCTCCTCTTTCTCTACAGCAACAGTAGATTTTTGTAGGTTAAGAGATTGATTTCCCCTCAAAATCGCTTAGAAATTAGGTTTAAGGCTCCCAAAATAACTCAAATTAGGATCTGGGTAATTCTACCTGTTAGATGTTGATCAAACAGTTCAAAAACCACTTAAAAATCCTTTAAAATAACCCAGATCAAGTCGGATTTCATATCAGCCATTGGATCAATCTTTGGATTGAATCTGGGCCATCTGATCACGTAGAAAGAGGTCTTCTAATCTTTAGTTTAACGTCGGGATGACTCTTAACCGTTGGATCTCGATCGGGAGCTGCGGATGCCATCCATCAGCGCCTTCATTTCGACCGTCCGATCAAATTTCAGTGAAAGCCGCCCGTTGGATCAGACAAAATTCTCAAATTGCCCTCTGTAGACGATGCACGAGCCCAGTGTTGCATGGACCGCCGCGTTCTTCAGCCAATCAGGGCACTTTTCCTAATGTGAAATTCCTGAAATGCCCTCCTATTGGTCCACCGTGCATCATAAAAAATGCTGACGTCATCCTAACATCAGCATTGTATCGATGGGTCGGTCTGCTGTTGCGATTAAACCAGGCCAAACCGCTGAGCCCATTTTTTGAACCGGTTTGAACCGAACCAATTTTTTTTTTTTTTAAAATTCAATTTTGGGCTCATTTGAAGTCCATTTTGCCTAAAATTTATTTCATCTGAATTAGAAAAATAAGATCTTCATATTGGTGGCATTCTTTCCTACATAAAATTAATAAAAATATCAATTTCTAAAGAAATAGATTAATTTATTTTATAATTTAATACTTTTATTAGTATATTTTTACCACTTATCATCACTTTTGTCGATAACAACAAAGGCCAAATAATTAGCTATGATAAAATTTTGATTACTCCTTCCACCTTTATAGATAATATATTATTAGTTGATAATTTAAAATATAACTTGCTTAGTATTAGTCAACTATGTGATAAAGGTTTTAAAGTTTTCTTTGAATCTTCTTTGTGCAAAGTATCTAGTTTATTGGATGATAGTTTAAAATTTATTGGATTTAGGTGTGTCAATATTTACATGATGAATCTTGATGAAATTATCATGAAGAGTGGTCAATGCCTAGTTACAATGAATGCTAACATCAAAGAAACTAGTTGGCTTTGGCACCGTAGCTTAGGTCATGCTAGTATGCGTACTCTATATAAATTGCTTAATAAAGATTTAATTAAGGGGCTACCAAAACTAAATTTTAAAATTGATCATGTTTGTGATGCTTGCCAATTTGAAAAACAAACTAGGAGAAGTTTTAAATTTAAAAATATGATTTCAACTTCTAGGCCTCTTGAATTAATACATATGGATTTGTTTCGACCTACTAGGACCACAAGCCTAGAAGGAAAAAAGTATGGTCTTGTCATTGTTGATGACTTCTCTTGTTTCACTAGGATTTTATTTTTAGCCGATAAAGATAAAGCATTTTCAATATTTTCAATGTTTTATAAGAAGATAACAAATAAAAAGAATTCAATTATGGTATGTATCCATAGTGATCATGGCATAGTATTTAAAAATAAATATTTTGAAGAATTTTGTAATGAACATGGCATAGAACATAATTTTTCTACACCTACAATCCCTCAACAAAATGTAGTTATTGAAAGAAAAAATAGAACCTTAGTTGATATAGCCCATACCATATTGTGTGAAGAAAATCTACCCAAATACATTTGGGCTGAAGCCATTAACACAGCATGCTATATCCTAAATAGAGTTTCTATTCACCCAATCCTAAAGAAAAGCCCCTATGAGCTTTGGAAAGGAAAAAGATCTAATATTAATTATTTTCATATTTTTGATTGCAAATATTTTATTCATAATAATGATAAAGATAATCTAGGTAAATTTGATGCTAAGGCAAATGAGGGTACTTTCTTGGATACTCTACATCTAGCAAGGCATATAGAGTCTTCAACAAACACTCTTTGGTTGTTGAAGAATTAATACATGTCATTTTTTATGAAGCTAATAATCAATCTTCGAGAAAGAGAGATATTTTTTATGATGACATAGAAATTCTCGAAGATGGAATGAAGGAGCTAAACTTGAGGGATAACAATATTCATGACAAAGGTAAATCTACAACAATCATTGAACAAGATAATGACAGTGAGAATGAAGGATCTAGTGATCATAGAGATCTACCCAAGGAGTGGAGGTATGCACATAATCACCTAAGAGAATTGATTTTAGGTGATCCTTCACAAGGGATAAGAACTAGATCTTCTTTCAAAGATACATTTGATTATCTTGCATTTGTTTCATAAATAAAACTTAAAAACATAGAAGAAGCTAAGAAAGACTTTAATTGGATGCTAGCCATGCAAGATGAACTAAACTAATTTGAAAGAAATAATGTATGGACTCTTGTAAATAGACCCCTTGACCATCCTATAATTAGCACAAAATAGGTATTTAGGAACAAATTAGATGAACAAGGTAATGTTGTAAGAAATAAAGCTAGACTAGATGCTAATGGATATAATCAAGAAGAAGGGATTGACCTTGATGAAATATATGCTCCTGTAGTACGATTATAGGCTATTAGATTGTTACTTGCTTTTGCTTGTTACATGAAATTTAAATTGTTTCAAATGAATGTGAAAATTGCCTTCTTGAATGGTTATATTGCTGAAGAAGTATTTGTAGAACAATCACCTGGCTTTGAAAACCACTCACTTCCTAACCATATATACAAATTAAATAAAGTACTTTATAGACTAAAACAAGCACCTAGAGCATGGTATGAGTGATTGAGTAAATTTTTATTATAAAATAATTTTATTAGAGGAAGTGTAGACACTACACTTTTTTTTGAAAAAGAAAAATAATGATCTTCTTGTAGTTCAAATATATGTAGATGACATCATATTCGGAGCTACTAATAAAATTCTCTATCAAGAGTTTGCAAAGTTGATGCAGGGTGTATTCAAAATGGGCATGATGGACGAGCTGAATTTCTTTCTTGGACTACAAATCAAACAATCAAAGAAAGGTATTTTCATTAGCCAAATCAAGTACATCAAGAAAATGCTAAGAAAGTTTGGCATGAAAAATGAAAAAGAGATCGGCACACCAATGAGATCCTCAAGCAAACTCGACAAAGGTGAAAATGGTAAAACCGTAAATGAAAAGCTCTATAGAGGTATGATTGGATCCCTACTTTATTTAACTACAAGTAAATCTGATATATTGTTTAGTATTTGCATGTGTACTAGATTTCAATCTAATCCTAAAGAATCTCATTTGCTAGCTGTCAAGAGAATTTTTAAATATTTAATCTACTCACACAACTTAGGATTTGGGTACTCAAAATAATCCTCTATTGAATTGATACGATACACTGATGCAAACTATGGAGGATGTAGAATTAATAGAAAGAGTACTAGTGGCACCTGCCAATTTCTTGGGTTGAACTGAATTTCTTGGTATAGCAAGAAGCAAAACTCTATAGCACTATCAACAGTCAAGGCCGAATATGTTGTTGTGAAAAGTTGCTGTGCTCAAATACTATGGATCAAGCAACAACTCGAAGACTTTGGAATTAAGCAAAATAAGATACCTATTAGCTGTGATAACACTAGTACCATAAACTTGACAAAAAATCCTATTCAACATTTAAGAACCAAATACATTAAAATTAGATATCACTTCATAGGAGATCATGTTCAAAATAATAACATTGAGCCAGAATTTGTATCAACTAAAAATCAACTAGTTGATATTTTTACAAAACCACTAAATGAAGATAGATTCTCAAAACTTTGGGGTGAACTTGGTATATGTGATCCTCTATAAAAATATTTAATCTTCAATTTTTTGGATTATTTTTGCTCTCCCTCTATCATCTTTAACACCCCTAAATCAATCTTGAAAAATCAAGAAAAGTAGGCTTGAAATTTCTTTTTTATTCTGATTTCTTCCCCCTATGCTCGAGAAGTTTCAGTGTTGTGGTATCAACTCGCTTTGATACCAAACTATTGGGATATCACCTACTCTGATACTATTTGTTAAAGATCTAGTATCAAATTATTATGATAAGAAAAAAGAAGAAATAAAATAAGAAAATAATAAAGTATGTGGATCAGCCTAAAGGCTCGCCTCTATGGGATATGCAAAACTTTATTATGAAAGAAAAAAATAGGTACAAGAGAAGAACACTCACTCTCAACTCACCGTACATAAATCTCTCTCGATAAGAAGCTATCCTTACAAAAGCTGTTTCAGATTCTCAAGAAGACCCACAGAAGCTACAAGATGCTCTATCCTTATAGCCTCCTCGTCGGATGCTATGCACTTGTTGCTTCTCTCTCTCATGGGCTGCACGTATTTGGTGCTCTACCAAGCTTCTCTTAGTGGCTGCCTAAGCCTCTCTACATGCTTCTCATACCACACACGCCATCCCTTTCTACTCCATAGCACCTCAGCCCTTTAAATAGGATGAGAATCCTCTCTTCAGTAGTTCACAGGAGTCCTAACAGGGCTTGTTTTCCTTTTATGAGTCAAACATATTCTTGATGGAGTCTTAGAATATTTTTTGACCTTCAGATCATGACCGCAACTCTCCATGGCTGTTGGATTCTATGGTCCATGTGCAACTCCCATAGACCTCTTGGATTAATCATAATTCGAGTTCAAATAGAAAAAATCTCATGATGCTCTGCTGGCCTCCATTGAGCCAGTTCGATCAAGGGTCGAGCTAGCTCGACTGCATCTCGCTCGAACTCCTGCTACATATGTACCTGAGAGAGCCAGCACGACTATGGTTTGAGCTGGCGCGATCCCAATCCGAGCCAACTCAACCACGTATCAGAGCCGGCCCGACTACTATGCTAAAAATTGAATCTCTTCTTATTGTGGATCAAATTTGAGACATCGAATCCTAACAATCTCCATCTTGACTCGATATTCAACCTCCATCTAATTCTAAGAGCTTGTGATCCATCTCGCCCCCATGCTTTGGAGCTCGTCTGCTGATCATGGATGGACAAACCTAGGAGTCAAGCCAAGCTACTCGATCGCACCCCTCTCATCGACTGTGTCCACATTGACCAAAGACCTGCTCAACAAATTCTCCTACAGTAATAGAAACTTCACTATGTGACATCGCCTCTCATCCTCAGGAGTCTCACATCTCATACCCAATCCATCTCCACCTAGAGCTCTAACTTGCATTGGGCTTCCTCTAGCTCCTGAAGCTCCACCTCACACTAGGCTTCTTACTAGATAGTAATGTCCTCTTATCTTCTTCTTTCCTTCCAATATCATCCTATCGCTATGAATGACCTTCAGAATTCCATCATCAGCTATCCACCTATAACCATTTAAATGTAGTCTGCTCAATGAGATAAGATTCTACCTAAAATCAGCTATGTTTCGGACCTCTCCCAATCTCCTTATAGCACCATTATGTGTATTCTAGCTGACCATCCCAATGCCTCTAATCACACAGCTTGATCCATTTGGTAGATAAATAGTGCCATCACTACTCTTTAGGAAGTCAAACTGCTTCTTTCTGTAACAAACATAATATATACATGTAGAATCTAAAATTCACTATTTGGAAGAACTAGATACCTCATCAGATATCTTTAGAACATCATCCTCTGACTCATTACTGGCTGACCATCACTGCAGTAGCCCTCGTCCGATCCTTGAGTTATGGGCAATCCTTGACCGATGCCCCAACTCGTTCAATCCTTGAGTTATGGGCAATCCTTATGGTCTTGGACTTGGATCATCCTCCTTGTAATCCCCTATCGCTCAGTCTACTGCCTCCTGCTCCTCCAAAAACTACCAAAGCTGAGCTGCTATCATCTGAGCATGAAGTTGGATTCTTTCTCTGGAGAACCTCATTCTAGAGTATCACTGTAGTGACCTCGTCCATCTTGATGGTGCTCTTTTTCACTAAAAGAGTAGTCACCAAGGACTCATACAAAGGGGGGAGCAATGCTAGCAAGACCAATGCCCTGATTTTCTCCTCAACTTTTTCAGTAATGTTGAGAAGATCGATGAGAATCTTTTGAAAGTTGGATAGATGCTCCTACACGCTCTGGCCTTCGTCCATCCGCAGCTGGTAGAACTACCTTCAGAGGAATAGCATGTTGGTGAGCGACTTCACCATGTATAACTCCTCGAGCTTCTACCACAGCACCATTGAAAAAGTCTCACCAAATATATAAATCACCACATCATCCGCTAGGTACAAGTGGATCGTGCTTACCACTTGCATCTAGATCTACTTCTAATCCTTCACCTCTATGGTGGCTGGCATCTCATCATACAAGAGTGCATCAATCAACCCATGTTGGATGAGGACATTCTTTATCCTTGCTTGCCATAAGAAGAAATTATCCTTCCCATCGAACCTATTGATCTCCACCTTGATTGCACTTATCTTCTCCATATTCTTCAATCTCTATTACCTACTATAATCTACACTTCGGTACTATCTGACTCTGATACCAATTATTGCGGTATCAACTCGCTCTAATACCAAACTATTGAGATATCAGCTATTCTGATATAACTTATTAAGGATCTAGTACCAAATTATTGTTGCAGAAAGAAGAAAAAAATAAAACAAGAAAATAATCAAGTATGTGGATCTATCTAAAGGCTCGCCTCCATGGGGCATGCAAAATATTACTATGAAAGAAAAAAATAGATACAAGAGGAGAACATCCACTCTCAACTCACCGTACATAAATCATTCTCAACTAGAAGCTACTCTCACAAAAGCTCTCTCAGAATTCCAAGAAGATCCACAGAAGCTACAAGACGCTCTGCCCTCAAAGCCTCTTAGTCGGATGCTATGCACCTATTGCTTCTCTCTCTCATGGGCTGCACGTACTTGGTGCTCTACCAAGCTCCTTTTGATGGTTGCCTGAGCCTCTCTACGTGCCTCTCACATCACACGCGCTCACCACTTTCTACTCTACAGCACCTCTACCCTTTAAATAGGATGAGAATCCTCTCTTCAGCAATTCATAGGAGTTCTAACAGGACTCGTTCTCCTAATATAAGTCGAACATATCCTTGATTTAGTCTTAGAATATTTTTTAACCTTTAGATCATGACCATAATCCTCCATGACCATCGGATCCTATGGTCTATGCATAACTCCCATAGATTCCTTGGATTAATCACAATCTGAGTCTAAATAGAAAAACCCCATCATGTTTTGTTTGCCTCCATCGAGCCGGCTTGGTCAGGGGTCAAGTTGGCTCAACTGTGTCTCATCCAAACTTTTGTTATCTGATTGCCTGAGAGAGCCGGCTCAATCTCAATCCGAGCCAGTGTGACGACGTATCAAAGTTGGCCCGACTGCTGTACTTAAAACTGATTCTCTTTTTATTATGGGTCAAATTTGAGGCATCAAATCTTAACATCAGGTTAGTTTCCATGACCTCTCAACTGGGTTTTGAGATCTCTAGCATTAAATGAAAGAGCTCTCAAATTTCTTGAGACGTCTTATCTTGAAGATGAGAGCTCTCGATTCTTACGGGCCCCTTTTTTAATCAAACATTCGAGAGGTCCCCTATTTCATTCGCTCATTTTATTTTTTCAAGACCTTTTTTCCAAACTCTTCAATACACCCATCCCTCCTCGAAACCTTTTGAATTACTTTTCCTTTGCTCATCCCATTCAAATTCGAGACTCCAATGGCTCCAAAGAGAACCCTCGACCAAAAATAGGGCTAAGCGGTAATGGGACATGGCCCAAGCATCTCTTGTTAGATATATATGCCCTAGAAGCCAGAATTGGCTGACACTTGTAATAAACTTCTAGGGGCAAAATTATAATTTTGACTATAATTAATGAAATGGGTTATTTTCTATCACACATGTGTATTTAGTGTCTGTGATACATCCTTTGAGTTAATGGTAATGATAATTCATATTTTCAAGAGTTGAAAATTTAAGACATGAATAATCATTATTAACTCATAAACAGCTCCCGACCATAGGATCATCACGAGGATGGTGATTGATCCGAAAGGTTGGTGTACGATCGCTTCTCTTTAGTAGATGAGTCTTGAGTCTACGGTGTGGAGACACCGGAGCGAGAGTACAGGTACTCGTTAGAGAACGAGGGCACTGAGCGTGACCACCTCGAGTAGTCATTAGGGAGTCTACCTTCTCGTCAATGACTGACTCGATGCTGCAGTAGTGTGTCTGGTTCTTTGACCTGAGATGCATCGGCAGTTCACCTTGAGGGTGTTATAGTTTGACTACACCATTACTCGGTCTCCTAGCCATATGGAACCCTGAGGTGTATGTTGGCTATAGCATGTTCATTGTAGGAACTGGATTGCATCAAGATGGGAATCTATCTACCTCGGTGGTAGAGGAGTAGCCCTATGATGATCATGAGAATCAAGTCCAGAAATCCATGGCCATGGTAGAGTGAAATAATAGAAAGAGTTTCTATTTAGATTTTCACATTGGACTCGAATCGAATGATTACATCATATGACAGAGACTAGGGTTTGACGAGTTCACCTTAACCCTAATCTGATCGGGGCTCAAGATAGAAGAACTGAATCACACAGGTAGCTGCACCAAGAGGTTCGCATTCAGCTCTGATGGGTTGCCACCATATACTGCTAGGTGTCACTGGTGGATTTTGGGAGCAATTAGAATGATTTAGATGATCGATCATTCTAGCTGTTCGAATCAGAAGAGTTCTGATCCATCGAAAGGAGTTTCGATGATGTCTATGATAGAGATCATGACATATCCCATTACCATACAGAACTGAACCTAACTGGGTCACACAAACAAGGGTTTGAATCTGGTGATCATCAATTGAACTGATCTAGTTCAATTGATCTGAATGAGATTCAATTAGGTTCAAGGAAATCGTGCTAGCACTCGATTGAACCTAACGTTCTTCTTTTACTATCATAAATAAGTTGTCCTGACTGAGCCAAAGGAGTTTGTGCTCAATCAGAGGCCTTCATATGGTCTGACTGGAGGTTGTCCAAGTCAGAATAGGTTGTCTTATTTGTAAGACATTACCTGCCATTTTTGGTCACCTGCCATTTCTTGTTCTTTGACTTTGGTCAAAAGTCTACCTTTGACTGGTCAAACGTTGACCATTGACCCTTTGACTTTTGACCACATGTCATGCACCTATTGGAGAGCTGGTGGGGGCCTGTCCCCCTGCCAGAACCTGGCAAGGAGAAGGGCGCACGCCAAGGGTGGCGTGAGCCCAAGTAGGAGGCGCCTAGGAGTCCTTGTTGGACAAGGACTCCACCTCCCTTTTGGATTCCAATCAGAGTTCTACTAAGAATCCAGTTTGACTGGTCTTAGGCGCCCTCTAAGGAGGAATCCAGGGGTCTCTATTCCAACCAATCAGATTTAGATCTGATTTCACAAAGGGTTGTGATTGGTTGAGAGGAAGAGGAGTTGGATCACAAGAGGTCTATAAATAAGACCCTGCGCCCAACCCTAATCCTAAGTGAATTCAATAGAGATTTCCCACGCCCCAAGGCTGCCTCTCCCCTCTTCCTCCATGCCATAGTCTCTTCTCCCCTTGCTCTCCACGTCCAAAAGTGTTTTGGACTTTGGTTGGTGCGATTCAGATCAAGGAAAGGCGATCAAAAGCAAGAAGGCTGCGCTGCTGCAAAAGGACGACTGCAGATCTTCAAAAGAGTTTTGAAGATCCTCCAGATCAGATCCAGATCTGATTTTTGGAGGTGTGATAGAGAAGAAGAGGATCTCCAGATCCAACCCAAGTGGATACCGGTAGAGGCCAGGCGCTTGCGTGGCTAAGATCCAGAACCTTCCGCTGCAATCAGGATCATCTACAGGGTAATAGGATTACCCAAATCAGGTAAATTAAATTTGATTTAATTTATCTTATTTTATTTTATTTATTAAAATAATAAGAATTAGATCTAAAACATATCAAGATCTGATTAAGATCAAGAGAAAAATTTTTGAAATATATCTCTTGATCTAATCAGATCTGAACGAACCTGGACCGGGAAATCAGGATTTCCCTTCAACTGGTATCAGAGCCATGGTTCTAAAATTGTTTAGATCTGATTTTAATTTTATTTTAATTAAAAATAATATGATTTTAGATGTCACATGAGATGTGATCAGATCTGAAATCAGAAAAAATTAAAATTAAATGATTTGGATCTAAGATTATGAAGATATGCATGACTAGTTCTAGAATAGAATAGTTCTATAGAATAGTTTTGCATGTCTTTGATTTAATTTGATTAAATCATATTTTAGATCTTCTTATTTACTATTTTTTGATATTATAAGTGTTATAATAACATCTGAAAAAATAGCAAATAAAAATTATTTAATTTTAAATATCATATGAGATATGATTGATGCATGTCTAGACTAGTTGTAGAATAGTTCTACATAATTGTCTAGATTAGAATTTATTTTGATTAGATCAATTTAAATCTAATTTTTTAGATTATTATGAGATAATTTAGATCTGAAAACATGCATGATTTGATACATGAGATGTATGCAAAATATGCCATGATTAGATCTAATTTGTATATGAGATATATGATATAGATCTATAAACTGTTTTGTAGTATTGACATGTTCCTGATTAAGGCGTTCCTCTTGGCCGTCCGGTCATAAGAACGAAGAAGGGTTTAAAGGCCCTCTCTTCCCATTCGATGGGGTGTTCTTATGACGTGTAGGGGTGCTGCGTGTTCGTCCTTAATCAGAAACCCAAAACTTACTTTCTGCAAAACCCTAGATCCTGAAACCCTAGGATTTATTGTGCATATTTTGTTTATGAACCCTAACTTAATTAAGAATTAAGTTTATGGAATATTAATTAGGTCTAAAATTGAGAATTTCAGATCTAAGACATATTCATAATACTGGGTTCGGGCTTGGGTAGCTCAATTAGGTCTAAGCGGTTGATCAAACCGAATCAAGAGTTGGTTAGATGGGATCAACAATGCTTAAATTGACCAGCCTAATAGGATTAAGTCTGGGTCAAGATCGAGTCACGATCAAGCAAGACCTAATTACGCTCAGAGGTTAGAGTCTGGATTGTAGGCTAACCCAATTGGTTCTGACTCAACAATTTGGTGTCTAAGGTAAGTTTGGCACATACGACCGACTGGTTTTTAATTGGAAGCTACTCGACCTGAATGCATTCTTGTACGAGTTAATGGCATATTCCTTCCACCGGTCTCACTTACCTGGCCATATCTGTTGACACAGTTCTGATCTGAGGTGGTCAATAATCCGAGCTAACCCATGCCACTAGGTTAGTCATAATTGTTATGACTAAGCCAAGTCTAGTTTAATGAGACCTGAATCAATTCTCCCTAAGAAAAGATTAAGTCTGAGGTCTTCCACCATTGTAGATGTGCGGGCCCTTCCCGGGGTTGATTGTTCTCGGCTGGATACAGTGGCTCAGTTGCACCGGGAAGATGCAACCATGTCTATTAGGCATTGGATGCTATGGGCTGGAGGATGAGTTGGGCTCAATATTTCGGATACGGTGAGAGACTCAATTAGGAACCCAGTCTATGCAAATGGTGGGTCTGACTTAACTAAGGAGTGGATCAATATTTCGGATACGGTGAGATTCATGAATTAGAGACCAAGTTTGGGTGCACCATGATTAGAGAATCATTGAACAAGAGTTGTTCACTCATTGGCTAACCCATCACCAATAACTGTTAGGTGAGGTGATGAGTCAGTTGGTGAGACCGCACCACCCACTAGAAATCATTAATCGCGGAGATTTTCGCATCTCTACAGAGGGAGTGTAGGGATCCGAGAAAATAGTGGGAGCTAATTTGTTTAAAAATAAAATCCCTAAACAAATTGGTCAAGTCAAAATTACAGTATCTAACTAGAATCTTTGACTCTCTACAGGAAAATGTCTGCGTCCAACCCACTTGGCACGTATCCTAGGACACACATAGACTGACTGGACCCAATTATAAAGATTGGCTCAGGAACTACAAAATTATTTTGGGTTCAGAGAAGTTAACACCATGTTTTGGACCAGGACCCTCCCACCTTACCAGCTCGTCCATCCACTGAACAGAGAGCGTCTCTGGAAAAATGGATTGACGAAGATAATAAGGCCAGATACTTACATGTTGGGCTCGATGTCTGATGAGCTCCAGCGCCAACATGAAGATATCGGGACTGCTCGCCAAATGTTGGCTCACCTGCAGGAGATGTTTGGTGAACAGAGTCGCGCAGCCAAATATCAAGTCACGAAATGACTTTTTAAGGCTAAGATGCGTGATGGGCAGTCAGTCCAAGATCACTGTCTGACAATGATCAAGGACATGGAAGAGCTTGAGAAGCTCGGTGTGAAGTTGGACTTGGATCTGCAGAACGATATTATTCTGCAATCCTTGACTGATGCATATGGGCAATTCATCATGAATTACCACATGCATAAACTTCAAAATTCCTTGGCCGAGTTGAATGAATATGCTGGTTACCGCTGAGCTTTCTATGAAAGGTTCTAAAGGCTCAGTTCTTGCTATGGAACGGACTTCTTCCAAAAGAAAGTCTTATGGAAAGAAAAAGAAGTCTGTGAAAAAGCAAAAGGTAGGAAGGATCAAAGAAGAAGAAGGCAGAACCGAAGAAGAAGGTCCGATGGCAAAGGAAAGTGTTTCCATTGCAACAGCGACGGCCATTGGAAGCGGAACTGCCCTACTTACCTGGCCACCCTGAAGAACAAGAAGGAAGGTCCTTCTGGAGGTATGCTCGTTATTGAGTCTAACCTTACGGTTTCTTCTGCATCCAGTTGGGTGCTTGACTCTGGTTCTAGTGCTCATCTGTGCACTTCTATGCAGGGTCTTGAGGATAGCAGGAGGCTGAGGGATGGAGACATGATCCTACGCAATGGAGCAAGAGTTGCTGCAGTAGCCGTGGGATACCCTCTGATTACCATCTGGTTTAGACTTAGTTTTGAAAGACTGTTATTATGTGCCTGCAGCTAGCAGGAATTTGATTTCTGTTTCATGCTTAGCACAAGAAGGTTATGTGATCACCTTCTTTAAGGACCATTGTAACATTCTTTATGAAAGAAATAAAATTGCAAATGGTTTCCTTGTTAATGGTCTTTATCAGTCGATATTGATGTACCTATATAGCAAAACGAATGCAAATAGGATAGTCCAACAAATTGGAGAAAAATGGGCTATTGAGTCCATTGACTTTTGAGTCATATCCAACTTGTGAATCTTGTCTTCAAGGCAAAATGACTAAACTCCCTTTTGTTGGACATGGGGAGAGGGCCACAGATCTCCTTGCCCTAGTACATACTGATGTGTGCGGCCCATTTGATGTGCCGGCTAGAGGCAATTTTGTCTACTTCATTACCTTTACCGATGATCTGTCTAGGTATGGGTATGTGTATCTTATGAGACACAAGTCTGAAGCTTTTGAAAAGTTCAAAGAATTCAGACATGAAGTAGAAAAACAAACTGGAAAACCCATTAAGGTTCTTCGATCAGATCGAGGAGGTGAATACCTTAGCCGGGAATTCCTAGACTATCTTAAGGAAAATGGCATAGTCTCTCAATGGACTCCACCAGGAACACCTCAACTCAACGGGGTTTCAGAACGGAGAAATCGGACTCTATTGGATATGGTTCGATCCATGATGAGCTTCACAGACCTCCCTGATTTTCTTTGGGGACATTCATTATTAACTTCAATCTATTTACTGAATAGGGTTCCCTCTAAAACCGTTCCTACCACACCGTATGAGATATGGCACGGTAAGAAACCAAGTCTGAGTCATCTCAGAATTTGGGGTTGTCCGGCTCATGTCAAAAGACAACAAGCGGACAAGTTAGAGTTTAGGTCCTTTAGAGCTCGATTCATAGGATATCCTAAAGAGTCATTAGGATACTATTTCTACATTCCAGAAGACCACAATGTGATTGTGAGTCGACATGCCATATTTCTTGAAAAATAGTTTATTCAAGATAGCGGCATTGGAAAGCAGATTAAGCTTGATGAGAAAGTCTCACAAGCAGAACGAGCTAAGGACCAAGTGGAACCAAATCAGGTTGAGCCAATAAGAACACTACCTCCTCCACCTCGTAGATCGGAAAGAGTTTCCCGTCCCCCTGAAAGATACTTAGGTATTATTTCAGAGGATGTAGAGGAAATGTTCCTCATAGGTAATGGTGCTCATGGTGATGATCCCAAAACCTACAACGAGGCGATATCAGATATCGACTCCGAGAAATGGCTTGAGGCAATGAAGTCAGAGAATTGACTCGATGCACTCAAACCAAGTCTGGACCTTGGTAGATCCACCAGAAGGTATAGTACCTATTGGGTGTAAATGGATCTTCAAGAGAAAGATTGGTGCAGATGGGAATGTGGAGACATTCAAGGCTAGACTGGTGGCAAAAGGTTATAGTCAACGCGAAGGCATTGACTATCAGGATACCTTTTCCCCAGTAGGCTATGCTAAAATCCATCCGCACATTGCTTGCTGTTGCAGCCTATTTCGATTATGAAATATGGCAAATGGACGTGAAAACGGCATTCCTAAATGGATATCTTGAGGAAGATATCTATATGGAACAGCCGCTAGGTTTCACATCCAGTGATACTGATCACAAGGTTTGCAAGCTGCAAAGGTCCATATATGGACTTAAGCAAGCATCTCGGAGCTGGAACACTCGTTTCAATGATGTGATCAAAAAGTTTGGTTTCATCAAAAATGAAGAGGAACCATGTGTTTTCAAAAGGGTCAGTGGGAGCGCTGTTGTCTTCCTCGTATTGTACGTGGATGACATCCTCCTTATTGGGAATGATATTCCCATGTTGACATCAGTCAAGATGTGGTTGTCCAAGGAATTCTCCATGAAAGACCTAGGTGAAGCATCCTTTATTCTAGGAATTAAGGTCTATAGGGATAGACCGAATAGGATGCTAGGACTTTCACAGAAGATGTACATAGAGGAAGTACTAAAGAGGTTTAGTATGGAAAACTCTAAGAGGGGATTAATACCCTTCAGACATGGTATTCATCTTTCCAAGAAGATGTGCCCCAGCACACCTGAGGAAATAGAACGCATGAGCAAGATCCCTTATGCTTCTGCAATAGGGAGCCTCATGTATGCCATGCTATGTACACGACCTGATATAGCCCATGCTGTGAGTGTCACAAGCAGATATCAGTCAAATCCAGGTGAAGAACACTGGACTTCTGTGAAATGTATCCTTAAGTACTTGAGAAGAACTAAGGATATGATGTTGGTCTTTGGTAATGGAGAACTCCAAGTTCCAGGGATACACAGACTCGGACTTTCATGTCCGATATAGATGATCGAAAGTCGACATCTGGGAGTCTGTTTGTGTGCAATGGTGGAGCTGTCAGCTGCTTCCAAGGAAGCAGTTCCACCATGGAAGCAAATGCGGTGAAATACCATCTCATCCGCGATTACCTTGAGAAGGTCTCAGGTTACGTTGAGGTCAGGTCAGAGAGTCAACTCCGCAGATAATGTGGCAGACCCACTTACAAAGCCGTTGGGCCAGCAGAAGATCGAAGCCCACCTTGAGAAGATGGGACTTAGACTTGTAGCCAATTGGCTTTAGGACAAGTGGAAGATTGTTAGATATATGTGCCCTAGAAGCCAGAATTGGCTGACACTTGTAATACACTTCTAGGGGCAAAATTATAATTTTGACTATAATCAATAAAATGGGTTATTTTCTATCACATATGTGTATTTAGTGTCTGTGATACATCCTTTGAGTTAATGGTAATGATAATTCATATTTTCAAGAGTTGAAAATTTAAGACATGAATAATCATTATTAACTCATAAACAGCTCCCGACCATAGGATCATCACGAGGATGGTGATTGATCCGGAAGGTTGGTGTACGAATCGCTTCTCTTTAGTAGATGAGTCTTGAGTCTACGGTGTGGAGACACCGGAGCGAGAGTACAGGTACTCGTTAGAGAACGAGGGCACTGAGCGTGACCACCTCGAGTAGTCATTAGGGAAGTCTACCTTCTCGTCAATGACTGACTCGATGCTGCAGTAGTGTGTCTGGTTCTTTGACCTGAGATGCATCGGCAGTTCACCTTGAGGGTGTTATAGTTTGACTACACCATTACTCGGTCTCCTAGCCATATGGAACCCTGAGGTGTATGTTGGCTATAGCATGTTCATTGTAGGAACTGGATTGCATCAAGATGGAATCTATCTACCTCGGTGGTAGAGGAGTAGCCCTATGATGATCATGAGAATCAAGTCCAGAAATCCATGGCCATGGTAGAGTGAAATAATAGAAAGAGTTTCTATTTAGATTTTCACATTGGACTCGAATCGAATGATTACATCATATGACAGAGACTAGGGTTTGACGAGTTCACCTTAACCCTAATCTGATCGGGGCTCAAGATAGAAGAACTTAATCACACAGGTAGCTGCACCAAGAGGTTCGCATTCAGCTCTGATGGGTTGCCACCATATACTGCTAGGTGTCACTGGTGGATTTTGGGAGCAATTAGAATGATTTAGATGATCGATCATTCTAGCTGTTCGAATCAGAAGAGTTCTGATCCATCGAAAGGAGTTTCGATGATGTCTATGATAGAGATCATGACATATCCCATTACCATACAGAACTGAACCTAACTGGGTCACACAAACAAGGGTTTGAATCTGGTGATCATCAATTGAACTGATCTAGTTCAATTGATCTGAATGAGATTCAATTAGGTTCAAGGAAAATCGTGCTAGCACTCGATTGAACCTAACGTTCTTCTTTTACTATCATAAATAAGTTGTCCTGACTGAGCCAAAGGAGTTTGTGCTCAATCAGAGGCCTTCATATGGTCTGACTGGAGGTTGTCCAAGTCAGAATAAGGTTGTCTTATTTGTAAGACATTACCTGCCATTTTTGGTCACCTGCCATTTCTTGTTCTTTGACTTTGGTCAAAAGTCTACCTTTGACTGGTCAAACGTTGACCATTGACACCTTTGACTTTTGACCACATGTCATGCACCTATTGGAGAGCTGGTGGGGGCCTGTCCCCCTGCCAGAACCTGGCAAGGAGAAGGGCGCACGCCAAGGGTGGCGTGAGCCCAAGTAGGAGGCGCCTAGGAGTCCTTGTTGGACAAGGACTCCACCTCCCTTTTGGATTCCAATCAGAGTTCTACTAAGAATCCAGTTTGACTGGTCTTAGGCGCCCTCTAAGGAGGAATCCAGGGGTCTCTATTCCAACCAATCAGATTTAGATCTGATTTCACAAAGGGTTGTGATTGGTTGAGAGGAAGAGGAGTTGGATCACAAGAGGTCTATAAATAAGACCCTGCGCCCAACCCTAATCCTAAGTGAATTCAATAGAGATTTCCCACGCCCCAAGGCTGCCTCTCCCCTCCTTCCTCCATGCCATAGTCTCTTCTCCCCTTGCTCTCCACGTCCAAAAGGTGTTTTGGACTTTGGTTGGTGCGATTCAGATCAAGGAAAGGCGATCAAAAGCAAGAAGGCTGCGCTGCTGCAAAAGGACGACTGCAGATCTTCAAAAGAGTTTTGAAGATCCTCCAGATCAGATCCAGATCTGATTTTTGGAGGTGTGATAGAGAAGAAGAGGTTCTCCAGATCCAACCCGAGTGGATACCGGTAGAGGCCAGGCGCTTGCGTGGCTAAGATCCAGAACCTTCCGCTGCAATCAGGATCATCTACAGGGTAATAGGATTACCCAAATCAGGTAAATTGAATTTGATTTAATTTATCTTCTTTTATTTTATTTATTAAAATAATAAGAATCAGATCTGAAACATATCAAGATCTGATTAAGGTCAAGAGAAAATTTTTGAAATATATCTCTTGATCTAATCAGATCTGGACGAACCTGGATCGAGAAATCAGAATTTCCCTTCATCTCTGTCCATCACTTTTTCTCATGCTCATCTCTTCATTGCCATAAGAACTATTCCAATAGGTTGATGTGTCGACATTCAATACCTAGGTAGAGAACATTTTCGTATTGGGTCGTGGATCAGGCAGCAAGGATGGGAGAAGATGTGTATTGTTGATGTAAATATCTATTCAGACCTAATTAGAGAGTTCTTTGCGAATATTAGCTTTGAGCATGGGTTAAAGATAGAGTTCGTTGTTAAAGGAGTGCACATCCTTTTGGATGAAAGAAAAATAGGACAACTCCTGAAAGTACTAGGTCAGGAGCAAGCTGAAGGAACTAGATCTAGCGTTTCATGGGTAGATCTTGAAACTTTTTTAAAATCATATAGCGGAAGACTTAAATAAATCAAATATTTATTTAAATAAGTATGAAAATATCCTAGATCTAGGATTTATTATATGATCAAAGCATGATATTAAATTAAAAATTAAAATATAAAAAGAAAAGATTAACATGTTGATCTCATCAACATGCTACAATACTACATCTAATGTAGCTATAGAATAACAGATTAGATCTGACACCTGAGCAAGTTAGACATTCTAAATTGCTATCTAGGCTTGAGGATTAAGTCATGAGCCACACATGCATCTGGCCTTTAAGAGCCATCCACACGAGCCCACGAACATGATCTGAGATCCTGATGCATGAAATTAGCACAACATGCTAGTACTGTGTTGATCTCTCTTCGATGGTCGATTCGATGCTTTCTTCATTGAGACTTGGACTCTTCAAAATATTAAAAGAAAGAAGAGATATTTCTGATCTGAGACTCTCTTAAAAAAATCTCAAAAGGAGGAGGAGAAGAGAAAATAAAAATAGCCCTAGAAGAAGACCCTCTTCTTCCTCTCTTTTCTCTCACCCAGACACCTAGCTTGGTGTCTATGGAATCCCCATGCCTAGAGGTTCTCTCTCCTTGATTCTTGCACACCTCAAAGATCTTTTAATGGTCTATGTTTCACAAAAATTTTAGCTAAAAATTAATCCTAAATAAAAAGATATGTAGAGTCCAAGTTTAGTCAAAAACTCAGACAAGGAAAGGACATAATATGGTAAGTTGTTGGGGTGACCAACGCTTGGGCGCCCCCACCTTATTTCGTGCCACAGAATAGCAATAGGGGTGCACAAAAACTTATTCTTTTACCATGGAATTCAAAGAAAATAAAGAAGATGTGGGTGGCACAATTAGAAGGAAGTGTTTTAGTTTATAAGGATTCTATCTCATAGAATCCTACATCAAAACTTACTTCTCTTTTTGACTTGGTCAACTACCAAATTACCATATGAGAAAGAGAGGAAGAGAGGAGGCATGTGTGAAGATCAAGTAAAAGAGTATTTTCATTAAAGGTTTCTAAGAAATAGGCATGGGGGGTGTGGAGGGCTAAGGTGGCGCAAGGTGAAATCCTTGTCTCACTAGGATTCCATCTATGACTCAGTCAAATATGGTTTCTCAAACCAAATTAAATCAAAACCAAGTCAACCAAATTAAATTAGGTTCTAACCTAATTAAATTATATTTAATTTTGATTTAGTTTTTTAATTAAATTAGAAAATTGAGTTGACCCAAGTCCTAGTTGAATAAGGACTAGTTTTTCCTTGCACTTGGCTTATCCAATAAGCCAATTGAATTTGATCCAATCAAGTCCAAACTAAATTCAATTAAATTATATTTTATTAAACTTAATCTTAGTTCTTTAGCTTAATCAAATTAAGTCAATTAGTAATTGAATTGCTAATCAATACTCCTATAATGCTTGCACTAGGTTAAACATCAATCGTATTGATTGTTTAACCCTAGAACGATTCTCAATCATTAATCAACCATTCGATCAGATCATGAGCTCTAATATATGTGACCTCATATGTCCGAACCTAAGCTAGTAGCATAGAAATAGATTTCTATATCAATCGAAGTAACCATCTAGTAATGTTATCCAATGGCCGAATAGGTCGAATGTGTAGAACAACATCCTTAGAGCCCATGCAGATATAGTTTTCATATAATTCATCCCCTTGACCAAAATGCTCGTAGGACACCTCAGAGTTCAACTGTCAACTCTGATCAGATTGTCCACACTGTATTTCAAAATATCAAATCCATCTGATGGATTACCCTAGCCAAGGTTTTGCTATATTGAAATACAGTTATACATTTATATTCTTCTCCAACTATTGGAGTGGTCAATTCCATCTTGATCATACTCTGACTTTATAAGTATTTGATTGTGCCTAAAAGCTTTTCATTACTAAATTAAAAATTCAGTTAGTCCAATACCAAAGCATAGTGTGTTGCTTGCAAGTCACTGAGATGATCTCAGGTGTAAGGGACACTTATACCTATATCCCGTCAGAGACATTCTCGATAGCAGAATGCTTTGGAGTTGGTCACATTCAATGATGATGTACCCATACATCTCATCTGTATATCATACCAATGTCTCCACACTCCTTGGTTAAGAGGACAATCGACCCATATGGCATACAGTGATCTATGCTCGATGATGCTGTCATCCTAATTAACAGTCTATCATTTGATCGTGAATAGATTTAAGGACTAATCGATAAATCCTCTCTTTATCGAAGCAAAATAGTCCTAAGGACTTCATTACAATAATGGAGTTTGTTAGAAGATGAATTCTTTATGATGAAAAAATCAAAAATATATTTTATTAATGAATCAATTATAGATACAATGTAGCTCAACCATCAATAGGCTGACGACTAGCTTTAAAACACATTTCAAAACAACTCCCACTTATCTTAAAGCCACTTGATATAGTATCTAATACCCATCTTCAACTGGTGGTTGTCGAACTCCTTTATCACTAGGGCTTTAGTGCGGTGGTTGGCTAGGTTCTCCTTTCCATTGATCTTCTGAAGATCGACGTCATGTCTATCCACAATCTCCTAGACCAGGTGGAAGCGACGTAGAATATGCTTTGTTCGCTGGTGTTAATAAGTACCATAAATTTATTAATAAAAGTATTAATTTACCAATTAATTCATATTAATTTTTAAGAATTATTAATTAATTGATATATTTTTTAAGAAATTTATATTTTTATTAATTAAAAAAATAAAAATTAAAAAATAAAATTTTATTATCAATGGAAAGAGCTCATTTTTTTTATTATAATAAAATAAGTTTGAAGTAAAACAGAGCTAAAATGGAGAAGATATAAATTTCTAAAGATAAAAAAATTAAATAAAAAAATGGCTCAGTCGGTTCAAGCCGCCATGCCATATCAGCCGCCGCATCCAAACACACTGAGCCAAGCCAACGAAGCTAGCATGCCAAGCTAGCCATGCAAGCTGACTTAGTCACAGAAGCCATCAGTCGGTCCACGATCCAGGCAAGGACCGCCAGCTCAGCAAAAATCGGTGAATCACAGAGCGACATGTGGTGGACCTAGACCCTTAAGGGATTTATGGATAATTCATCATGGTTTATAGGGTAAAGAGGTAATTTTGCATCAAAGCAGCAACTGATGATTGGCTGGGGCATTCGGTGTGTCCGATTCGTGCGGTCCATAGATACAGTAATTGTGCGATCCAATGGCCTGCGTTCGATCCGATGGAAATCCGATGGCCCATGACAAATCCTTCTTTGATTCGAATAGTGCTCAGTGATATGACGTGATCCGATGGCCGATAACTAGCCGACAAAGATCCAATGGTGGAGAAAGCTTTCGACGGTGATTAGGACTCCCAATGCATGATCAGCAGCCAGATTTTCTCCATCAATGCGTGATCAATGGCCAGAATTTAATCCGACCTGATTTGGGCCAATACGCATCCAATTTTGATGATTCTTGGTCTGTTGGATTCCTATTGAATGGTCAGATTTCATCCAGAGTAGCAGAATTCAATCAGGACTCCTTTTAATACGATTTTCACTCAGATTTCTCCATATTTTGATGATCAAAGAGCTCCTTAATCCCACATTGCCTAGAAGAAAACTCTCTAGCCCTCCTAGCTCTATAAAAAGGATGCTAGGCCTCTAGAAATCAACAGATCTAATTAGAGAAAAATTTTGGTATAGGATGAAGCCAGGCTTTGGATTAATGGCTGCTTCGAGGCAATAGGTGCCAAGAAGAAGAGCTGGCTTCTACACCATCTTTCTACCAATGCCGATCCATGATCAGAGATCAACCTATTTTACTTTTTTTTAAATTTTATGTATTCAAATTATAAAGTTTTTAATTAATATAATATTTATTTTTATATTTTTTTATGCTCTTTATTTTTATTATTATTTAACTTTTATATTTTAATTATTGCTTTTTATTTTTCTGCAAGTAGATGCTAAGATCTAACTAGTAGATCTTAGTACCAAGTTTAAATTTCTGCAACTTTAAATTTTCACTTTTAATTTTTTGACTTCATTTTTTATTTCAAAACTCAAATTTTTTTCTTTTTTTTTATAAAATTAAAGATTTTAAATCTAAACATACTACCTTCCCTATGGATTTGACCCAACTCACTGCTATCTACGTATTTTCAATAATTTTAAGAAGTCAGATTAAACTAATAAATACGATTTCTTAATGATAACATCACGTTCCTATCAAGTTTTTGGCACCATTATCGAAAAAGGCATGGACATTAAATTTTTGATCTTTTTTATTTTTTTATAAATAAATTATAAATAAAATTTTTATTTTCTTATAAGTATTGCTTGCTAACTTTTTTTTGTTTTACAGAAAAAGAGGTTAAAAAATAAAAAGAACCAGGGCAAGCATTTAGTTTTGCTTGGTGAGATCAATCCTAACCCAAGTCTTTTATTTATTTATGTATTTATTTTATTTTTAAATTAAATTTAAAATATATATATCCACTTAAATCAAATTAAAAATCTCATGATAAGATTAAAAATCCTAACTATTTAGAGCATGCATCATATCAGTTTTATTTTTATTTTCTAGTGATTACTGGTGGCAAGGTAAGCCTTTCAGAATTCAATTAGTTGCATGCATCTAGTTTAAATTGCATAGAACCCTTTGATTGAAAATCTTTTGTGCATATTCATATTAAACCAAATTAAAGGTATAACCCAATTAAACAAGATAAGGTAGAGATTTGACCACCCTTTCTTGGCCCACAAACAACCAACCAGCATCCTACATTAACCTAAGCCTTTAATTTTAAAATCAATTAGACATCAGCCCTAGGAGCTTGAGCTCAATAGGATAAGGAACCATAAGAGTTGAACCAGGTTAGAATTAGTCAATTTGACTGGTGTCTAGGAAAGTGATTTAGAGATGACTAGGCCCGAAGGAAGGTGGTTTCTAATAGATTTCATTAGCTTACCTGGCCAAGCACAATTGGTGTCTAAGGCAAGCAACGGAGGGACTCCCACTGACCTTGTACTTATCCGGCCAGTTGATTGGCTGATCCTACACTTGGAGGGCTTGAAGGTGACCTTAGCAGTTAGGAGCTGTCTAGATCTTGGATAACAATGTCAGGATTGATTGATCAACTTGATTGCTAACCAACATCAAACTTAATTAAACCTAATTCTTCTCTCCTCTTAGTTCTAGGACTCCTTAGGACCTTTTCTTTAGAACTCTTCTTTCTTTTTTTTTCCTTTCTTCTCTAAAAATAAAATAAAAATTAAATTTAACTAACTAAAAAATATATTAAAAATAATAATTAAATTAAATTAAATTAAACTAAAAATAATAAATAAAATAATTTAAAAAATTAAAAAATAATAATATAATAAAATAATAAAAATATATATATAAAATTCTAAAAAATTTTGAACCATACATTAGGGTTACACTAATACATGTGTTAGATATATGTACCCTAGAAGCCAGAATTGGCTGACACTTGTAATACACTTCTAGGGGCAAAATTGTAATTTTGACTATAATTAATTAAATGGGTTATTTTCTATCACACATGTGTATTTAGTGTCTGTGATACATCCTTTGAGTTAATGGTAATGATAATTCATATTTTTAAGAGTTGAAAATTTAAGACATGAATAATCATTATTAACTCATAAACAGCTCCCGACCATAGGATCATCACGAGGATGGTGATTGATCCGGAATGTTGGTGTACGATCGCTTCTCTTTAGTAGATGAGTCTTGAGTCTATGGTGTGGAGACACCGGAGCGAGAAGTACAGATACTCGTTAGAGAACGAGGGCACTGAGCGTGACCACCTCGAGTAGTCATTAGGGAAGTCTACCTTCTCGTCAATGACTGACTCGATGCTGCAGTAGGTGTGTCTGGTTCTTTGACCTGAGATGCATCGGCAGTTCACCTTGAGGGTGTTATAGTTTGACTACACCATTAACTCGATCTCCTAGCCATATCGGAACCCTGAGGTGTATGTTGGCTATGACATGTTCATTGTAGGAACTGGATTGCATCAAGATGGAATCTATCTACCTCGGTGGTAGAGGAGCAGCCCTATGATGATCATGAGAATCAAGTCCAGAAAGCCCATGGCCATGGCAGAGTGAAATAATAGAAAGAGTTTCTATTTAGGTTTTCACATCGGAACTTGAATCGAATGATTACATCATATGACAGAAACTAGGGTTTGACGAGTTCACCTTAACCCTAATCTGATCGGGGCTCAAGATAGAAGAACTTAATCACACAGGTAGCTACACCAAGAGGTTCGCATTCAGCTCTGATGGGTTGCCACCATATACTGCTAGGTGTCACTGGTGGATTTTGGGAGCAATTAGAATGATTTAGATGATCGATCATTCTAGCTGTTCGAATCAGAAGAGTTCTGATCCATCGAAAGGAGTTTCGATGATGTCGATGATAGAGATCATGACATATCCCATTACCATACAGAACTGAACCTAACTGGGTCACACAAACAAGGGTTTGAATCTGGTGATCATCAATTGAACTGATCCAGTTCAATTGATCTGAATGAGATTCAATTAGGTTCAAGAAAATCATGCTAGCACTCGATTGAACCTAACGTTCTTCTTTTACTATCATAAATAGTTGTCCTGACTGAGCCAAAGGAGTTTGTGCTCAATCAGAGGCCTTCACTTGGTCTGACTGGAGCTTGTCCAGGTCAGAAAAGGGTTGTCTTATTTTGTAAGACAATACCTGCCATTTTTGGTCACCTGCCATTTCTCGTCCTTTGACTTTGGTCAAAAGTTGACCTTTGACTGGTCAAATGTTGACCATTGATACTTTGACTTCTGTCCATGTGTCATGCACCTATTGGAGAGCTGGTGGGGGCTTGTCCCCTGCCAGAATCCTGGCAAGGAGGAGGGTGCATGCCAAGGGTGGCATGCGCCCAAGCTGGAGGCGCCCAGGAGTCCCTGTTGGATAGGGACTCCATCTCCTTTTTGGATTCCAATTAGACTCCTCCTAAGAACCAACTTTGACTGATCTTAGGCACCATCTAAGGATGAATCCAAGGGACTCTATTCCCACCAATCAGATTTAGATCTGATTTCACAAAGGGTTGTGATTGGTTGGGAAGAAGAGGAGTTGGATCACGCATAGTCTATAAATAAGACCCTACGCCCAACTCTAAATCTAATGCAATTCAATTGAGAAACCCCACGCCCCAAGGCTGCCTCTCCCCTCCTTCCTCCATGCCAAGTCCATCTTCTCCCTCTTGCCTCTCCACGTCCAAAAGTAGTTTGGGATCTTAGGTTGGTGCAATTAGATCGAGAGAAAGGCGAACAGAAAGCTAGAAGGCTGCGCTGCTGCAAAGGACAACTGCTGATCTTCAAAAGAGTTTTGAAGATCCTCCAGAATCAGATTCAGATCTAATTTTTGGAGATGTGATAGAGAAGAAGAGGATCTCTAGATCCAGCCTGAGTGGATACCGGTAGAGGCCAGGCACTTGCGTGGCTAGATCCAGAACCTTCCGCTGCTTACAGGATCATCAATAGGGTAATAGGATTACCCTACATCAAGGTAAATTAAATTTGATTTAATTTATCTTATTTTATTTTATTTATTAAAATAATAAGAATTAGATCTAAAATATCTCAAGATCTGAATTGGGATCAAAGAGAAAAAAATTTTTGAAATATATCTCTTGATCTGATCAGATCTGAACGAACCTGGATCCGAAAAATCAGGATTTTCCCTTCAACTGGTATCAGAGCCAAGGTTCTAAAGTATTTAGATCTGAATTTTAAATTTATTTTAATTAAAAAATAAAGTGATTTTAGATGTCACATGAGATGTGATCAGATCTGAAAATCAGAAAAAATTAAAATTAAATGATTTGGATCTAAGATTAGAAAATATGCATGACTAGTTCTAAAATAGAATAGTTCTATAGAATAGTCTTGCATGTTTTGAATTTAATTTGATTAAATCATATTTTAGATCTATTTATTTACTATTTTTTGATATTATAATTATTATAATAATATCTAAAAAATAGTAAATAAAAATTATTTAATTTTAAACATCATATGAGATATGATTGATGCATGTCTAGACTAGTTGTAGAATAGTTCTACATAGTTGTCTAGATTAGAGTTTATTTTGATAAGATCAATTTAAATCTAATTTTTTAGATTATTATGAGATAATTTAGATCTGAAAATATGCATGATTCGATACATGAGATGTATGCAAAATATGCCATGATTAGATCTAATTTGTATATGAGATATATGATATAGATCTAAAACTATTTTGTAGTATTGCATGTTCCTGATTAAGGCGTTCCTCTTGGCCGTCCGGTCATAAGAACGAAGAAGGATTTAAAGGCCCTCTCTTCCCATTCGATGGGGTGTTCTTATGATGTGTAGGGGTGCTGCGTGTTCGTCCTTAATCAGAAACCCAAAACTTACTTTCTGCAAAACCCTAGATCCTGAAACCCTAGGATTTATTGTGCATATTTTGTTTATGAACCCTACTTAATTAAGAAATTAAGATTATGGAAATATTAATTAGGTCTAAAATTGAGAATTTCAGATCTAAGACATATTCATAATACTGGGTTCGGGCTTGGGTAGCTCAATTAGGTCTAAGCGGTTGATCAAACCGAATCAAGAGTTGGTTAGATGGGATCAACAATGCTTAAATTGACCAGCCTAATAGGATTAAGTCTGGGTCAAGATCGAGTCACGATCAAGCAAGACCTAATTACGCTCAGAGGTTAGAGTCTGGATTGTAGGCTAACCCAATTGGTTCTGACTCAACAATTTGGTGTCTAAGGTAAGTTTGGCACATACGACCGACTGGTTTTTAATTGGAAGCTACTCGACCTGAATGCATTCTTGTACGAGTTAATGGCATATTCCTTCCACCGGTCTCACTTACCTGGCCATATCTGTTGACACAGTTCTGATCTTGAGGTGGTCAATAATCCGAGCTAACCCATGCCACTAGGTTAGTCATAATTGTTATGACTATGACAAGTCTAGTTTAATGAGACCTGAATCAATTCTCCCTAAGAAAAGATTAAGTCTGAGGTCTTCCACCATTGTAGATGTGCGGGCCCTTCCCGGGGTTGATTGTTCTCGACTGGATACAGTGGCTCAGTTGCACCGGGAAGATGCAACCATGTCTATTAGGCATTGGATGCTATGGGCTGGAGGATGAGTTGGGCTCAATATTTTGGATACGGTGAGAGACTCAATTAGGAATCCAGTCTGTGCAAATGGTGGGTCTGACTTAACTAAGGAGTGGATCAATATTTTGGATACGGTGAGATTCATGAATTAGAGACCAAGTTTGGATGCACCATGATTAGAGAATCATTGAACAAGAGTTGTTCACTCATTGGCTAACCCATCACCAATAACTGTTAGGTGAGGTGAAGATCAGTTGGTGACACCGGTCGCACCACCCACTAGAAGTCATCAATTGTGGAGGGATTTTTTCGCATCTCTCAAAGGGAGTAAGGGATCCGAGAAAAAGTGGAGCTTAATTATTTAAAAATAAATCCCTAAACGATTGGTTTAAGTCAAAATTATTATCTAACTAATCTTTGACTCTCTATAACAGAAAATGTCTCTTCAACCATTGGCAATGTATCCTGGACACACATTAGATTGACCTGGATCCAATATAAAGATTTGCTCAGGAACTACAAAATTATTTTGGGTTCAGAGAAGTTAAAATGTTTTGGACCAGGACCCTCCCACCTTACAGCTCGTCCATCCACTGAATAGAGAGGTGTCTTGGAAAAATGGATTGACGAAGACAATAAGGCCTGAATACATGTTGGGCTCGATGTCTGAGAGTCCAGCGCCAAACAGAGGATATCGGGACTGCCTCGACCAAATGTGTGCTACCTGCAGGAGGATGTTTGGGAACAGAGTCGCGCAT
>QRFJ01001877.1:0-101087 GCA_006176705.1 Cocos nucifera | reverse complement strand
CAAATAGAGTCTGCCACAGTATACTATTTGGAACTCTTCTAGTAGATTTCTCCACCATTTAGGATAAAGATATATCCCAACATGTTTCTACTATCATCATTGCCAGATTGAAAGCTGGAGTATGTAAATCTCACAAGTTTCAGATCTGACTCACCATATACCAACCATTGGTCCTTAGTATTTCTTAAATACTTAAGTATGGCTTTACAATTTTCAATGATTTTCTCTAAGGTCAGACTGGTATCTACTTACTACTCCTAGTGAGTATGCCACGTCTGATCTCGTACATATCAAGGCGTACATGATAGATCCCACTGTCGAAGCATATGGGACTCTACTCATTCACTCTCTCTCTTCAGGAGTTGTCAGATAATTCTTCTCACAAAGAGAAATTCCATGGCCTATCGAAATAGTGCTCTTTTTGAAATTCTCCATGCAGAACCTCTTCAGCATCGTATCTATGTACATAGACTGGGATAACCTAAGCATCCTTTTAGATCTATCCCTATAGATCTTCATCCGTAGAATGTAGGATGCTTCATCCAAGTCCTTCATGGAGAATTAAGATGATAACCAGACTTTTATTTCCTACAGTATAGAGATGTCATTCTCGATTAAGAGAATATCATCCATATACAAAATAAGGAATACTACTGATGGACCATTTGCCCATTTATAAATGCAGGGTTCTTCTCCATTCTTAATAAAGCCATATGTTTTGATCACTTTATCAAAATGCATGTTCTAACTTCGGGATGCCTACTTTAGTCCATAAATGGATCTCTGAATCCTACACACCTTTGACTAAACTATGGTTGTGAACCCCTTAGATTGTATCATATACACCTCTTTAGTCAACTATCCATTCAGGAAAGCTATCTTCACATCCATCTACTAGATCTCATAGTTCAAAGGGGCAGTAATCACAAGCATAATTTGAATGGATTTGAGTATTGCCATAGAAGAAAATGTCTCATATAGTCAATACCATAATGTTGACAATACCCCTTGGCAACCAGACGGGCTTTTTAAGTCTCCACCTTTTCATCTGCACTCCTTTTTCTTTTGAAGACCCATTTGCACGCAATGGGTTTAACCTCTTTGGATGGGTCAACCAATATCCACACATCATTGACCTTCATGGACTTCATTTTGGACTTCATGGCCTCAAGCCATTTCTCGGAATCAAGTCTCTGCATAGCATCCATATAGGTGATTGGATCCTCATCGTTCTCATCAAGTTTGATGGGATCACTGTCTTGGATCAAAAAATTATAATATCTATCTGGATAATGCGGTACTCTACTAGATTGCCTTAATGGTGTAGGTACACTGAGCTCTAGATCTGATTCAATCAAATCCGACTCAGGTTCAGCTATAGGTATCAATTTTTCTATCTGTTGAACTTCATCAAGTTCAACATTAGAGGTAATAGTTTCATCATCAAGAAACTCTTTCTAAAAAGATTGCCTTAAGATTGACGAACATTTTTTATTCTTTAGCATGGTAGAAATAGTAATCCTTACTTTCTTTGGGATATTCTATAAACACACACTTATCAAATCAGGGTCCAAGCTTATCTGTATGTAAACATTTGACATAGGCTGGGCAACCCCAAACCCATAGTTGAGAGAGTTTAGGCCTACGCCCAGTCCATATCTGATATGGAGTCTTGTGATAGATTTACTCAATACATTATTCAATATATAATATGCAGACTCAAGAGCATAACCCTAAAATGAAATAAGCAGACTAGCAAATCCCATCATGGATCGAACCATATCCAACAGGTTCGATTTCTCCTTTTCGATACACCATTATGCTGTGGTGTGTCAAGAGAAGTCCACTATGATAGAATTTCATTCTCTCCTAGATATGCCAAGAACTCACTGGATAGATATTCACCTCCTCAATCTGATTGAAGAGTTTTAATATTCTTTCTAGTTTGTTTTTCTACATTACTTCAGAATCTTTTGAATATTTCAAATAAATTCGACTTATGTTTCATCAGATAAACATATCCACATCTGGATAGATCATCTATGAAAGTGATGAAGTAGAAATATCCACCTCTAGCACCAGTGTTCATTGGTCCACATACATCAATATGCACTAGGCCTAAGAGCTTAGTAGCTCTCTCACCTTTTCTAGTAAAAGGTGACTTGGTCATTTTTTCAAGAAGACAGGACTCGCAGGTTGGAAGTGATTCACAATCACCAACATTGAGGATTTTCTCATAGGTCAACTTGTTTATCCTATTCTTGTTAATGTGACCTATTCTATAGTGCCATAAGTAGATATCAGAGATATTATCTAATCTAGGATGTTTTCTAGAAGTGTAAATTACACTCACAGGCTGTGATAAAATATAAATATTATTTCTTTATTATCTTTGCATTATTGTAACATTATTCATAATAATATCACAATAATCTTTCTTTATAGATAAATGATAACCATATTTGGCCAAAAGTCTAATAGAGATTATATTCATCAAAAAGAAAGGACAATAATGACATTCATTTAAAGAAACGATTTTAGTATTGAGAATAAGTTGAACTATTTTCATAGCTAGAACTGGAACAAATGTTCCATCTCCAACATTATTCTCAAATTTTCTACGAATTTGAAGTTCTTGCAATGTATTTCAAATATAGACTTCTAATATCCAATACCTAAGTAGAAGTATCACAAACAAAAAAATTACAAGGTGTTATCGTATAACATCCTTGATCAGCAACTACTTGCTCATCTCTCTTATTCGGCCTATTGTGGTCATGAAAATTATGACACTGAGGATAATTTCTCTTCCAATGCTTCTACTTCTTACAATAGAAGCACTCTGCCTGATCTAGGTTATTCTTGGATCTTATGTTTAAATTAGGCATAGAGGCCCCAGCACGAACTACTTTATGCTACTGAATAATATTCAATTTTTGATACTTATTATCAAAGTTGAGTCCTATAAGTTAATCACTATCTAACAATGAATGAAGCAAGTATGGTTTGGGTTTGACTACATAAAGGAGAACCAAAAACCTAATTAGCAATTAATTCATTAAACCTAAAGATTTGGACTTTAATCAAAAGGTCTCCAACTATTTTATTCGAACTAGTAGCCTCTACCTTCAATTTGAGGAATTATCCTAATTTCTTAGTGGATACTAGAATCCACATAAACTACACACAAGCCCAACTATGGTTGGTCAACCCATGTACATCTAAGGATAGGTTTATAACTAATTATTTTTTTAAATAATTTTTAGTAATTTAATTTTACCTTAGGTATCTTTTCAGTAGGCTAGGTACTCCACTGAAAGTCTTGGTTAGGTCCAACCATTAATATGATCATACTTGGTCCATCTAACTAATGAATGATTAAGCCCAACTATGGTTGGTCAACCTAACCATCATTTAGAGAGATGCATCCAAGAAATCATATTATGAATGATAATTTCATTAGCGGATAAGCACCAGGCCTATGGGCCTCCAATGATTATCCAACTAATGGACCCATTATCTTCCACTTAATGGAAGGCTATGATCTAGTTATCACCATAACTATTTTATTTTATGGACCTAATAATTATAGAGGATTTAATTGATTTGATTTAGAGGAAGAGGGTTAGATGAACTAGCTTATCATGATTCTTCCATTGATTTCACCAAGTCAGCTTAAGGAAGATCATTAATAGGCTGGTCAAGGAGCACCTAAATCAATCATACTGATTTACCTAGCTGACATGGGTCAGCTCGAATAGTTAAGTGATCCAATCAAAATATAATTTCACCAAGAGGTTAGGTAAGTTCGATCAGTGGGAGGATCTACCAAAGCTTGCCTTAGACACCATCAAAAATGGCCAGGTAAGTGGGTTGTCAATTAAAGACCACCAATCTGATTTACCTTAGACACCAACTAGTTTAATTTATTTTAACTAGATCAACCTAATAGTTCGTGCTAAATCTTGTTGCCAAGAATCAAGTCCATCTTGGGTCTCATTAAATATATGGACTTGACCAACTACAACTATTATAATTGATCTAGAGAATCCTTGACCTAATCTAAGATAACAATTGATTAGATTTAGTTAATTCTCTAATTAAGTCCATTCTTTAATCTAACCCTAGGTCTAACCTAATTAATGGACTTAATGCCCACTAATCCATTTAACCCAATGTATTATGATTCGTGTCTTAGGATCTTCAATTTACAATCCTAGATCCTAATCAAATAACTTCTTAATTCTTAATTAAGTTTTAGACTAAGGGTTGGGGTTTGACTTTTCAAACATAATTTTTATATTTATAAAATATTTTTATAATATGGTTCTATCAATCAAGTTGCATGTTTAATTCATAATCAAAATGTAAGTAATATAAACATGAATCTACTTTAGATCTAATCTAAATAGGTTCATGTAATTGAAACAGTTTCAACACCAATCAATCATAAATTAACTAAGATCAAATCTAACATATTTATGATGATTAAAATTAAATTAAAATACTTTTAATCAGATCATAAAATCTCTTAGATCTGATTTAAAATTTTATGATCAATATTTTAGATCAGTACGTACATAGACAATCTTTTCACTGTAATGGATAAACCTTACAGCAGGACAACCTTATAGCAGTCCGTGCAACCTAAAAACTTTATTTTTAGATTAAAAATTATTTTAAATTTATTAAATTATAAATAAAATTAGATTAATTTTAATAAATTTATGATTAGGAATAGATCATCATGAATTAGGATATTCTTTTCACTGTAAGAGATAAACCTTACAACAAGACAACCTTATAGCAGTTCATGAGATCTAAATTTTTAATTTTAGATCTAATAATTAGATTATAAATTTGATGTAATCTAATAAATAATCAAAACATGATCAAGAAAATCATGTAATAAGAACCTAGGCTCTGATACCAATTAAAGGAACCAGATCAATGGTTTTATGGGTAGATCTTGAAAATTTTTTTAAGATCATGCAGTGGAAGACTTAAATAAATTAAATATTTAATTAAATAAATATGAAAATATCCTAGATATAAAATTTATTACATGATCAAGGCATGATATTAAATCAAAAATTAAAAAATATAAAGAAAAGATTAACATATTGATCTCATCAACATGCTACAATACTATATCTAATATAGCTATAGAATAACATATTAGATCTAATACCTGAGCAAGTTAGATATTCTAACTTGTTGATCTAGGCTGAAGGATGAAGTCATGAGCTACACATGCGTTCGATCTTTAGGAGTCATCCACACGAGCCCACGAATACGATCTGAGATCCTGATGCATGAAATCAGCACAGCATGCTAGTACTATATTGATCTCTCTTCGACAGTCGATTCGATGCTTTCTTCATCAAGATATAGACTCTCCAAAATATCAAAAGAAAGAAGAGAGATTTCATATCTAAGACTCTCTCAAGAAAATCTCAAAAGGAGGAGGAGAAGAGAAAATCAAAACAGCCCTAGAAGAAGACCCTCTTCTTCTTCTCTTTTCTCTCAGCTAAACACCTAGTTTAGTATCTTTAGAATCCTCATGCCCAGAGGTTCCCTCAACTTAATTATAGCACACCTCAATTTCCTCTTAATAGTCTATTTTTCACAAAAATTATAATCAAAAATTCATCCTAAATAAAAGGATATGCTGAGTCCAAGTTTGGTCAAAAACTCGGACAAGGAAAGAACATAATATGTGGGCGGCACATAATTCATGGACTAGAGATAGGGGTGCACAAAAACTTCTTATTTTACCATGGAATTTAGAGAAAATAAAGAAGGTGTGGGTGGCATAATTAGAAGGAGGTGTTTTAGTTTATAAGCATTCTATGTCATAGAATCTTAGATCAAAACTTACTTCTCTTTTTGACTTGGTCAACTACCAAATTACCATATGAGAAAGAGAGAGAGAGAGGAGGCTTGCATGAAGATCAAGGGAAAGAGTATTTCCATGAAAAATTCCTAAAAGATAGGCATGGGGGGCATGGAGGGCTAAGGTAGCGTAAGGTGGAATCCTAGTCTCAATAGGATTCCATCTATAACTTGGTCAAACATGGTTTCTCAAACCAAATTAAATCAAAATCAAGTCAACCAAATTAAATTAGATTCTAACCTAATTAAAAATTTAATTAAAATATTAAATTATATTTAATTCTAATTTAATTTTTAATCAAATTAGAAAATTGGGTTGACCCAAGTCCTAGTTGAACTAGGACTAGTTTTTCCTTGCACTTGGCATATCCAATAAGCCAATTGGACTTGATCCAATCAAGCCTAAACTAAATTTAATTAATTATATTTAATTAGACTTAATCTTAGTTCTTTAGCTTAATCAAATTGAGCTAATTAGCAATCAAATTGCTAATCAATCCTCCTGCAATGCTTGCACTAGGTTAAACATCAGTCGTATTGATTATTTAACCCTAGAATGATTCTCAATCGTTGATCAACCATCTGATCAGATCATGAGCACTAATGTGTGTGATCTCATAGGTCCGAACCTAAGTTGATAGCATAGGAATAGATTCCTATACCAATCAAAGTAACCATCTAGTAATGGTACCCGACGGTCGGATAGGTTGAATGTGTAGAACAAGATCCTTAGAACCCATGCAGATATAGTTTTCATATAATTCATTTTCTTGACCAAAATGCTCATAGGACACCTCAGATTTTTATTGTCAACTCTAATCAAGTTGTCCACATTGTATTTCAAAATATCAAATCCATCTTATGGATTACCCTAGCCAAGATTTTGCTATATTGAAATACAATGATACATTCTTCTCCAACTCTTGGAATGGTCAATTTCATATTGATCACACTCTAACTTTGCAAGTACATGAAAGTACCCAAAAGCCTTTCATTACTGAATTAGAAATTTAGTTAGTCTGATACGAAAGCATAGTGAGTTGCTTGCAAGTCACTGAGGTGATCTCAGGTCTAAGGGACACTTATACCTATATTCCATCAGAGATATTCTCAACAACAGAATGCTCTAAAGTTGGTCATGTTCAATGATGATGTACCCATATATCTCATTTATATTCTATATCAGTATCTCCACACTCCTTAGTTAAGAGGACAATCAATCCATATGGCACACAGCGACCTATGCTCAATAGATGCTGTCATTCTAATTAACAATCTATCATTTGGCTGTGAACAGATTTAACGACTAATCGATAAATCCTCTCTTTATTGAAGCTAAATAGTCCTATGAATTTCATCACAATAATGAAGTTCATTAGAAGATGAATTCTTTATGATAAAAAAATATCAAAAATATATTTTATTAATGAATTAATTACAGATACAATATAGCTCAATCGTCAAGAGGTTGACGATTGACTTTGAAACACATTTCCCAACACAAGCAATCTGATATTGATAGATAAAACTGAAGCTCTAAAATGCATTTTAGAAAGAAAAAATATTGATAAAAATCAATAATTGGTCTCACATAATCTCTCAGTAGAAATGAGATTACTACAATGCTTTGTGAGTCACATAACTTTCCCAAAGGTAGGAAGACATGATTGGGTAGGGAAGAAAGAACTGGCTATTATGTTCTTTATGGTAACCAAAACATCCATGAGCTTTCCATCTCTAATGCTTCAACTGTTAAAGAACACAGCCAACAAAAGCAAAGCTTGTTTGCCCTAGGGATGATCTACACTATGATTTTCAAGAATTTTCATGTTAATCTAGAAGATAAAGACTTCAAAAAGTTGGTACACACCGACTACATAAATGAGAAAACTTTGAACAAAATGAGATTTATAAAAATAGATGATAGATGGGTAAGGGTAGATGACATGTTGCTACTACAAATGAGCCCAAAGAGCATAGATCTCCACCCCCTCCACCATCACCCTCTACTGCTGGACCTTCACATAGGTGGCATGGTGCTCCCAAGTCTTGGGAGGCCATGGATAGAGCCAGGGTGAGGGCTCCAGGGAGGCTAGGATAGGGGTAGTTCTAGGGCTAGGATAGGAGTTGTCCTAAGATGAAGGTAGCATGTAACTCTCCATGGGCTTGAGGTTCAGGTATTGAGGGCCTCAAGGGTCTTGGATGGTGCTTTGGAAACCTGGGATTCAAGGTGGAGTAAGAAACCAAAGCCAAAAAACTAAAATTACAAAGAGAAGATTTTCTATAGGTTAGTCAGCTCAGTTCAAAACTGGGTCAGCTAAGTTTCAAAGCATAAGAAAAATAGAACGATCAAGTTTTGGAACTACAGACATGGCATAAAATCGGGCCGGCTTAGTTTCAGATTGAGCCGATCCAGTGGAACTTAGCTGGCTCAGTGCGTGGGTAGAGTTATGCAAGGATCTATTTTAGACTAGGGTCTGGGTTGATCCTAGGCATCTTAAGGCCTGGTTTGAGAGATCTTAAGGGGGTAATTCATGTATAGATTGGGATTAGATCCAGGCGATGAATGCATGTGAGACTTGGGCTCGGTGAGTGCTTTAATGTATTGGGTTAGCCTAAGAGAGTTTTTGAGCTAGGGTTTATTAGGGTTCATGTGGAAACTTTAGGATATGTAAATCAAGATATTCTAACTTTTACAAGAAGAAGGAAATACAATTGAGCTTTTCTTCCTAACTCTCTTCTCTCTAGTTCCAACACCAAAATCCTAGCTTCTCTCATCTTTCTTAGATCTTTTTCAGTTTGCTGGATTAACACTCAAGTTCATGCAAGAGATCGGATCTACAGCTGTGGCTCTAAGCAGCCATAGGAACAACAATTGGTATCAGAGCAAGATTGAACGTGAATGAGGAAGAAGATCAATTTTCAGTAGAGATCAGCAATGAGATTCAGATCTAAAGACATTTTTCAGGCTTCATAAGGAAGGAAGAGATCACAGGGCTGCTGTCCACCATCCTTAGTCAAGGTATTTCTCAGATCTATCTATTTGCTATTACTTGATTCGAGTTGATCAAGGAAAATAGTGGGTTGAAGGTAGGATTAGAAAAGTTTGATGGAAAGAAAAGTTTCACGATGTCGATGGTAAGGGTGGAGGATCTACTAGTTTAGATGAGGTTAGATTTGGCTTTGGAAGATAGGCCAAAGAAGATCACAGACAAGGAGTGGGTGTCCTTGTAGAAAAGAGCATGTGCCATAATTTGGGCTTGTTCGGCGGATGAGATTTTGTATGGTGTGTTGGAGGAGAGAACACCCATGAGATTATGGTTGAGGTTGCAGCAATTGTACATGGGAAGAACATATGCAACAAGTTGATGCTGAAGAAATAACTGTATAGCCTTTGGATGCAGCAGGGTGAGGATGTTATAGGGCATATTCAGTAGTTCGATCGGATGAGCATGGACTTGCTCAATATAGGGGTGGATTTAGAAGAGAAGGACAAGAATCTATTGTTTCTATGTTCGCTATTTATGAGCTTCGATCTATTGGTGATAACTTTCCTATATGGTAAGGAGACACTGATATACGAGGAGATCGTATCAGTACTTAACTCCAATGAGTAGCGAGAATGGATGATGAAGAGGGAGGTATTCTAGGAGACTCATATGGTTTCAGAGAAGCATAGAAAAGGAAAGAAGAAGAGCAAACAAAGGGACAGCAAGGGATCCAAAGGATGCTTCAAGTATGGAGAAGCAGGGCACTTTAAGCAGGAGTGTCCACTTTGGAAGAAGTTCAAGGAAGGAGAAAGCTCAGATTCCATCAATATGGTCATTAAAAATGAAGATTCTGATGAGCTCTTGATGGTCTCGAAGGAGCTCACAGGGTGCGGTGTATCTGAGATGGTTTCAGATAGGTCTGTGGAGTGTAAAGGGTCTGAAGGATCAGCAATGATGTTCGAGGCACAACGACAGGCCCAGCAGTATAGCATTGGATGGTTGGCCTTGGGGGACTTAGAGATAGAGTCGGCTTCTACGGCATCAGAGGGACTTCAGCTCCAGATGGAGCATCGGGCAGAGGTGGCTTCATAGGTGGAGAAAGCTGTGACACAGGTTCAGAGTGGAGGGGTGCAGAGGGAGGACCTATATCCCAGCACCAGCCAGAGCTGTACAGATCTAGGTGGAGAGGATTATGCAGGAAGATAGGCATGGCTCTGAGGGGATAGTGTCGGATGGAGCATTAGGATATGCGGCAAATGTTGGTAAAGGAATGTTGCATGATCTCTAAAGAAGTTCAGGATAAGTGATGCAGCTGCCAAGCAGCAGGATACTTACAACTCCAAAGGTGGTGCAGAGAAATAAGCCAAGGGCTTCTGCGGTGGAGGCGGTCATCTTGAAGGACTCAAAGGGAGATCAGCAATTGAAAAAAAATGGCAGTGGCAAGGTGAGCATGAGGGGCTATCAGGATATGTAGGGATAGCAGGATCATCCAGAAAGATATTGCCAGGTGTGCCAAGGCTTGGTGCACCAAGGTGGAGATTGTAGGCGGCGTGGTGCTTCCAAGCCTTGGAAGGCCACAAGTGGAGCTCGGGTGAGGGTTTCGGGGAGGCTAGGATAGGTGTGGTACTATGGCTAGGATAGAAGTTATCCTAGGGTGGAGGTGACATGTAACTCTCCATGGGCTTGAGGTTCGAATATTGAGGGTCTTAAAGGGCTTGGTTGGTGCTTCAGAGATCTGGGATTCAAGGTGGAGCAAGAAACCAAAGCCAAAGAATCAAGACTGTAGAAAGGAGATTTTTTGCTGGTTAGCCAGCTCAGTCCAAAACTGGGTCGGCTAAATTCAAAGCATAGGTAAAATAGAAAGATCGAGTTTCGAAACTATAGACATGGCATAGAACTAGACTGGCTCAGTTTTAGACTGAGTCGATCCAGTGGAACTTAGCCGACTCAGTGCTGAGAGTGAGCCAGCTCAGTGTGCTGGCACAGTTATGCGAGGGTCTATTTTGGGCTAGGGTCTAGGTTGATCCTAGGGGTCTTAAGGCCTGGTTTGAGAGGTCTTAAGGAGTCTAATTCATGTATGGATTGGAATTAGATCCAGGGGATAAGAGCATGTGAGACTTGGGCTCAGTGAGTGCTTTCATGTATTGGGTTAGCCTAAGGGAGTTTTTGAGCTGGGGTTTATTAGGATTCATGTAGGAACTCTTGGGTATATAAACCAGGATATTGTAACTTTTATAAGAAGAAGGGAATACAATTGAGCATTTCTCCCTAACTCGCTTCTCTCTTCTCTTTGGTTCCAACATCAAAATCCTAGCTTCTCTCATCATTCTTAGATCTTCTTCAGTTTGTTGGATTAACACCTAGGTTCATACAAGAGATCGGATCTATGGCTATGGCTCCGAGCAGCCATAGGAACAACACTTCATTCACTGCACCAGGATCTCTGCATACTCCACAAGGGCCTCCTAGTCTTGCTCCTGCACTTTCCTCTACTTTTCATCAAGAAAATTTAATTAAAAGAATGGTAGTGTAAGTAGTTCAAAAAGTGTCTAAAAGGTTCATTGATCTTCTCTCCAGTGTAAGGCATCAACTGTTGGTGAGCACTGATGAACAAAGAATATCCTCTAAAGTTTAGACTGAAATGCTTAGCCAACAATTTAGTGGATTATCTCAAAGGCTTGAAATTTTGGAGGAGCAACATAGGTCATCAACTCAAATTAAACATCTTCTATCCGAGTCTACCATAATTGCACAAAGACTAGAGGAGAACATCAACATTCAGTGCACCATGGCTGAAGTCCTTATTTTATCATTGCGGTAGATTAAGGATCGACTTGGCAGCCTTGGTTCTCAGACTCCATCCACTTCTAGACCCTCACCGTCTCCTAGACTTGCACCTCACTTATCATCTTCTAGACCTAAATCTTCCTCTGAACCAATCATATAGTTCCTCTTTAATGAGGAATAGGTCTAGTTTAACCTATGTTTTTATTTGTTGCTAAGTATACTCTTGACTATGTTGGTGTAGATCTAGTTTTTGTAAACCAATATACATCTTTATCCTTGTAATTTCAATCTCTTGCAATGGAATCAATCTTTTTTATTATGTTCATGCCTTCTTCGCCAAAAAGTCTAACTTTCTCAATTATGATTATCTCAATTTTGTGATTTTGATGCTGACAAAAAAGGTGAAAAAATTAAGAGAAAAAGTATAAGGGAGAAACATGCAAATGTATAAATACAAAAAGAAAGAATATTATTTAATCCTATACAATTTAAAAGAGCATACACTAAGGGGGAGCTTTAGCACAAAATGTTTTGCATACTCTCACAAAAAGAAAGAACATTATTTAATCCTATACAATTCAAAAGAGCATACATTAAGGAAGAGCATTAGCACAAAAAATTTTGCATACTCTCATTTATTAATTCATGATATACGTATTGCTTACACTCTTTTTATGACTTGCTTAATGTTTTGTCACCATCAAAAAAGGGAAGATTGTTGACCCTCCTAAGTGATTTTGATGATGACCAAATATTAATACAAATGACTACTAATATATTTTATTTTGTATTCTAATGTCAGAACAAAGAGAGCTCTTTGACCAAAATGAGAATGATATGAAGCTCAATTCAAATAAAAATCAAATCTCCTTGATTGATGCAAAAATCTCTCAAAATAGTATTTGAGCAGTTTTCGAGACAACTCAAAACTTTTTCAAGAGCTCTTATGAGGACTGGCACTATTTTGAGAGGTCTTAAGTGAATCTCGAGAGCTCTCAATCTCAGAAGATAGAAACACAGTTTTAGCATCTTGAGAGCGAGAGGTCACGCAGTATTGTCGAGAGCTCTCATTCAAAATCGAGAGCTCTCGATCTTACGCGAGTTAATTTTTTCCAGAAAGCTATTTTTTCGAGCGACTGAAGGCGAGAGCTCTTCTGATCAAATCAAGACACCTCATAACCTGATGAGATATCTCAAGATAAATCGAGTGGTTTTGAGACACGGCGATAGCTTTTTGATAGGGCATTCAAGATTGGATTTTCTTGGCTCCAATGATTAGTTGCTGCTCTCCATCGATCAGATTTCATTTTTTCTAAACTCCAATCATCATCAGAAGAGAGGAAATGCACCAGATATAAAAGAAAGAAGATGTATTTTCGAAAGACCTAAGAAAAATGAGAGAAAAGAATGCACACCCTGTTTTTTAAAGTATACACAAATCTCAAATCAAATAGCTCTCTTAAGCATTGAAAAGTCCTCAAGTACAATAACTTCAAGCATTCATGAAGCCTTCCAACAAACTATAACGACAACCTTTCTGCTCATTCAAAGGAGCATTCTTTATTGTAAAATCTTTCTTTCTTTTTTCATGTACTTGATTTCAGTAGGGACTGAATCTTGGGTTTTGGAATTTTTCTCTCCATTGTTTATCTCGGTTTGATTTATCTGATCTTTGTAAGGGTTGTGGTTGGTGAACCTAAGAAAAAAATCAACTGAATTTTTGGATAGTGAGGTAGAAAAAACTATCCGACTATAATCTTGTAGGATTATACAGAAATTTCTAAGAGTCTTGCTTGGAGAGTGGACGTAGGTGCTAGAAGTGCACCAAACTACTATAAAATTCTCTTATTTGTGTGCATGCTATTGCTTATATTTTTTATGTGCTCTCTCATCTGATTCACATAGGCTTTGAATATTTTTCACCATACATATGTATTTTAAATTTTTAGAAACTTAATTCACCCTCTCTCTTGGGTTGTCTACTTGGGCAATAGATTCGAAGAATAATTTTTAGATTAACCATCAGGAGGGATCCGCAAAAAGCTAGCACTTCGAGCGGATCTTCATTCGATGAATCTCTAATTTGTGTTGCAGCCTTGTGTGGATTACTTATAGGGGCTGGACACATGTATGGCTCCAAAGGCAACAATGAAAATCAATCATGGAGTTCTTGATCTATGAGAATGTAAGAGATTTGATCTCTTCTCTCACCTAGATGTGATCTAGGGTTTAGATCTAAAATTATTCTAAATCTAGGGTATTGATTTAATCAATACCAAAATATTTATTTTTAGATTTAAGGATGCATTATGACATATTATAGATTCTAGATATAGGATTTAGTAATTAGATTACATGTTGTTATAGATTAAATAGTTTAATCTGCATCTTCCGCTGCATTTTATTTCAAAAAAGTTTTGAAATACAAGCATGAAACCTTACATATTTTGAAGAAAATTGGGTAGGGTTTAAGCATGCATTTTCAAATTTTTTTTGAATAAAATAGTAGCAAAAGTAAATATAATCAAATATTAATCTACTACATGTATTGATCTAATCAATTTAAACCCTACTCAGGATCTAGACATGCTAATATGTATTTTAAAATTTAATTATGATCGATCAACAAATCGAATCTGCTTATCAATGCGAGTTCAGAACTCGATATCTTTTCATAGGTAGCTGATCACCATAATATGAATCCATCGAATAATGCTCTAGTATCACACCACAGCCACCATATGTTCGACCTCTATGGTTGGTCCACACGGAGCTCCTAGTCCAATCAACCCTATTGGAATGCTAGCTCCTCGTCGGGGCCTTCAATGGTTGGTCGCGATCCATCCAATTGATCACCTTTTTTTTGATCTTCTAGATACTCCTAAAAATCAAAATATGTGCTTCGGAGGATGATGAAGTGGTATTTCAAATTTGGTGGTGATCCGATGCTCACAGCACTCGATCTCTCCACCCGAACCAAGGGTCCAATCCTAGGGTTTTACTCAACCCAAAATTCTGGATGCACTGAAAACCCTCTCATGCCCTCTCTGTGTGGAGTTTTTCTAAAAAAATAAGTTTTTATAGAAATATGACTTTCAAATCTATAAACCCTATTTAGATCATCTAAAAATTGGGTGTCCTTAGATATGAAAATCAGATGAGAATAGAGGCATGAAGGAAAAATAAGGTGTTGTAGGATTCTACTCACCTTAACTCTAAGATTTTTTTTGCCCAAAACCAATACCCAATCACTTTCAAATTTTTATCACAGAAAGGTAACCCCCCCAAGATTCATGTACAAAAATTCTTATAATTTGTTGCATGAAAAAAAGTAGAAATTCCATATGGAGTGGATAGGTTAAGATTGGTTAAACTAGTTTCAACCAACTTCTTGTATTTGAATTCAAATGGGGTCTTATCCTTTACCAATGCCTATCCCAGAGGATGATGAGTAGAAGGACTCTCCTTTTGCTTGCACTCAACCTAAAATTGTCCAAAAAAAATGTGCAATAAAAGATAGGTAGGCATGGAGAATAGATAAGGAAGAGATTAGGTTTTTCAAATTTCAAACCAACCAATTTGAATTTAAAATTCAACTTAGTTTGAACTGGTCCAACCCTTGAACGAAGTCAAAAGCAAAAGAGAGGAAGGGTGCACATTCATTTCTGCATGAGAAATCTTATGCAAAAATTAGAGGAGGGTGAGGGTCAAGGTGGAAAAGTCAGATATGGTGGGCGCTAGGGAGAATTTAAATTCAAATCTCATTTGACTTGGTCCTAATTGGTTTCAACCAAACCAATTAATTTAAATAAATTAGATCAGGTTTAACCTAACCAAATTTTCCTAATTCAAACTAATAAAATTTTAATTAAATTAAAAATTAATTAGGTCCAGGTCCTGATCAAATCAAGATCGAATCTTTCTTAGCGATTAGGTCATCTCATGACCTGATCGGGTCAAACCCAATTGAATCAAATTCAATTAGACTTGATCAAATTCTCATCACTCAATCAAATTAAGCAAATCAACAATCAAATTGCTAATTAATCCTCTAAAAATATTAGAGTCTCAATTAGGTGGGTTAGCAGGCATCAGTGTCCCATCAACATGAAACTCCTGAAGAGTCCCAATCCAGTGGGGCTCTTGAACCCAGTGTCCTAAACGAATGGATCTCAAGATCATAAAATCCTAGACCAGTGAGACTTTTGATCAGAGAGTCTCAGATAAGTAGGACTCAGAGTCGCAGTCCACTAGGACTCTTGGTCATAGAGTCTCAATCCAATGAGACTCTCGACCATAGAGTCCTAGGTCATCAGAACTCTCGTTCAGAGAGTCCTGAACACAAAGGATTCTTGGTCAAAGAGTTCCAGTCCAGTGAAACTCTTGATCACAGAGTCTCAGTCTAGTGGGACTCTTGAGCACAGAGTCTTAGATCATCGAGACTCAATATTAGCCATCAGATCAGGTAGAAACTCCTATTGTGTGTGACTCCATAGGTCCGAATTCAAAGCTGGTAGCATAGAAACTATTTTTTTGTATCGATCGATGTGACCATTTAGTAATGGTACCCGATATCCAGATAGATTGAATAATTGCAATGCAACATCGATGAATCTATGGCATATGGTTACCATATAATTCATCCCCTTGACCTTGATGCTCAAAGAATGATCTAGGATTTACTGTCAACCCTAAAATTTATTCACATTGTGTTTCAAAATTTAGCATCCATCATATGGACTACCACGATCGAGGATTTGCTAAATTGAAATGCAGTGATGCACTTGCTCCAACACTTGGAGGGGTCAATTCCATCTTGACTCACACACCAACAAGCCAAGTACTTGACTGCACCCAATAGTCTTTCGTCACTGAATTAGAAATTCAGATAGTCTGGTACATAAGTGCAGTGAGTTGCTTGCAGATCATCTCGATGATCTCAGGTCTAAGGGACACTTATATCCATATTCTTCGTGAGCAACACTTGACATTAGAGAGCTCCATAATTGGATTACATTCAGTATAATGTATCCCTGTACTTCACCTGCATGCCGTAACAGTATCTCCCTACTTCTTGATTAAGAGGACAATCAACACTTATGGCACACAATGATCTACACTCGATATATTGTCGTCCTATGTAACAATGAATCATTTGGTCGCGAACATGTTTTGAGGACTAAATGACAAATCCTCCTTTATCGAGTCTAAATAGTCCTAAGAACTTTATCACAGAAGAGTTCATTATAGACAGATGCATAAAATAATAAAAAAATAAAAAAATAATTTTATTTATTAATAATTTAAGTATAATTATGTTTAGCTCAACCATCTACAATCTAGATGATTAGCTTTAGGATATAATTTTCAACAACTCCTATTCAGACTAAAGCCACTCAGAATAGTATCGAATACCCATCTTTCATTTGTAATTATCAAACTCTTTGATTCCTAGAGCTTTAGTAAAGGAGTTGGCCATGTTCTCCTTTTCGTTGATCTTCTGAAGCTTGACATTATATCGCTTCATGATTTTTCATACAAGGTGGTAGCGATGTAGAATATGTTTAGTGCACTGATGTGCCTTCAGCTCCTTCGCGTGAGCCATGGCAATAGTGCTATCATAGTATAGTAGAACTGGATCATCCAAGGAGGGTGCCACTCCCAGCTCGTCGATGAACTTCCGTAGCCACACAGCTTTCTTTGCAGCATTAGATGCCATGACATACTCCACCTTGCATACAGAATTGGCTATAGTATGCTACTTGAAACTCTTCTAGCTGACCGTTCCACCATTTAGGGTAAACACAAAACCAGACACTTTTACTATCATCATGATCTGATTGGAAACTAGAATTAGATATGTGTGCCCTAGAAGCCAAAATTGGTTAACACTTGTAATACACATCTATGGGCAAAATTTTAATTTTGACTATAAATAATAAAATAAATTATTTTCTATCATAGTGTATATTTGAAAGTATCTATGTCATATCCTTCGAGTTAATGATAATGATAGTTCATATTTTCAAGAGTTGAAAATTTAAGACATGAATTTTTATCATTAACTCATAAAATGCTTCGACCGTAGGATCATCATGAGGATGGTGATTGATCTGGAAGGTTGGTGTATGATCACTTCTTTAGGGTAGATGAGTCTTGAGTCTACGGTGTAGAGATACTAGAGCGAGAGTATAGATACTCATTAGAGAATGAGGTCACTGAGCGTAACCATCTCGAGTAGTCATCAAAAAGTCTACATTCGCATCAATGACTGGCTTGAAGCTACAGTGGTGTATCTGATTCTTTGACCTAAGGTGCATCAATAGTTTACCTTGAGGGTGTTATAGTTTGACTACACCATAACTCGATCTCCTAGCCATTCAGAACTCTAAGGTGTATGTTGGCTATAGCATGTTCACTATAGGAATTGGATTGCATCAATAGAAGATCTATCTACCTCAGTAGATAAGGAGCAGCCCTATGATGATCATGAGAATCAAGTTCATAAGCCCATGGCCATGGCAGAGTGAAATAATAAAAAGAGTTTTTATTAGAATTTTTACATTGGACTTGAATTGAATGATTAATTTATATAATGGAAATTAGGGTTTGACGAGATCAACTTAACCCTAATCCGATCAGGACTCAAAATAGAGGAACTTAATCACATAGGTAACTGCACCGAGAGGTTCGCTTTCAGTTTTGATGGGTTGCCATCATATGCTGCTAGGTGTCATTAGTGGATTTTGGGTGCAATTAGAATGATTTGAATGATCGATCATACTAGTTGTCTGAATCAGAAAAGTTTTGATCCATTAGAAGGTGTTTCGATGATATCAATGATAGAGATCATGACATATCCCATTATCATATAGAACTGAACCTAACTGGATCACACAAATAAGGATTTGGATCTAGATATCATCAATTGGACTAATCCAGTTTAATTGATTTGAATAAGATTCAATTAGGTTCAAGAAAATCATGCTAGCACATGATTGAGCCTAATGTTCTCATTCAACAATCATTAAAAGTTATCTCGATTGAGCCAAATGTGTTTGGGCTCACTCAAGAACTTTTATTTAGTCTGACTGAAGCTTGTCTAGGTCAAAAAAAGATTGTTTTAATTTATGAGATAAATTTGAAACAACACCTACCATTTTTCATCACCTGCTAAATCTTGTTCTTTGACTTTGGCCAAATATTGATCTTTGATACTTAGACATCTGCCCATGTGTCATGCACCCATAGGAGAGAAAATGGGGCTTTGTCCCTTACTAAAAATAAAAAAGGGTGGGGTGCATGCCTAGGGTGGCGTGCACCCAAAAAGGATAAGGATTGGAGTCCCACACAGATGGGACTCCAGTTGCTTCATGCTCTCTACTTGGGTGGCGCCAAAGACTCTTCTTTGACCAATCTTAGCACCACCTAAGAAGTTTTGTGAGGAACTCTAATTTGATTGGATCAGATGATGTCATCCCACCAATCAAATTTAGATTGGATTGTACAAAGAGCCATGATTGTCCGAGATGATGTGGCACTGCATAGTGTAGCAGGGTCTATATAAATCCTTTCAGCGCCTAGGATTATGATGCCCTACCCTTTGCCCATGCCATAAGGCTTTTCTCCCTCCCTCTCTATGCCATCCTTAGATGCTCTCTCTCCTCTTCATGCCCAAGAAGCTTTGGGCTTGAGTTTGGTGTGATCCAAGCAAGAGAAAGGTGTCAAGAAAGAAGAAGGCAGCACTGCTGTAAGAGACAACACCCGATCTTCAAAAGGAGTTTTGAAAACCTTCAGGATCAAATTCAGATCTAATATTTGGAGTACAAATTGAGAAGGAGAAGATCTTCAAATTCTACCTAAGTGGATATCGGTAGAGGCCAGGCGCTTGCATAGCTACATCCACAACCTCAGGCAAACATTAGGATCATCATAGGATAATAGAATTATCCATATCAAGATATAATTAAATTAGATTTAATTTATTTCATTTTTATTTTATTCTATCAAATTGATAAAATTAGATCTTAAGAGTCTCAGATCTAATTTGGATCTATGAAATTTTTTTTAAAAATATCCCTTTTGGTCTAATCAGATCTGAACGAACCTGACCCAGGAAATAAGGTTTTTCCTTCAACTAGTATCAGAGCTAGGTTCCATAATTATTTAGATCTAATTTTAATATAATTTTAATTTAATAATTAGATAATTTTAAATATCACATTAGATATGATTAGATCTAAAATTAAAAGTTAAGAAAATTAAATAATCTAGACCTAAGATGTATGAGATGCATGACTAGACTAGGAATAGAATTATTCTATGTGTAGTCTAGGATGATCATAATTTTAATTTAATTAATTATAATTTTAGATTTATTTATTTATTATCTTTTAATATTATAAGTATTAAAATTAGATCTAAAAAATAAAAAATAAATTTATTTAATTTTGTTCATATGAGATATGATAGATGCATGTTTAGACTAGTTGTAGAATAGTTCTAAAAAGTTGTCTAGAATAAATTTAATTTGATATGATCAAATATAAATTTTACTTTTTATATGTTTATGAGATAATTTAGATCTAAAAGCATGCATGATATGATACATGAGATGTATGCGAAACATATTTTTATGTTAGATCAATTTTATATATGTGATATATATGTAGATATATCTAGTTTTATAGATTCATCATATTTCTGATTAAGGCGTTCTCCATGGCCGTCTGGTTATAAGAATAAAGTAAGGTTTAAAGGCCCTCTCCTTCCATTCGATAGGATGTTCTTATGACGTGTAGGGGTGCTACGTGTTCATCCTTAATCAAAAATCAAAAAACTTATCTTCTGCAAAACTCTAGATCCTGAAACCCTAGGATTTTGTTTACATATTTTGTTTAAGAACCCTATACTTAATTAAGAATTAAGATTATGAAATATATTTGATCTAAAATTTAGAATTTCAGATCTAAGACATATTCATAAAATTGGGTTTGAGCTTGAATAGCTCAATTAGATCTAACAGTTGATCAAACCGAATCAAGAGTTGGTTAGATGGGATCAAGAGTGCTTAAATTGACCAGCCTAATAGTATTAAGTCTGGGTCAAGGTCGAGTCACATGAGTGATCGATCAAGTTAAGACCTAATTAGGCTCAGTGGTTAGAGTTTGGATTGTAGGCTAACTCGATTGATTTTGGCTCAATAATTTGGTGTCTAACGTAAGTTTGGCAGATACGATCAACTAATTTTTAATTGAAAGCTACTCGACTTGAATGCATTCTTATCGAGTTAATGGCATATCCCTTCCACCAGTCTCACTTACCTGGCTATATTTGTCGGCTCAGTCCTGATCAGAGGTGGCTAATAATTCGAGCTAACCCATGCCACTAGGTTAGTCATAATGGTTATGGCTATGTCAAGTCAAGTTTAAAGAGACCTAAATCAAATCTTCCTAAGAAAAGATTAAGTCTAAGGTCTTCCACCATTATAGATATGCGAGCCCTTCTCGGGGTTGATTATTTTCAGCTGGTCATAGTGGTTCAATTGCATCGAAAAGATGCAATCATGTCTATTAGGCATTAGATTCTATAGGCTGGAGGATGGATTGGGCTCAATATTTTTGGATATGATGAGAGACCCAATTAGGAATCCAATCTATGCAAATGGTGGATCTAACTTAACTAAGGAGTGAATCAATATTCTGGGCACGGTAAGATTCATGAATTAGAGACCAAGCATGGGTGCACCATGATTAGAAAATCATTGAACAAGAGTTGTTCACTCATTGGCTAACCCATCATCAATAACTATTAGGTGAGGTGATGAGTCAGTTGGTGGGACTGCACCACCCACTAAAAATCATTAATCATAAAGATTTTTGCATCTCTACAGAATGAGTCCAGGGATTCAAGAAAATAATGGAAGCTAATTTATTTAAAAATCAAATTTCTAAATAAATTATTCAAGTCTTAATTATAAAATCTAACTAAAAATTTTGACTCTTTATAGCAAAAAAAAAATGTCTGCATCCAACCCACTAGCCCATGTCCTGGACACCCATAGACTGATTGGACTCAATTATAAGAATTGGCTCCAAAACTTCAAAATTATTTTGAGTTTCGAGAAGTTAACTCATGTATTGGATCAGGACCCCCCCATCTTACCAGTCCATCCATCTGCTAAATAGAGAGCATCTCTTGATAAATGGATGGATGAAGATAACAAGATCAGATACTACATGTTGGGCTAGATGTCTGATGAGCTTTAGGATCAACATGAAGATATTAAGACTGTCTGCCAAATGTTGGCTCACCTACAAGAGTTGTTTGGTGAACAGAGTCGTGCAGCCAAATATCAGATCACTAAATGACTGTTTAAGGCTAAAATGGATGATGGGCAGTCAATCCAAGATCATTATTTGATGATGATCAAGGACTTATAAAAGCTTGAGAAGCTCAGAGTGAAGTTAGATCAAGATCTGTAGAATGACATAATTCTATAATTCTTGACTGATGCGTATGGGCAGTTCATTATGAACTACCATATGCATAAACTTTAGAGTACTCTAGCCGAGCTTATGAACATGCTGGTTACTGCCGAGCTTTCTATGAAAGATTCTAAAGGCTCAGTACTTGCTATGAAATGGACTTCATCCAAAAGAAAATCTTTTGAAAGAAGAAGAAGTCTGTGAAAAGATAGAAGGTGGAAAGTGGAAAAAAAAAGAAGGCAGAGCTGAAGAAGAAGGCCACTGACAAAGAAAAGTATTTCCATTATAATACTGACGGCCACTGAAAGCAAAACTATCCTATATACCAGGCCACCCTAAAGAATAAGAAAGAGATAAGTCCATTTGGAGGTATGCTCGTTATTGAATCTAACCTTACGATTTCTTCTACATCCAGATGGGTGCTTGACTCTGGTTCTAATGCTCATTTGTGTACTTCTTTGTAGGATCTTGAGGATAGCAGGAGGCTAAGGGATAGTGAGATGATCTTACATATTAAAAATGGAGCAAAAATTGCTGCTGTGGTGGTGGAAACCTACCCTCTTCGACTACTGTCTGGCTTAGATTTAGTACTTAGGGACTGTTATTATTTGCCTGCTGCAAGCAGGAATTTGATTTTTGTTTCATGTTTAGCACAAGAAGGCTATGTAATTAGTTTTCTTAAGGACCATTGTAATATTTTTTATGAAAAAAATAAAATTGCAAGTAGTTTACTCATTAACGGTCTCTACCAGTTATATATTAATGTATCTATTTTTAATATCGAGCAAAATATGAATGCTGTAAAATGACCTAGGGATAGTCCAAATGATAGGTATCTATGGCACCTAAGGCTAGGTCATATAGCAGAAGATAGGATTAACAAATTGAAGAAAATCGAACTATTAAGTCCATTGACTTTTGAGTCATATCCAATTTGTGAATCATGTCTTCATGGCAAAATGACTAAGCTTCCTTTTATAGGACATGGGGAAAAGGCCATGGATCTACTTGCCCTAGTACATACTGATGTGAGCGGCCCATTTGATGTGCCGGCTAGAGGCAACTTTGTCTACTTCATGATCTTTACCGATGATTTATCTCGATATAGGTATGTGTATCTTATGAGACACAAGTCTGAAGCTTTTAAAAAGTTCAAGAAATTCAGATATGAAGTAGAAAAGCAAACTAGAAAACCCATTAAGGTTCTTCAATTAGATCGAGGAGGTGAATACCTCGGTTGGAAATTCCTTGACTATCTCAAGCAAAATGGCATAATCTCTTAATGGACTCCACCTAGAACACCTCAACTCCATGGGATTTCAGAATGGAGGAACCGGATCCTATTAGATATTGTCCGATCCATGATGAGCTTCACAGACCTTCCTGATTTTCTTTGGAGATAAAGTCTGCTAACTGCTATATATTTACTGAATAGAATTTTCTCTAAAATCATTTCTATCATACCGTATGAGATATGGCATGGTAAGAAATCAAGTTTAAGTCATCTTAGAATTCAAGGTTGTCCGGCTTATGTCAAAAGACAATAAACACCTATCTTTCTCTTGAAGATCTATTTACACCCAATAGGTACTATACCTTCAGGTAGATCTACCAAGGTCCAGACTTGGTTCGAATGCATTAAGTCAATCTCTGACCTCATTAACTCTAACAATTTCTCAAAGTCGATATTTGATATCGTCTCATTATAAGTTTTAGGATCATCACCCTAAACTCCATTTCCTGTGAGGAACACTTTCTCTACATCTTTTAATATAGTACCTAAGTACCTTTCAGGAGGATGAAAAATTCTACTTGATCTACGAGGTGGAAGAGATAGTGTCTGGATTGGCTCAATCTGATTGGGTTCCATAGATTTCTTAGCTCATTTCTCATCGATGACTTTCTCCTCGAGTCTAATCTATCTTTCGATCCATCATCTTGAATAAACTATTTTTCAAGAAAGATGGCATGTCAACTCATAATTACATTATGATTTTTTAGGAGATAAAAATAATATCCTAATGACTCTTTAGGATATCCAATAAACCAAGCTCTAAAGGACCAAGACTCTAATTTGTCCGCCTTTTATCTCTTGACATAGATCGGACAATCCCAAATTCTGAGATGGCTCAAACTTGATTTGTTACCATGCCATATCTCATATGGTGCAGTAGGAACGGTCTTAGAGAAAATCCTATTCAGTAAATATATAGCAGTCATCAGATTATGTTCCTAAAGAAACTTAGAAAGATTCATGAAACTCATCATGGATTGGACCATATCTAATAGGATCTAGTTTCTCCATTCTAAAACTCCATTGAATTAAGGCATTCTAGGTGGAGTCCATTAAGAGACTATGCTATTATCCTTAATATAGTCTAGAAATTCTCGACTAAGGTATTCGCCTCCTCAATCTAATCGAAGAACCTTAATGAATTTTTCTGTTTGCTTTTCTACTTCGAGTCTAAATTTTTTGAACGTTTCAAAAGCTTCAGACTTGTGTCGCATCAAATACATATACCCATACCGAGATAAATCATCAATAAAAATGATGAAATAGACATAATTATCCCTAGCCGAGACATCGATAAAGATGATGAAGTAGACATAATTATACCTAGTCGAGACATCAAATGGACCGCATACATCAGTATGTACTATGGCAAGTAGGTCTATAGCCCTTTCCCCATGTCCTACAAAGGAAGCTTGGTCATTTTGCTCTAAAGGCATGATTCATAAATCGAATATGACTCAAAAGTCAATGAACTCAATGGCATGGATTTCTCCAATTTGTTAATCCTATCTTCAGCTTATGACCTAGCCTAAGGTGCCAAAGATACCTATCATTTAGACTATCCCTAGGTCACTTTGATCCTATGGCATTCATGTTTTGCTTGATATTAAAAATAGAAATATCAATATATAACTGATAGAGACTATTTATAAGATAATCAATTATAATTTTATTTTTTCATAAAGAATATTACAATGATCCTTAAGAAAACTAATTACATAGCCTTCTTGTACTATACATGAAATAGAAATCAAATTTCTTCTTGATGCAGACATATAAAAATAGTTTCTAAGAACTAAATTTAATCCTGATGGCAATCACAGAGGATAGATTCTCACGATCATAGCAGTAACTCTTGCTCCATTCCAAACGTGTAGGATCATCTCACTATTCCTTAGCCTCTTGCTATATTCAAGACCCTGCATAGAAGTGCACAAGTGAGCACTAGAACTAGAGTCAAGTGATGCGTGCTAATCTATAGCTATGGCAAGTGTACCAGTCGATCAAGTAATAAAGTAAATGAGTAGAGTATCATCCCTAGAGGATTGAAAAATAAGTACTGAAAAGCTCTTTCCTATGTTTTATTTAGAAGATCGATTTATGAGAATAAGAAATTAAAGAACAAAATAAAGAAATAATTAAATATTTTAAGAAAATAGAGAGAGTGTAATTATTAGGATTTTAAACATAAGAGCAATGGGTTACTAAGATAATCGGTTCACCAACTCAGTCAATATAATATTCAGATTATTAGAATAATTTTATTTCATATGACGGTAGAGTCTCCTAGTTTATTCACTACTCTTTGGTCCAGGTATAGCAAAACTATCAATATTTATTAATTATCCTTTGGTCCAGGTATAATTTAAATAAATATTAATGCATTAAGTTTTGTGAAATCCTCTAATTAAAATACGCTGCGTCCAAAGCGCACTAAAATTCTTGCATGCATATGAATTCTAATTTGATTCATAATATAAGGTACATAATCAAGAAGCAATAACATAGATGTACTTGGTCTGTAACATCTATGTTCATCAGATCAATTAGAAGATGGCCTGTAATCTAAAAGCATTAAGATCAAATTTATATACTGCTTATGAATAAAATTTAAAATTAAAAGTAAATCATACTGAATATTGCATCAAAAGAGTGGCTATACCTTAATCTTAATAAAAAAAATTTAGTCCACGATAACAAGTTCAAAAACAACAAAGAAAATAAAAAGCATGAAGAAATTAGATGGTTTAATTGTTGAAATTGGTTGTTCGTTGCTCTTGATGTGAAAAACTTGATAAAGAAGAAGAGAAGCTCCTTGATCGATGTCTTGATTATCAGAAGAAGAAAAAAAAAATATGAAAACCCTTTCTCTTCTTTCACTCAAAACTTTCTCTCAAAACTCTCTAAACTCTTTTTTTTTCCCTATTCCCAGGCTCTCTCTTAAAACTCTCTTCCCAAAACCCTCTATATTTTTTTCTCTTTCTCTTTGCTCCTCTTTTCTTCGGCAACAGTAGGCCTTTAAATAATCTGGGTGGTCTTTGATCGAAATTCCATTGAAATTGGGTTTAAAACTATCAAAATAACTCAAAAAGAGTCCTGAATCAATTCTGACCGTTGGATGTCGATCAAATGGTCCAAAAATCACTCAAAAATTATTTTAAAAATTCAAATCAAGTTGAAATTCATTTGGATCATTGGATCAGCCTTAAAGATTGAATTTGGGCTATTAGATCATGCATAGGAGAGCTTCAGATTCTTAGTTAAAAGTCGTGATGAATCTTAACCGTTGGATCTCGACCGGGAGCTGCATCGACCGTTCGTCAGCACACAACTATCAGCTATTCGATCAAATCCTAGTGAAAGGCATCCGTTGGATCAAGTAGAATTCCCAAATTACCCTCTATAGACCATGCATGAGTCAAGTGTTGCATGGACCGCCACTTTCTTCAGCTAATTGGAGCGCGCTTCTTCCTATAAAATCCCCAAAATACCCTCTATAGTGGTCCACCATGCGCCACAAAAAATGCTGATGTCAGCGTTGCATAAGGGTGGCTTCAGTGGGTCGGTCGGTTTGAGCATGGTCTGCTGAGCCAATTTTTCTGAAAATCAGATCGATTTTTTTTTTGTTTCCTTTGAAATTCATTTTTGGACTCATTTGAAGTTCGTTTTGCCTAAAATTTATTTCATCTGAATCAGAAAAATAAGATCTTTATATTGGTAGCCTTCTTTGCTATATAAGATTAACAAAAGTATCAATTTCTAAAAAATAAATTAATTTATTTGATAATTTAATATTTTTATTAGTATATTCTTACCACTTATCACACCCTCCAACTTAGTCATTGCTGGTTCCTTAGCAATATTTTATTCTATACCATGTTTCAATAAGATTATCCATCAAAAAGATAAAATCTAGGACTAAAGGTCAAAAAGTTTGGAAAATACCGCTAACTAAGCATTGAGCTTCATAAGCAAATTTTGCAGTTAACATAATTAAAAATTTTCTTAGAGTACATCAAAGATTTACAGCACTTATGTTCATGATGACTAACTTTAGCTTTTTAGTATTAAATTAAAGGATAAAAGTATCCTCTCTTATCACCTATTTTGGTCAATTTTCTATACATTCTCAATTTTATACTCATAAATTAAGGTAGCTTTCACACTACCTTTTTTTTTTTTTTGATGTGCTGAGCATCCTGGCCTTTCCTCCATCATTTTACATGAATTTTCATACTTGACCTAGGTGTAGAGACCCAGTTACTAGGCTTTGGACAATCCACATATACTCTATCTTTTGCACCTTATTTTTAGGCAGATAGCTCTTTCCTTAAATTCAAGTTTCTTTGATTAGAATGTATATTAATTATCAATTTTTAGTGATAATTGAATCCTCAGTTGGCCTTATAATCAATACCTTCTTTGCCTTGCTAGTGTGCATGTGTAATTAGAAGTGCTAATAGTCTTTTGATGACCTAAGTAGGCTACTAAAAGTCTGACCAACTAATCTACTTCTTTAACTCGTTACATTCATTAGCAAATACTTCTATCTTTTATTACTTATCCAGTCTATCTTGCTCAAGATTTTCTTCTTAACACATGGTTGTTATTATTATTATTATTATTATTATTATTATTATTATTATATATTACCCCCTAACTTATTCTACATTATCTTAAAGGAGAAAAAAAATAAAGAGTGCAATAAAGGATAGGAAGGAATACACCTAATTTGGTTCAGTCTGGTTCTTTGAAGCTTTGAAATTTTTCTTGAACTCTCATTGATTTTTTTCTACAAAATTAAAAATACATACTAAAGTAGTAAAAGAGCAACAATAAATTACTAAAAAATAAAAGAAAAAAAAAGATCAAAACTAAAAAGAAAAGAAACAACCTATCTAGCAGTTCTGATTTATAGTCTTCAGCTTGACTTTCTTTGAGTTCTGAGTTGAATCAATTTGGTGCCACTTCAATTGGAATACTTTCATGTTTGGTCAAGCCCTCTTTCAATTGGACATTGCTAGCTTTCATAGTCTTAAACCTATTTTCTACAGAATTCTCATATAATGAATTATCAATAATATCAATTAGAAAATAAGTTTGATTATCATCAGGATGTTTAGTATCTTTGAAAACATTAAAAGTAACTTATTCATCTTGGATTCTAAGAATTAATTTTCTTTGTTGAACATCTATTAAAGCTCCTCCAGTAGCTAAAAAGGGTCTCCCTAAAATAAAGGGTACATCATAATCTTCTTTCATATCAAGAACAATAAAATCAAAAGGGAAAATAAACTTGTTTACCTTTACCAAGACATCCTCCACTATACCTCTTGGATATTTAATGGATCTATCGGCTAATTGAAGAGTAATAGTGGTAGGCTTTGGTTCTCCTAGACCCAGCTTCTGAAAATAGAAAAAGGCATGAGATTAATACTTGCTCCTAAATCACATAAAACTTTATCAAAACTACAATCACCAATAATGCAAGGGATAGTAAAACTTCCTGGATCTTTTAGCTTCTGTGGTAATTTATTTTGAAGTATTGCTGAGCATTCTTCATTCAAATTTATTCTCTCATGCTCCTTCAGCTTTTTCTTATTTGTTAAGATTTCTTTAAGAAACTTGGCATACCTGGGCATTTGAGTGATAGCATCTACAAAAGGAATATTAATATGTAAATTTTTTAAAATTTTGAAAAAGTTAAAAAATTCCTTAACTAGATGCTCTATTTATCTCTCTGGGAATGGTAGTGGCGGCATGTAGGGCTTCACATTTAGATCGGCAAATTGTATACTTGGAGATCATCCATCTACTGGTTATTTTGGTGACTGATGAATTTTAGTTGATGGTTCCTTATTTGTAGTTGGCTCTTCAGCCTCTTTCTTCTGATGTAGCTCCTCCAGCTTTGTACCACTTCTTAGGATGATAGCATTGACTTGCTCCCTCGGATTGATCTCATGTTGCTGGGCAAGGATCCATGAGATCTCTCAGCAGTTATCTTAGCCATTTGACGTATTTGCATCTAAGTTTCTTATTACTGCTACTTGGTCCTATCTAAGTTTGGCTTCTAAATTTTTTATAGTTGCTTCTTGGTTTGCATAAATTTAACCATCAGCTCCTCCATGTTGGACTTCTTTTCAGGTACTTGGAACCTTGGGGGTGGTTGTTGTGCTGCATTTTGATTGCTCCATGAGAAATTTGGGTGCTGCCTCCACCCTTGATTGTATGTGTTGGAGTAGGGATTATTTTGTTGTGGCCTAAAAAACTTACCAACATAATTAGCTGTATCAGTTGCTTTAGCAAAAGGATTACCTATCTGGCAATTGCTTGTATCATATCCTCCTCCACATAGATCATAGGTGATGCTCTGAACATGTATAGCTGTTCTCTTCAAGTTGTTGATATCGGCTCTAAGGGTTGCAATTTCAGCTAGTAAGGTTGGCATGCAATCTACTCCCTGTACAGCTGCTGGTCTTTTTGGCAACATGCATTCTGTCTGCCACTGATAGCTATTTGATGCCATCTTATCGATCAGATCAAAGACTTCTTCCTCCATTTTTTGGTTAATGGTTTCTCCTACTGCTGCATCAATCATAGAATGATTAGTAGAAGATAAACTATTATAGAAAGTTTGTACCTGAAGCCATACGGATAGTTGATGATGTGGACATCTCCTCAGCAGTTTCTTGAAATACTCCCAAGCCTCATATAGTGTCTTCATGTCCATCTACATAAAAGAAGTGATATCATTACGCATCTTGGTAGTCTTAGAAGGTGGAAAGTACTTGGTTAAGAATTGTTTAGGCTAGGACATCCCAAGTTGTGATAGAACCTGCAAGAAGAGAATGAAGCAAACTTTTAGCTTTGTCCCGTAAAGAGAAAGAAAATAACGTTAATCTAATAGCATCATCTGACATTCTATTAATTTTAAAAGTATCATAAAGCTCAAGAAAGTTTGAAATATGGGTATTCAGATCATCATGCACGTGTCCACTGAATTGAATAGTTGATTGAATCATCTGGATCATTGCCAATTTTATTTCGAAGTAATTTGCTCGCACAGGCGGTCTCCTGATGCTTGAAGCTGCATCGACTATAGATGGTGTGATGTAATCATTTAATGGATGATGTACTAGTTGAATAGCTTCATGCTGTCCCTCGATCGCCATATCCAATCCTAGATTGATGTCGTTAGGATCTTTAACTACCATGTTTCTTTCTTGTTGTAGTCTTCCGATGGTCCTTTCAATTTTTGGATCTAAAGGTAGTAAGTTACTGTGTCCAGTACGTGTCATGAACTAAATAATTTTTTTTAAAAAAAATAAAATAAGAATAAAAATTAAAAATAAAATTCTAAAGTAAAGTTAGGATCAAAATTTTAACATTATTTTAGACACAATCCCTAACAATGGTGCCAAAAACTTGATGCATGCTTATCTATAGCTATGGCAAGTGCACTAGTCGATCAAGTAATAAAGTAAATGAGTAGAGTATCATCCCTAGAGAATTGAAAAATAAGTACTAAAAAGCTCTTTTCTATGCTTTATTTAGAAGACCGATTTATGAGAATAAGAAATTAAAGAATAAAATAAAGAAATAATTAAAAATTTTAAGAAAATAGGGAGAGCATAATTATTAGGGTTTTAAACTTAAGAGCAATGAGTTACTAAGGCAATTGGTTCACCAACTCAATCAATACAATATTCGGATTATTAGATTAATTTTATTTCATGTGACGACGGAGTCTCCTAGTTTATTTACTACACTTTGATTCAGGTGTAGCAAAACTATCAATATTTATTAATTATCCTTTAGTCCAGGTGTAATTTAAATAAACATTAATGCATTAAGTTTTGTGAAATCCTCTAATTAAAATACGCTACATCCAAAGTGCACTAAAATTTCTGTATGCATATGAATTCTAATTTGATTTATAATACAAGATATATAATCAAGAAGCAATAACTGTTAGATATATGTGCCCTAGAAGCCAGAATTGGCTGACACTTATAATACACTTCTAGGGGCAAAATTATAATTTTGATTATAATTAATGAAATGGGTTATTTTCTATCACACCTGTGTATTTAGTGTCTGTGATACATCCTTTGAGTTAATGGTAATGATAATTCATATTTTCAAGAGTTGAAAATTTAAGACATGAATAATCATTATTAACTCATAAACAGCTCCCGACCATAGGATCATCACGAGGATGGTGATTGATCCGGAAGGTTGGTGTACGATCGCTTCTCTTTAGTAGATGAGTCTTGAGTCTACGGTGTGGAGACACCGGAGCGAGAGTACAGGTACTCGTTAGAGAACGAGGGCACTGAGCGTGACCACCTCGAGTAGTCATTAGGAAGTCTACCTTCTCGTCAATGACTGACTCGATGCTGCAGTAGTGTGTCTGGTTCTTTGACCTGAGATGCATCGGCAGTTCACCTTGAGGGTGTTATAGTTTGACTACACCATTACTCGGTCTCCTAGCCATATGGAACCCTGAGGTGTATGTTGGCTATAGCATGTTCATTGTAGGAACTGGATTGCATCAAGATGGGATCTATCTACCTCGGTGGTAGAGGAGCAGCCCTATGATAATCATGAGAATCAAGTCCTGAAGCCCATGGCCATGGCAGAGTGAAATAATAGAAAGAGTTTCTATTTAGGTTTTCACATTGGACTCGAATCGAATGATTATATCATATGACAGAGACTAGGGTTTGACGAGTTTACCTTAACCCTAATCTGATCGGGGCTCAAGATAGAAGAACTTAATCACACAGGTAGCTGCACCAAGAGGTTCACATTCAGCTCTGATGGGTTGCCACCATATACTGCTAGGTGTCACTGGTGGATTTTGGGAGCAATTAGAATGATTTAGATGATCGATCATTCTAGCTGTTCGAATCAGAAGAGTTCTGATCCATCGAAAGGAGTTTCGATGATGTCTATGATAGAGATCATGACATATCCCATTACCATACAGAACTGAACCTAACTGGGTCACACAAACAAGGGTTTGAATCTGGTGATCATCAATTGAACTGATCTAGTTCAATTGATCTGAATGAGATTCAATTAGGTTCAAGGAAATCGTGCTAGCACTCGATTGAACCTAACGTTCTTCTTTTACTATCATAAATAAGTTGTCCTGACTGAGCCAAAGGAGTTTGTGCTCAATCAGAGGCCTTCATATGGTCTGACTGGAGGTTGTCCAAGTCAGAATAGGTTGTCTTATTTGTAAGACATTACCTGCCATTTTTGGTCACCTGCCATTTCTTGTTCTTTGATTTTGGTCAAAAGTCTACCTTTGACTGGTCAAACGTTGACCATTGACCCTTTGACTTTTGACCACATGTCATGCACCTATTGGAGAGCTGGTGGGGGCCTGTCCCCCTGCCAGAACCTGGCAAGGAGAAGGGCGCACGCCAAGGGTGGCGTGAGCCCAAGTAGGAGGCGCCTAGGAGTCCTTGTTGGACAAGGACTCCACCTCCCTTTTGGATTCCAATCAGAGTTCTACTAAGAATCCAGTTTGACTGGTCTTAGGCGCCCTCTAAGGAGGAATCCAGGGGTCTCTATTCCAACCAATCAGATTTAGATCTGATTTCACAAAGGGTTGTGATTGGTTGAGAGGAAGAGGAGTTGGATCACAAGAGGTCTATAAATAAGACCCTGCGCCCAACCCTAATTCCAATGCAATTAGACACGCCCCAAGGCTGCCTCTCCCCTCCTTCTCCATGCCATAGTCTCTTCTCCCCTTGCTCTCCACGTCCAAAAGTGTTTTGGACTTAGGTTGGTGCGATTCAGATCAAGGAAAGGCGATCAAAAGCAAGAAGGCTGCGCTGCTGCAAAAGGACGACTGCAGATCTTCAAAAGAGTTTTGAAGATCCTCCAGATCAGATCCAGATCTAATTTTTGGAGGTGTGATAGAGAAGAAGAGGATCTCCAGATCCAACCCGAGTGGATACCGGTAGAGGCCAGGCGCTTGCGTGGCTAGATCCAGAACCTTCCGCTGCAATCAGGATCATCTACAGGGTAATAGGATTACCCAAATCAGGTAAATTAAATTTGATTTAATTTATCTTATTTTATTTTATTTATTAAAATAATAAGAATCAGATCTGAAACATATCAAGATCTGATTGAGATCAAGAGAAAAATTTTTGAAATATATCTCTTGATCTAATCAGATCTGGACGAACCTGGACCGGGAAATCAGGATTTCCCTTCAACTGGTATCAGAGCCATGGTTCTAAATTGTTTAAGATCTGATTTTAATTTTATTTTAATTAGAAAATAAAGTGATTTTAGATGTCACATGAGATGTGATCAGATCTGAAATCAGAAAAATTAAAATTAAATAATTTGGATCTAAGAACATGAAGATATGCATGACTAGTTCTAGAATAGAATAGTTCTATAGAATAGTTTTGCATGTCTTTGATTTAATCTGATTAAATCATATTTTAGATCTTCTTATTTACTATTTTCTGATATTATAAGTGTTATAATAACATCTGATAAACAGCAAATAAAAATTATTTAATTTTAAATATCATATGAGATATGATAGATGCATGACTAGACTAATTGTAGAATAGTTCTACATAATTGTCTAGATTAGAATTTATTTTGATTAGATCAATTTAAATCTAATTTTTTAGATTATTATGTGATAATTTAGATCTGAAAACATGCATGAATTGATACATGAGATGTATGCAAAATATGCCTTGATTAGATCTAAATTTGTATATGAGATATATGATATAGATCTATAACTGTTTTGTAGATTTACATGTTCCTGATTAAGGCGTTCCTCTTGGCCGTCCGGTCATAAGAACGAAGAAGGGTTTAAAGGCCCTCTCTTCCCATTCGATGGGGTGTTCTTATGACGTGTAGGGGTGCTGCGTGTTCGTCCTTAATCAGAAACCCAAAACTTACTTTCTGCAAAACCCTAGATCCTGAAACCCTAGGATTTATTGTGCATATTTTATTTATGAACCCAACTTAATTAAGAATTAAGTTTATGGAATATTAATTAGGTCTAAAATTGAGAATTTCAGATCTAAGACATATTCATAATACTGGGTTCGGGCTTGGGTAGCTCAATTAGGTCTAAGCGGTTGATCAAACCGAATCATGAGTTGGTTAGATGGGATCAACAATGCTTAAATTGACCAGCCTAATAGGATTAAGTCTGGGTCAAGATCGAGTCACGATCAAGCAAGACCTAATTAGGCTCAGAGGTTAGAGTCTGGATTGTAGGCTAACCCAATTGGTTCTGACTCAACAATTTGGTGTCTAAGGTAAGTTTGGCACATACGACCGACTGGTTTTTAATTGGAAGCTACTCGACCTGAATGCGTTCTTGTACGAGTTAACGGCATATTCCTTCCACCGGTCTCACTTACCTGGCCATATCTATTGACACAGTTCTGATCTGAGGTGGTCAATAATCCGAGCTGACCCATGCCACTAGGTTAGTCATAATTGTTATGACTAAGCCAAGTCTAGTTTAATGAGACCTGAATCAATTCTCCCTAAGAAAAGATTAAGTCCGAGGTCTTCCACCATTGTAGACGTGCGGGCCCTTCCCGGGGTTGATTATTCTCGGCTGGATACAGTGGCTCAGTTGCACCGGAAGACGCAACCATGTCTATTAGGCATTGGATGCTATGGGCTGGAGGATGAGTTGGGCTCAATATTCCGGATACGGTGAGAGACCCAATTAGGAACCCAGTCTATGCAAATGGTGGGTCTGACTTAACTAAGGAGTGGATCAATATTCCGGATACGGTGAGATTCATGAATTAGAGACCAAGTTTGGGTGCACCATGATTAGAGAATCATTGAACAAGAGTTGTTCACTCATTGGCTAACCCATCACCAATAACTGTTAGGTGAGGTGATGAGTCAGTTGGTGAGACCGCACCACCCACTAGAAATCATCAATCGCGGAGATTTTCGCATCTCTACAGAGGGAGTGTAGGGATCCGAGAAAATAGTGGGAGCTAATTTGTTTAAAAATAAAATCCCTAAACAAATTGGTCAAGTCAAAATTACAGTATCTAACTAGAATCTTTGACTCTCTACAGGAAAATGTCTACGTCCAACCCACTGGCACGTATCCTAGACACACATAGACTGACTGGACCCAATTATAAAGATTGGCTCAGGAACTACAAAATTGTTTTGGGTTCAGAGAAGTTAACACATGTTTTGGACCAGGACCCTCCCACCTTACCAGCTCGTCCATCCACTGAACAGAGAGCGTCTCTGGAAAAATGGATTGACGAAGACAATAAGGCCAGATACTACATGTTGGGCTCGATGTCTGATGAGCTCCAGCGCCAACATGAAGATATCGGGACTGCTCGCCAAATGTTGGCTCACCTGCAGGAGATGTTTGGTGAACAGAGTCGCGCAGCCAAATATCAAGTCACAAAACGACTTTTTAAGGCTAAGATGCATGATGGGCAGTCAGTCCAAGATCACTGTCTGACAATGATCAAGGACATGGAAGAGCTTGAGAAGCTCGGTGTGAAGTTGGACTTGGATCTGCAGAACGATATTATTCTGCAATCCTTGACTGATGCATATGGGCAATTCATCATGAATTACCACATGCATAAACTTCAAAATTCCTTGGCCGAGTTAATGAATATGCTGGTTACCGCTGAGCTTTCTATGAAAGGTTCTAAAGGCTCAGTTCTTGCTATGGAACGGACTTCTTCCAAAAGAAAGTCTTATGGAAAGAAAAAGAAGTCTGTGAAAAAGCAAAAGGTAGAAGGATCAAAGAAGAAAAAGGCAGAACCGAAGAAGAAGGTCGATGGCAAAGGAAAGTGTTTCCATTGCAACAGCGACGGCCATTGGAAGCGGAACTGCCCTACTTACCTGGCCACCCTGAAGAACAAGAAGGAAGGTCCTTCTGGAGGTATGCTCGTTATTGAGTCTAACCTTACGGTTTCTTCTGCATCCAGTTGGGTGCTTGACTCTGGTTCTAGTGCTCATCTGTGCACTTCTATGCAGGGTCTTGAGGATAGCAGGAGGCTGAGGGATGGAGACATGATCCTACGCGTCGGTAATGGAGCAAGAGTTGCTGCAGTAGCCGTGGGAACATACCCTCTTCGATTACCATCTGGTTTAGACTTAGTTTTAAAAGACTGTTATTATGTGCCTGCAGCTAGCAGGAATTTGATTTCTGTTTCATGCTTAGCACAAGAAGGTTATGTGATCACCTTCTTTAAGGACCATTGTAACATTCTTTATGAAAGAAATAAAATTGCAAATGGTTTTCTTGTTAATGGTCTTTATCAGTTGCATATTGATGTACCTGTTTTAACTATCGAGCAAAACGTGAATGCCAAACGACCTAGGGATAGTCCAAACGACAGATATCTATGGCACCTGAGATTGGGTCATATAGCAGAAGATAGGATTAACAAATTGGAGAAAAATGGGCTATTGAGTCCATTGACTTTTGAGTCATATCCAACTTGTGAATCTTGTCTTCAAGGCAAAATGACTAAACTCCCTTTTGTTGGACATGGGGAGAGGGCCACAGATCTCCTTGCCCTAGTACATATTGATGTGTGCGGCCCATTTCGATGTGCCGGCTAGAGGCAATTTTGTCTACTTCATTACCTTTACCGATGATCTGTCTAGGTATGGGTATGTGTATCTTATGAGACATAAGTCTGAAGCTTTTGAAAAGTTCAAAGAATTCAGACATGAAGTAGAAAAACAAACTGGAAAACCCATTAAGGTTCTTCGATCAGATCGAGGAGGTGAATACCTTAGCCGGGAATTCTTAGACTATCTTAAGGAAAATGGCATAGTCTCTCAATGGACTCCACCAGGAACACCTCAACTCAACGGGGTTTCAGAACGGAGAAATCGGACTCTATTGGATATGGTTCGATCCATGATGAGCTTCACAGACCTCCCAGATTCTCTTTGGGGACATTCATTATTAACTTCAATCTATTTACTGAATAGGGTTCCCTCTAAAACCGTTCCTACCACACCGTATGAGATATGGCACGGTAAGAAACCAAGTCTGAGTCATCTCAGAATTTGGGGTTGTCCGGCTCATGTCAAAAGACAACAAGCGGACAAGTTAGAGTTTAGGTCCTTTAGAGCTCGATTCATAGGATATCCTAAAGAGTCATTAGGATACTATTTCTACATTCCAGAAGACCACAATGTGATTATGAGTCGACATGCCATATTTCTTAAAAAACAGTTTATTCAAGATAGTGGCATTGGAAAGCAGATTAAGCTTGATGAGAAAGTCTCACAAGCAGAACGAGCTAAGGACCAAGTGGAACCAAATCAGGTTGAGCCAATAAGAACACTACCTCCTCCACCTCGTAGATCGGAAAGAGTTTCCCGTCCCCCTGAAAGATACTTAGGTATTATTTCAGAGGACGTAGAGGAAATGTTCCTCATAGGTAATGGTGCTCATGGTGATGATCCCAAAACCTACAACGAGGCGATATCAGATATCGACTCTGAGAAATGGCTTGAGGCAATGAAGTCAGAGATCGACTCGATGCACTCAAACCAAGTCTGGACCTTGGTAGATCCACCAGAAGGTATAGTACCTATTGGGTGTAAATGGATCTTCAAGAGAAAGATTGGTGCAGATGGGAATGTGGAGACATTCAAGGCTAGACTGGTGGCAAAAGGTTATAGTCAACGTGAAGGCATTGACTATCAGGATACCTTTTCCCCGATAGCTATGCTAAAATCCATCCGCACATTGCTTGCTGTTGCAGCCTATTTCGATTATGAAATATGGCAAATGGACGTGAAAACGGCATTCCTAAATGGATATCTTGAGGAAGATATCTATATGGAACAGCCGCTAGGTTTCACATCCAGTGTATCTGATTAAATCATATTTTAGATCTCTTATTTACTATTTTCTGTATTATAAGTGTTATAATAACATCTGATAACAAGCAAATAAAAAATTATTTAATTTTAAATATCATATGAAGATATGATAGATGCATGACTAGACTAATTGTAGAATAGTTCTATAATTGTCTAGATTAGAATTTATTTTGATTAGATCAATTTAAATCTAATTTTTTAGATTATTATGTGATAATTTAGATCTAAAACAATGCATGAATTGATACATGAGATGTATGCAAAATTGCCTTGATTAGATCTAAATTTGTATATGAGATATATGATATAGATCTTATAACTTTTTGTAGATTTATATGTTTCTGATTAAGGCGTTCTCTTGGCCGTCCGGTCATAAGAAACGAAGGGTTTTGAAGGCCCTCTCTTCCCATTCGATGGTGTGTTCTTTACGCGTGTAGGGGTGCTGCGTGTTCGTCCTTAATCAGAAACCCAAAACTTACTTTCTGCAAAACCCTAGATCCTGAAACCCTAGGATTTATTGTGCATATTTTGTTTATGAACCCAACTTAATTAAGAATTAAGTTTATGGAATATTAATTAGGTCTAAAATTGAGAATTTCAGATCTAAGACATATTCATAATACTGGGTTCGAGCTTGGGTAGCTCAATTAGTCTAAGCGGTTGATCAAACCGAATCATGAGTTGGTTAGATGGGATCAACAATGCTTAAATTGACCAGCCTAATTAGGATTAAGTCTGGGTCAAGATCGAGTCACGATCAAGCAAGACCTAATTGGCTCAGAGGTTAGAGTCTGGATTATAGGCTAACCCAATTGGTTCTGACTCAACAATTTGGTGTCTAAGGTAAGTTTGGCACAGACGACCGACTGGTTTTTAATTGGAAGCTACTTGACCTGAATGCGTTCTTGTGCGAGTTAACGGCATATTCCTTCCACCGGTCTCACTTACCTGGCCATATCTATTGACACAGTTCTGATCTGAGGTGGTCAATAATCCGAGCTGAACCATGCCACTAGGTTAGTCATAATTGTTATGACTAAGCCAAGTCTAGTTTAATGAACCTGAATCAATTCTCCCTAAGAAAAGATTAAGTCCGAGGTCTTCCACCATTGTAAACGTGCGGGCCCTTCCCGGGGTTGATTGTTCTCAGCTGGATATATAGTGGCTCAGTTGCACCGGAAAGACGCCACCATGTCTATTAGGCATTGGATGCTATGGGCTGGAGGATGAGTTGGGCTCAATATTTCGGATACGGTGAGAGACCCAATTAGGAACCCAGTCTATGCAAATGGTGGGTCTGACTTAACTAAGGAGTGGATCAATATTCCGGATACGGTGAGATTCATGAATTAGAGACCAAGTTTGGGTGCACCATGATTAGAGAATCATTGAACAAGAGTTGTTCACTCATTGGCTAACCCATCACCAATAACTGTTAGGTGAGGTGATGAGTCAGTTGGTGAGACCGCACCACCCACAAGAAATCATCAATCACGGAGATTTCCCATCTTACAGAGGGAGTGTAGGGATCCGAGAAAAATAGTGGGAGCTAATTTGTTTAAAAATAAAATCCCTAAACAAATTGTCAAGTCAAAAATTACAGTATCTAAAGAATCTTTGACTCTCTACAGGAAAATGTCTACGTCCAACCCACTGGCACGTATCCTAGACACACATAGACTGACTGGAACCAATTATAAAGATTGGCTCAGGAACTACAAAATTGTTTTGGGTTCAGAGAGTTAACACATGTTTTGGACCAGGACCCTCCCACCTTACCAGCTCGTCCATCACTGAACAGAGAGCGTCTCTGGAAAAATGGATTGACGAAGACAATAAGGCCAGATACTACATGTTGGGCTCGAGTCTTGATGAGCTCCAGTGCCAACATGGAAGATATCGGGGACTGCTCGCCAAATGTTGGCTTCAGGTATTCTTGCGTGGCTGTTAGATATATGTGCCCTAGAAGCCAGAATTGGCTGACACTTGTAATACACTTCTAGGGGCAAAATTATAATTTTGACTATAATTAATAAAATGGGTTATTTTCTATCACATATGTGTATTTAGTGTCTGTGATACATCCTTTGAGTTAATGGTAATGATAATTCATATTTTCAAGAGTTGAAAATTTAAGACATGAATAATCATTATTAACTCATAAACAGCTCCCGACCATAGGATCATCACGAGGATGGTGATTGATCCGGAAGGTTGGTGTACGATCGCTTCTCTTTAGTAGATGAGTCTTGAGTCTACGGTGTGGAGACACCGGAGCGAGAGTACAGGTACTCGTTAGAGAACGAGGGCACTGAGCGTGACCACCTCGAGTAGTCATTAGGGAAGTCTACCTTCTCGTCAATGACTGACTCGATGCTGCAGTAGTGTGTCTGGTTCTTTGACCTGAGATGCATCGGCAGTTCACCTTGAGGGTGTTATAGTTTGACTACACCATTACTCGGTCTCCTAGCCATATGGAACCCTGAGGTGTATGTTGGCTATAGCATGTTCATTGTAGGAACTGGATTGCATCAAGATGGGATCTATCTACCTCGGTGGTAGAGGAGCAGCCCTATGATGATCATGAGAATCAAGTCCAGAAAGCCCATGGCCATGGCAGAGTGAAATAATAGAAAGAGTTTCTATTTAGATTTTCACATTGGACTCGAATCGAATGATTACATCATATGACAGAGACTAGGGTTTGACGAGTTCACCTTAACCCTAATCTGATCGGGGCTCAAGATAGAAGAACTTAATCACACAGGTAGCTGCACCAAGAGGTTCGCATTCAGCTCTGATGGGTTGCCACCATATACTGCTAGGTGTCACTGGTGGATTTTGGGAGCAATTAGAATGATTTAGATGATCGATCATTCTAGCTGTTCGAATCAGAAGAGTTCTGATCCATCGAAAGGAGTTTCGATGATGTCTCGATGATAGAGATCATGACATATCCCATTACCATACAGAACTGAACCTAACTGGGTCACACAAACAAGGGTTTGAATCTGGTGATCATCAATTGAACTGATCTAGTTCAATTGATCTGAATGAGATTCAATTAGGTTCAAGGAAATCGTGCTAGCACTCGATTGAACCTAACGTTCTTCTTTTACTATCATAAATAAGTTGTCCTGACTGAGCCAAAGGAGTTTGTGCTCAATCAGAGGCCTTCATATGGTCTGACTGGAGGTTGTCCAAGTCAGAATAGGTTGTCTTATTTGTAAGACATTACCTGCCATTTTTGGTCACCTGCCATTTCTTGTTCTTTGACTTTGGTCAAAAGTCTACCTTTGACTGGTCAAACGTTGACCATTGACCCTTTGACTTTTGACCACATGTCATGCACCTATTGGAGAGCTGGTGGGGGCCTGTCCCCCTGCCAGAACCTGGCAAGGAGAAGGGCGCACGCCAAGGGTGGCGTGAGCCCAAGTAGGAGGCGCCTAGGAGTCCTTGTTGGACAAGGACTCCACCTCCCTTTTGGATTCCAATTCAGAGTTCTACTAAGAATCCAGTTTGACTGGTCTTAGGCGCCCTCTAAGGAGGAATCCAGGGGTCTCTATTCCAACCAATCAGATTTAGATCTGATTTCACAAAGGGTTGTGATTGGTTGAGAGGAAGAGGAGTTGGATCACAAGAGGTCTATAAATAAGACCCTGCGCCCAACCCTAATTCCAATGCAATTGAGATTTCCCACGCCCCAAGGCTGCCTCTCCCCTCCTTCTCCATGCCATAGTCTCTTCTCCCCTTGCTCTCCACGTCCAAAAGTGTTTTGGACTTAGGTTGGTGCGATTCAGATCAAGGAAAGGCGATCAAAAGCAAGAAGGCTGCGCTGCTGCAAAAGGACGACTGCAGATCTTCAAAAGAGTTTTGAAGATCCTCCAGATCAGATCCAGATCTGATTTTTGGAGGTGTGATAGAGAAGAAGAGGATCTCCAGATCCAACCCGAGTGGATACCGGTAGAGGCCAGGCGCTTGCGTGGCTAAGATCCAGAACCTTCCGCTGCAATCAGGATCATCTACAGGGTAATAGGATTACCCAAATCAGGTAAATTAAATTTGATTTAATTTATCTTATTTTATTTTATTTATTAAAATAATAAGAATCAGATCTGAAACATATCAAGATCTGATTGAGATCAAGAGAAAAATTTTTGAAATATATCTCTTGATCTAATCAGATCTGGACGAACCTGGACCGGGAAATCAGGATTTCCCTTCAACTGGTATCAGAGCCATGGTTCTAAATTGTTTAGATCTGATTTTAATTTTATTTTAATTAGAAAATAAAGTGATTTCAGATGTCACATGAGATGTGATCAGATCTGAAATCAGAAAAAATTAAAATTAAATGATTTGGATCTAAGAACATGAAGATATGCATGACTAGTTCTAGAATAGAATAGTTCTATAGAATAGTTTTGCATGTCTTTGATTTAATCTGATTAAATCATATTTTAGATCTTCTTATTTACTATTTTTCTGATATTATAAGTGTTATAATAACATCTGATAAACAGCAAATAAAAATTATTTAATTTTAAATATCATATGAGATATGATTAGATGCATGTCTAGACTAGTTGTAGAATAGTTCTACATAATTGTCTAGATTAGAATTTATTTTGATTAGATCAATTTAAATCTAATTTTTTAGATTATTATGAGATAATTTAGATCTGAAAACATGCATGATTATGATACATGAGATGTATGCAAAATATGCCATGATTAGATCTAAATTTGTATATGAGATATATGATATAGATCTATAACTGTTTTGTAGTATTTACATGTTCCTGATTAAGGCGTTCCTCTTGGCCGTCCGGTCATAAGAACGAAGAAGGGTTTAAAGGCCCTCTCTTCCCATTCGATGGGGTGTTCTTATGACGTGTAGGGGTGCTGCGTGTTCGTCCTTAATCAGAAACCCAAAACTTACTTTCTGCAAAACCCTAGATCCTGAAACCCTAGGATTTATTGTGCATATTTTGTTTATGAACCCAACTTAATTAAGAATTAAGTTTATGGAATATTAATTAGGTCTAAAATTGAGAATTTCAGATCTAAGACATATTCATAATACTGGGTTCGGGCTTGGGTAGCTCAATTAGGTCTAAGCGGTTGATCAAACCGAATCAAGAGTTGGTTAGATGGGATCAACAATGCTTAAATTGACCAGCCTAATAGGATTAAGTCTGGGTCAAGATCGAGTCACGATCAAGCAAGACCTAATTAGGCTCAGAGGTTAGAGTCTGGATTGTAGGCTAACCCAATTGGTTCTGACTCAACAATTTGGTGTCTAAGGTAAGTTTGGCACAGACGACCGACTGGTTTTTAATTGGAAGCTACTCGACCTGAATGCGTTCTTGTGCGAGTTAATGGCATATTCCTTCCACCGGTCTCACTTACCTGGCCATATCTGTTGACACAGTTCTGATCTGAGGTGGTCAATAATCCGAGCTAACCCATGCCACTAGGTTAGTCATAATTGTTATGACTAAGCCAAGTCTAGTTTAATGAGACCTGAATCAATTCTCCCTAAGAAAAGATTAAGTCTGAGGTCTTCCACCATTGTAGACGTGCGGGCCCTTCCCGGGGTTGATTGTTCTCGGCTGGATACAGTGGCTCAGTTGCACCGGGAAGACGCAACCATGTCTATTAGGCATTGGATGCTATGGGCTGGAGGATGAGTTGGGCTCAATATTTCCGGATACGGTGAGAGACCCAATTAGGAACCCAGTCTATGCAAATGGTGGGTCTGACTTAACTAAGGAGTGGATCAATATTCCGGATACGGTGAGATTCATGAATTAGAGACCAAGTTTGGGTGCACCATGATTAGAGAATCATTGAACAAGAGTTGTTCACTCATTGGCTAACCCATCACCAATAACTGTTAGGTGAGGTGATGAGTCAGTTGGTGAGACCGCACCACCCACTAGAAATCATCAATCGCGGAGATTTTCGCATCTCTACAGAGGGAGTGTAGGGATCCGAGAAAATAGTGGGAGCTAATTTGTTTAAAAATAAAATCCCTAAACAAATTGGTCAAGTCAAAATTACAGTATCTAACTAGAATCTTTGACTCTCTACAGGAAAATGTCTGCGTCCAACCCACTGGCACGTATCCTAGACACACATAGACTGACTGGACCCAATTATAAAGATTGGCTCAGGAACTACAAAATTGTTTTGGGTTCAGAGAAGTTAACACATGTTTTGGACCAGGACCCTCCCACCTTACCAGCTCGTCCATCCACTGAACAGAGAGCGTCTCTGGAAAAATGGATTGACGAAGACAATAAGGCCAGATACTACATGTTGGGCTCGATGTCTGATGAGCTCCAGCGCCAACATGAAGATATCGGGACTGCTCGCCAAATGTTGGCTCACCTGCAGGAGATGTTTGGTGAACAGAGTCGCGCAGCCAAATATCAAGTCACGAAATGACTTTTTAAGGCTAAGATGCGTGATGGGCAGTCAGTCCAAGATCACTGTCTGACAATGATCAAGGACATGGAAGAGCTTGAGAAGCTCGGTGTGAAGTTGGACTTGGATCTGCAGAACGATATTATTCTGCAATCCTTGACTGATGCATATGGGCAATTCATCATGAATTACCACATGCATAAACTTCAAAATTCCTTGGCCGAGTTGATGAATATGCTGGTTACCGCTGAGCTTTCTATGAAAGGTTCTAAAGGCTCAGTTCTTGCTATGGAACGGACTTCTTCCAAAAGAAAGTCTTATGGAAAGAAAAAGAAGTCTGTGAAAAAGCAAAAGGTGGAAGGATCAAAGAAGAAGAAGGCAGAACCGAAGAAGAAGGTCGATGGCAAAGGAAAGTGTTTCCATTGCAACAGCGACGGCCATTGGAAGCGGAACTGCCCTACTTACCTGGCCACCCTGAAGAACAAGAAGGAAGGTCCTTCTGGAGGTATGCTCGTTATTGAGTCTAACCTTACGGTTTCTTCTGCATCCAGTTGGGTGCTTGACTCTGGTTCTAGTGCTCATCTGTGCACTTCTATGCAGGGTCTTGAGGATAGCAGGAGGCTGAGGGATGGAGACATGATCCTACGCGCATCGGTAATGGAGCAAGAGTTGCTGCAGTAGCCGTGGGAACATACCCTCTTGCGATTACCATCTGGTTTAGACTTAGTTTTAAAAGACTGTTATTATGTGCCTGCAGCTAGCAGGAATTTGATTTCTGTTTCATGCTTAGCACAAGAAGGTTATGTGATCACCTTCTTTAAGGACCATTGTAACATTCTTTATGAAAGAAATAAAATTGCAAATGGTTTCCTTGTTAATGGTCTTTATCAGTTGCATATTGATGTACCTGTTTTAACTATCGAGCAAAACGTGAATGCCAAACGACCTAGGGATAGTCCAAACGACAGATATCTATGGCACCTGAGATTAGGTCATATAGCAGAAGATAGGATTAACAAATTGGAGAAAAATGGGCTATTGAGTCCATTGACTTTTGAGTCATATCCAACTTGTGAATCTTGTCTTCAAGGCAAAATGACTAAACTCCCTTTTGTTGGACATGGGGAGAGGGCCACAGATCTCCTTGCCCTAGTACATACTGATGTGTGCGGCCCATTTCGATGTGCCGGCTAGAGGCAATTTTGTCTACTTCATTACCTTTACCGATGATCTGTCTAGGTATGGGTATGTGTATCTTATGAGACATAAGTCTGAAGCTTTTGAAAAGTTCAAAGAATTCAGACATGAAGTAGAAAAACAAACTGGAAAACCCATTAAGGTTCTTCGATCAGATCGAGGAGGTGAATACCTTAGCCGGGAATTCCTAGACTATCTTAAGGAAAATGGCATAGTCTCTCAATGGACTCCACCAGGAACACCTCAACTCAACGGGGTTTCAGAACGGAGAAATCGGACTCTATTGGATATGGTTCGATCCATGATGAGCTTCACAGACCTCCCTGATTTTCTTTGGGGACATTCATTATTAACTTCAATCTATTTACTGAATAGGGTTCCCTCTAAAACCGTTCCTACCACACCGTATGAGATATGGCACGGTAAGAAACCAAGTCTGAGTCATCTCAGAATTTGGGGTTGTCCGGCTTCATGTCAAAAGACAACAAGCGGACAAGTTAGAGTTTAGGTCCTTTAGAGCTCGATTCATAGGATATCCTAAAGAGTCATTAGGATACTATTTCTACATTCCAGAAGACCACAATGTGATTGTGAGTCGACATGCCATATTTCTTGAAAAATAGTTTATTCAAGATAGTGGCATTGGAAAGCAGATTAAGCTTGATGAGAAAGTCTCACAAGCAGAAACGAGCTAAGGACCAAGTGGAACCAAATCAGGTTGAGCCAATAAGAACACTACCTCCTCCACCTCGTAGATCGGAAAGAGTTTCCCGTCCCCCTGAAAGATACTTAGGTATTATTTCAGAGGACGTAGAGGAAATGTTCCTCATAGGTAATGGTGCTCATGGTGATGATCCCAAAACCTACAACGAGGCGATATCAGATATCGACTCCGAGAAATGGCTTGAGGCAATGAAGTCAGAGATTCGACTCGATGCACTCAAACCAAGTCTGGACCTTGGTAGATCCACCAGAAGGTATAGTACCTATTGGGTGTAAATGGATCTTCAAGAGAAAGATTGGTGCAGATGGGAATGTGGAGACATTCAAGGCTAGACTGGTGGCAAAAGGTTATAGTCAACGTGAAGGCATTGACTATCAGGATACCTTTTCCCCGGTAGCTATGCTAAAATCCATCCGCACATTGCTTGCTGTTGCAGCCTATTTCGATTATGAAATATGGCAAATGGACGTGAAAACGGCATTCCTAAATGGATATCTTGAGGAAGATATCTATATGGAACAGCCGCTAGGTTTCACATCCAGTGATACTGATCACAAGGTTTGCAAGCTGCAAAGGTCCATATATGGACTTAAGCAAGCATCTCGGAGCTGGAACACTCGTTTCAATGATGTGATCAAAAAGTTTGGTTTCATCAAAAATGAAGAGGAACCATGTGTTTTCAAAAGGGTCAGTGGGAGCGCTGTTGTCTTCCTCGTATTGTACGTGGATGACATCCTCCTTATTGGGAATGATATTCCCATGTTGACATCAGTCAAGATGTGGTTGTCCAAGGAATTCTCCATGAAAGACCTAGGTGAAGCATCCTTTATTCTAGGAATTAAGGTCTATAGGGATAGACCGAATAGGATGCTAGGACTTTCACAGAAGATGTACATAGAGGAAGTACTAAAGAGGTTTAGTATGGAAAACTCTAAGAGGGGATTAATACCCTTCAGACATGGTATTCATCTTTCCAAGAAGATGTGCCCCAGCACACCTGAGGAAATAGAACGCATGAGCAAGATCCCTTATGCTTCTGCAATAGGGAGCCTCATGTATGCCATGCTATGTACACGACCTGATATAGCCCATGCTGTGAGTGTCACAAGCAGATATCAGTCAAATCCAGGTGAAGAACACTGGACTTCTGTGAAATGTATCCTTAAGTACTTGAGAAGAACTAAGGATATGATGTTGGTCTTTGGTAATGGAGAACTCCAAGTTCAGGGATACACAGACTCGGACTTCATGTCCGATATAGATGATCGAAAGTCGACATCTGGAAGTCTGTTTGTGTGCAATGGTGGAGCTGTCAGCTGGAAGAGTTCCAAGCAAACTGTGATAGCAGATTCCACCATGGAAGCAGAATATATAGCTGCATCAGAGGCTGCAAAGGAAGCATTCTGGTACAAGAAGTTTGCTGCAGAAATTGGAGTAATGCCATCAGATGCCATTCCTCTTTACTGCGACAACAATGGCGCCATAGCCCTTGCTAAGGAGCCGAGGTCTCACCAGAAGTCCAAGCACATTGAGCGGCGATATCATCTCATCCGCGATTACCTTGAGAAAGGTTACGTTGAGGTCAAGAGAGTCAACTCCGCAGATAATGTGGCAGACCCACTTACAAAGCCGTTGGGCCAGCAGAAGATCGAAGCCCACCTTGAGAAGATGGGACTTAGACTTGTAGCCAATTGGCTTTAGGACAAGTGGGAGATTGTTAGATATATGTGCCCTAGAAGCCAGAATTGGCTGACACTTGTAATACACTTCTAGGGGCAAAATTATAATTTTGACTATAATTAATAAAATGGGTTATTTTCTATCACATATGTGTATTTAGTGTCTGTGATACATCCTTTGAGTTAATGGTAATGATAATTCATATTTTCAAGAGTTGAAAATTTAAGACATGAATAATCATTATTAACTCATAAACAGCTCCCGACCATAGGATCATCACGAGGATGGTGATTGATCCGGAAGGTTGGTGTACGATCGCTTCTCTTTAGTAGATGAGTCTTGAGTCTACGGTGTGGAGACACCGGAGCGAGAGTACAGGTACTCGTTAGAGAACGAGGGCACTGAGCGTGACCACCTCGAGTAGTCATTAGGGAAGTCTACCTTCTCGTCAATGACTGACTCGATGCTGCAGTAGTGTGTCTGGTTCTTTGACCTGAGATGCATCGGCAGTTCACCTTGAGGGTGTTATAGTTTGACTACACCATTACTCGGTCTCCTAGCCATATGGAACCCTGAGGTGTATGTTGGCTATAGCATGTTCATTGTAGGAACTGGATTGCATCAAGATGGAATCTATCTACCTCGGTGGTAGAGGAGCAGCCCTATGATGATCATGAGAATCAAGTCCAGAAAGCCCATGGCCATGGCAGAGTGAAATAATAGAAAGAGTTTCTATTTAGATTTTCACATTGGACTCGAATCGAATGATTACATCATATGACAGAGACTAGGGTTTGACGAGTTCACCTTAACCCTAATCTGATCGGGGCTCAAGATAGAAGAACTTAATCACACAGGTAGCTGCACCAAGAGGTTCGCATTCAGCTCTGATGGGTTGCCACCATATACTGCTAGGTGTCACTGGTGGATTTTGGGAGCAATTAGAATGATTTAGATGATCGATCATTCTAGCTGTTCGAATCAGAAGAGTTCTGATCCATCGAAAGGAGTTTCGATGATGTCGATGATAGAGATCATGACATATCCCATTACCATACAGAACTGAACCTAACTGGGTCACACAAACAAGGGTTTGAATCTGGTGATCATCAATTGAACTGATCTAGTTCAATTGATCTGAATGAGATTCAATTAGGTTCAAGGAAATCGTGCTAGCACTCGATTGAACCTAACGTTCTTCTTTTACTATCATAAATAAGTTGTCCTGACTGAGCCAAAGGAGTTTGTGCTCAATCAGAGGCCTTCATATGGTCTGACTGGAGGTTGTCCAAGTCAGAAATAGGTTGTCTTATTTTGTAAGACATTACCTGCCATTTTTGGTCACCTGCCATTTCTTGTTCTTTGACTTTGGTCAAAAGTCTACCTTTGACTGGTCAAATGTTGACCATTGACACTTTGACTTTTGACCACATGTCATGCACCTATTGGAGAGCTGGTGGGGGCCTGTCCCCCTGCCAGAACCTGGCAAGGAGAAGGGCGCACGCCAAGGGTGGCGTGAGCCCAAGTTAGGAGGCGCCTAGGAGTCCTTGTTGGACAAGGACTCCACCTCCCTTTTGGATTCCAATTCAGAGTTCTACTAAGAATCCAGTTTGACTGGTCTTAGGCGCCCTCTAAGGAGGAATCCAGGGGTCTCTATTCCAACCAATCAGATTTAGATCTGATTTCACAAAGGGTTGTGATTGGTTGAGAGGAAGAGGAGTTGGATCACAAGAGGTCTATAAATAAGACCCTGCGCCCAACCCTAATTCCAATGCAATTGAGATTTCCCACGCCCCAAGGCTGCCTCTCCCCTCCTTCTCCATGCCATAGTCTCTTCTCCCCTTGCTCTCCACGTCCAAAAGTGTTTTGGACTTTGGTTGGTGCGATTCAGATCAAGGAAAGGCGATCAAAAGCAAGAAGGCTGCGCTGCTGCAAAAGGACGACTGCAGATCTTCAAAAGAGTTTTGAAGATCCTCCAGATCAGATCCAGATCTGATTTTTGGAGGTGTGATAGAGAAGAAGAGGATCTCCAGATCCAACCCGAGTGGATACCGGTAGAGGCCAGGCGCTTGCGTGGCTAAGATCCAGAACCTTCCGCTGCAATCAGGATCATCTACAGGGTAATAGGATTACCCAAATCAGGTAAATTAAATTTGATTTAATTTATCTTATTTTATTTTATTTATTAAAATAATAAGAATCAGATCTGAAACATATCAAGATCTGATTGAGATCAAGAGAAAAATTTTTGAAATATATCTCTTGATCTGATCAGATCTGGAACGAACCTGGACCGGGAAATCAGGATTTCCCTTCAACTGGTATCAGAGCCATGGTTCTAAAATTGTTTAGATCTGATTTTAATTTTATTTTAATTAGAAAATAAAGTGATTTCAGATGTCACATGAGATGTGATCAGATCTGAAATCAGAAAAATTAAAATTAAATGATTTGGATCTAAGAACATGAAGATATGCATGACTAGTTCTAGAATAGAATAGTTCTATAGAATAGTTTTGCATGTCTTTGATTTAATCTGATTAAATCATATTTTAGATCTTCTTATTTACTATTTTTCTGATATTATAAGTGTTATAATAACATCTGATAAATAGCAAATAAAAATTATTTAATTTTAAATATCATATGAGATATGATTAGATGCATGTCTAGACTAGTTGTAGAATAGTTCTACATAATTGTCTAGATTAGAATTTATTTTGATTAGATCAATTTAAATCTAATTTTTTAGATTATTATGAGATAATTTAGATCTGAAAACATGCATGATTTGATACATGAGATGTATGCAAAATATGCCTTGATTAGATCTAAATTTGTATATGAGATATATGATATAGATCTATAACTGTTTTGTAGATTTACATGTTCCTGATTAAGGCGTTCCTCTTGGCCGTCCGGTCATAAGAACGAAGAAGGGTTTAAAGGCCCTCTCTTCCCATTCGATGGGGTGTTCTTATGATGTGTAGGGGTGCTGCGTGTTCGTCCTTAATCAGAAACCCAAAACTTACTTTCTGCAAAACCCTAGATCCTGAAACCCTAGGATTTATTGTGCATATTTTGTTTATGAACCCAACTTAATTAAGAATTAAGTTTATGGAATATTAATTAGGTCTAAAATTGAGAATTTCAGATCTAAGACATATTCATAATACTGGGTTCGGGCTTGGGTAGCTCAATTAGGTCTAAGCGGTTGATCAAACCGAATCAAGAGTTGGTTAGATGGGATCAACAATGCTTAAATTGACCAGCCTAATAGGATTAAGTCTGGGTCAAGATCGAGTCACGATCAAGCAAGACCTAATTAGGCTCAGAGGTTAGAGTCTGGATTGTAGGCTAACCCAATTGGTTCTGACTCAACAATTTGGTGTCTAAGGTAAGTTTGGCACAGACGACCGACTGGTTTTTAATTGGAAGCTACTCGACCTGAATGCGTTCTTGTGCGAGTTAATGGCATATTCCTTCCACCGGTCTCACTTACCTGGCCATATCTGTTGACACAGTTCTGATCTGAGGTGGTCAATAATCCGAGCTAACCCATGCCACTAGGTTAGTCATAATTGTTATGACTAAGCCAAGTCTAGTTTAATGAGACCTGAATCAATTCTCCCTAAGAAAAGATTAAGTCTGAGGTCTTCCACCATTGTAGACGTGCGGGCCCTTCCCGGGGTTGATTGTTCTCGGCTGGATACAGTGGCTCAGTTGCACCGGGAAGATGCAACCATGTCTATTAGGCATTGGATGCTATGGGCTGGAGGATGAGTTGGGCTCAATATTTCGGATACGGTGAGAGACTCAATTAGGAACCCAGTCTATGCAAATGGTGGGTCTGACTTAACTAAGGAGTGGATCAATATTCCGGATACGGTGAGATTCATGAATTAGAGACCAAGTTTGGGTGCACCATGATTAGAGAATCATTGAACAAGAGTTGTTCACTCATTGGCTAACCCATCACCAATAACTGTTAGGTGAGGTGATGAGTCAGTTGGTGAGACCGCACCACCCACTAGAAATCATTCAATCGTGGAGATTTTCGCATCTCTACAGAGGGAGTGTAGGGATCCGAGAAAATAGTGGGAGCTAATTTGTTTAAAAATAAAATCCCTAAACAAATTGGTCAAGTCAAAATTACAGTATCTAACTAGAATCTTTGACTCTCTACAGGAAAATGTCTGCGTCCAACCCACTGGCACGTATCCTAGACACACATAGACTGACTGGACCCAATTATAAAGATTGGCTCAGGAACTACAAAATTATTTTGGGTTCAGAGAAGTTAACACATGTTTTGGACCAGGACCCTCCCACCTTACCAGCTCGTCCATCCACTGAACAGAGAGCGTCTCTGGAAAAATGGATTGACGAAGATAATAAGGCCAGATACTACATGTTGGGCTCGATGTCTGATGAGCTCCAGCGCCAACATGAAGATATCGGGACTGCTCGCCAAATGTTGGCTCACCTGCAGGAGATGTTTGGTGAACAGAGTCGCGCAGCCAAATATCAAGTCACAAAATGACTTTTTAAGGCTAAGATGCGTGATGGGCAGTCAGTCCAAGATCACTGTCTGACAATGATCAAGGACATGGAAGAGCTTGAGAAGCTCGGTGTGAAGTTGGACTTGGATCTGCAGAACGATATTATTCTGCAATCCTTGACTGATGCATATGGGCAATTCATCATGAATTACCACATGCATAAACTTCAAAATTCCTTGGCCGAGTTGATGAATATGCTGGTTACCGCTGAGCTTTCTATGAAAGGTTCTAAAGGCTCAGTTCTTGCTATGGAACGGACTTCTTCCAAAAGAAAGTCTTATGGAAAGAAAAAGAAGTCTGTGAAAAAGCAAAAGGTGGAAGGATCAAAGAAGAAGAAGGCAGAACCGAAGAAGAAGGTCGATGGCAAAGGAAAGTGTTTCCATTGCAACAGCGACGGCCATTGGAAGCGGAACTGCCCTACTTACCTGGCCACCCTGAAGAACAAGAAGGAAGGTCCTTCTGGAGGTATGCTCGTTATTGAGTCTAACCTTACGGTTTCTTCTGCATCCAGTTGGGTGCTTGACTCTGGTTCTAGTGCTCATCTGTGCACTTCTATGCAGGGTCTTGAGGATAGCAGGAGGCTGAGGGATGGAGACATGATCCTACGCGTCGGTAATGGAGCAAGAGTTGCTGCAGTAGCCGTGGGAACATACCCTCTTCGATTACCATCTGGTTTAGACTTAGTTTTAAAAGACTGTTATTATGTGCCTGCAGCTAGCAGGAATTTGATTTCTGTTTCATGCTTAGCACAAGAAGGTTATGTGATCACCTTCTTTAAGGACCATTGTAACATTCTTTATGAAAGAAATAAAATTGCAAATGGTTTCCTTATTAATGGTCTTTATCAGTTACATATTGATGTACCTGTTTTAACTATCGAGCAAAACGTGAATGCCAAACGACCTAGGGATAGTCCAAACGACAGATATCTATGGCACCTGAGATTAGGTCATATAGCAGAAGATAGGATTAACAAATTGGAGAAAAATGGGCTATTGAGTCCATTGACTTTTGAGTCATATCCAACTTGTGAATCTTGTCTTCAAGGCAAAATGACTAAACTCCCTTTTGTTGGACATGGGGAGAGGGCCACAGATCTCCTTGCCCTAGTACATACTGATGTGTGCGGCCCATTTGATGTGCCGGCTAGAGGCAATTTTGTCTACTTCATTACCTTTACCGATGATCTGTCTAGGTATGGGTATGTGTATCTTATGAGACACAAGTCTGAAGCTTTTGAAAAGTTCAAAGAATTCAGACATGAAGTAGAAAAACAAACTGGAAAAACCCATTAAGGTTCTTCGATCAGATCGAGGAGGTGAATACCTTAGCCGGGAATTCCTAGACTATCTTAAGGAAAATGGCATAGTCTCTCAATGGACTCCACCAGGAACACCTCAACTCAACGGGGTTTCAGAACGGAGAAATCGGACTCTATTGGATATGGTTCGATCCATGATGAGCTTCACAGACCTCCCTGATTTTCTTTGGGGACATTCATTGTTAACTTCAATCTATCTACTGAATAGGGTTCCCTCTAAAACCGTTCCTACCACACCGTATGAGATATGGCACGGTAAGAAACCAAGTCTGAGTCATCTCAGAATTTGGGGTTGTCCGGCTCATGTCAAAAGACAACAAGCGGACAAGTTAGAGTTTAGGTCCTTTAGAGCTCGATTCATAGGATATCCTAAAGAGTCATTAGGATACTATTTCTACATTCCAGAAGACCACAATGTGATTGTGAGTCGACATGCCATCTTTCTTGAAAAATAGTTTATTCAAGATAGCGGCATTGGAAAGCAGATTAAGCTTGATGAGAAAGTCTCACAAGCAGAACGAGCTAAGGACCAATTGGAACCAAATCAGGTTGAGCCAATAAGAACACTACCTCCTCCACCTCGTAGATCGGAAAGAGTTTTCCCGTCCCCCTGAAAGATACTTAGGTATTATTTCAGAGGATGTAGAGGAAATGTTCCTCATAGGTAATGGTGCTCATGGTGATGATCCCAAAACCTACAACGAGGCGATATCAGATATCGACTCCGAGAAATGGCTAGAGGCAATGAAGTCAGAAATTGACTCGATGCACTCAAACCAAGTCTGGACCTTGGTAGATCCACCAGAAGGTATAGTACCTATTGGGTGTAAATGGATCTTCAAGAGAAAGATTGGTGCAGATGGGAATGTGGAGACATTCAAGGCTAGACTAGTGGCAAAAGGTTATAGTCAACGCGAAGGCATTGACTATCAGGATACCTTTTCCCCAGTAGCTATGCTAAAATCCATCCGCACATTGCTTGCCGTTGCAGCCTATTTCGATTATGAAATATGGCAAATGGACGTGAAAACGGCATTCCTAAATGGATATCTTGAGGAAGATATCTATATGGAACAGCCGCTAGGTTTCACATCCAGTGATACTGATCACAAGGTTTGCAAGCTGCAAAGGTCCATATATGGACTTAAGCAAGCATCTCGGAGCTGGAACACTCGTTTCAATGATGTGATCAAAAAGTTTGGTTTCATCAAAAATGAAGAGGAACCATGTGTTTTCAAAAGGGTCAGTGGGAGCGCTGTTGTCTTCCTCGTATTGTACGTGGATGACATCCTCCTTATTGGGAATGATATTCCTATGTTGACATCAGTCAAGATGTGGTTGTCCAAGGAATTCTCCATGAAAGACCTAGGTGAAGCATCCTTTATTCTAGGAATTAAGGTCTATAGGGATAGACCGAATAGGATGCTAGGACTTTCACAGAAGATGTACATAGAGGAAGTACTAAAGAGGTTTAGTATGGAAAACTCTAAGAGGGGATTAATACCCTTCAGACATGGTATTCATCTTTCCAAGAAGATGTGCCCCAGCACACCTGAGGAAATAGAACGCATGAGCAAGATCCCTTATGCTTCTGCAATAGGGAGCCTCATGTATGCCATGCTATGTACACGACCTGATATAGCCCATGCTGTGAGTGTCACAAGCAGATATCAGTCAAATCCAGGTGAAGAACACTGGACTTCTGTGAAATGTATCCTTAAGTACTTGAGAAGAACTAAGGATATGATGTTGGTCTTTGGTAATGGAGAACTCCAAGTCCAGGGATACACAGACTCGGATTTCATGTCCGATATAGATGATCGAAAGTCGACATCTGGAAGTCTGTTTGTGTGCAATGGTGGAGCTGTCAGCTGGAAGAGTTCCAAGCAAACTGTGATAGCAGATTCCACCATGGAAGCAGAATATATCGCTGCATCAGAGGCTGCAAAGGAAGCATTCTGGTACAAGAAGTTTGCTGCAGAAATTGGAGTAATGCCATCAGATGCCATTCCTCTTTACTGCGACAACAATGGCGCCATAGCCCTTGCTAAGGAGCCGAGGTCTCACCAGAAAGTCCAAGCACATTGAGCGGCGATATCATCTCATCCGCGATTACCTTGAGAAAGGTTACGTTGAGGTCAAGAGAGTCAACTCCACAGATAATGTGGCAGACCCACTTACAAAGCCGTTGGGCCAGCAGAAGATCGAAGCCCACCTTGAGAAGATGGGACTTAGACTTGTAGCCAATTGGCTTTAGGACAAGTGGGAGATTGTTAGATATATGTGCCCTAGAAGCCAGAATTGGCTGACACTTGTAATACACTTCTAGGGGCAAAATTATAATTTTGACTATAATTAATAAAATGGGTTATTTTCTATCACATATGTGTATTTAGTGTCTGTGATACATCCTTTGAGTTAATGGTAATGATAATTCATATTTTCAAGAGTTGAAAATTTAAGACATGAATAATCATTATTAACTCATAAACATGCTCCCGACCATAGGATCATCACGAGGATGGTGATTGATCCGGAAGGTTGGTGTACGATCGCTTCTCTTTAGTAGATGAGTCTTGAGTCTACGGTGTGGAGACACCGGAGCGAGAGTACAGGTACTCGTTAGAGAACGAGGGCACTGAGCGTGACCACCTCGAGTAGTCATTAGGAAGTCTACCTTCTCGTCAATGACTGACTCGATGCTGCAGTAGTGTGTCTGGTTCTTTGACCTGAGATGCATCGGCAGTTCACCTTGAGGGTGTTATAGTTTGACTACACCATTACTCGGTCTCCTAGCCATATGGAACCCTGAGGTGTATGTTGGCTATAGCATGTTCATTGTAGGAACTGGATTGCATCAAGATGGGATCTATCTACCTCGGTGGTAGAGGAGCAGCCCTATGATGATCATGAGAATCAAGTCCAGAAGCCCATGGCCATGGCAGAGTGAAATAATAGAAAGAGTTTCTATTTAGATTTTCACATTGGACTCGAATCGAATGATTACATCATATGACAGAGACTAGGGTTTGACGAGTTCACCTTAACCCTAATCTGATCGGGGCTCAAGATAGAAGAACTTAATCACACAGGTAGCTGCACCAAGAGGTTCGCATTCAGCTCTGATGGGTTGCCACCATATACTGCTAGGTGTCACTGGTGGATTTTGGGAGCAATTAGAATGATTTAGATGATCGATCATTCTAGCTGTTCGAATCAGAAGAGTTCTGATCCATCGAAAGGAGTTTCGATGATGTCTATGATAGAGATCATGACATATCCCATTACCATACAGAACTGAACCTAACTGGGTCACACAAACAAGGGTTTGAATCTGGTGATCATCAATTGAACTGATCTAGTTCAATTGATCTGAATGAGATTCAATTAGGTTCAAGGAAATCGTGCTAGCACTCGATTGAACCTAACGTTCTTCTTTTACTATCATAAATAAGTTGTCCTGACTGAGCCAAAGGAGTTTGTGCTCAATCAGAGGCCTTCATATGGTCTGACTGGAGGTTGTCCAAGTCAGAATAGGTTGTCTTATTTGTAAGACATTACCTGCCATTTTTGGTCACCTGCCATTTCTTGTTCTTTGACTTTGGTCAAAAGTCTACCTTTGACTGGTCAAACGTTGACCATTGACCCTTTGACTTTTGACCACATGTCATGCACCTATTGGAGAGCTGGTGGGGGCCTGTCCCCCTGCCAGAACCTGGCAAGGAGAAGGGCGCACGCCAAGGGTGGCGTGAGCCCAAGTAGGAGGCGCCTAGGAGTCCTTGTTGGACAAGGACTCCACCTCCCTTTTGGATTCCAATCAGAGTTCTACTAAGAATCCAGTTTGACTGGTCTTAGGCGCCCTCTAAGGAGGAATCCAGGGGTCTCTATTCCAACCAATCAGATTTAGATCTGATTTCACAAAGGGTTGTGATTGGTTGAGAGGAAGAGGAGTTGGATCACAAGAGGTCTATAAATAAGACCCTGCGCCCAACCCTAATTCCAATGCAATTGAGATCCCACGCCCCAAGGCTGCCTCTCCCCTCCTTCTCCATGCCATAGTCTCTTCTCCCCTTGCTCTCCACGTCCAAAAGTGTTTTGGATTTAGGTTGGTGCGATTCAGATCAAGGAAAGGCGATCAAAAGCAAGAAGGCTGCGCTGCTGCAAAAGGACGACTGCAGATCTTCAAAAGAGTTTTGAAGATCCTCCAGATCAGATCCAGATCTGATTTTTGGAGATGTGATAAAGAAGAAGAGGTTCTCTAGATCCAACCCAAGTGGATACCGGTAGAGGCCAGGCGCTTGCATGGCTAAGATCCAGAACCTTCCGCTGCAATCAGGATCATCTACAGGGTAATAGGATTACCCAAATCAGGTAAATTAAATTTGATTTAATTTATCTTATTTTATTTTATTTATTAAAATAATAAGAATCAGATCTGAAACATATCAAGATCTGATTGAGATCAAGAGAAAAATTTTGAAATATATCTCTTGATCTAATCAGATCTGAACGAACCTGGACCGGGAAATCAAGATTTCCCTTCAATAACATAGATGTACTTGGTCTGTAACATCTATGTTTATCAGATCAATTAGAAGATGGCCAGTAATCTAAAAGTATTAAGATCGAATTTATATACTCCTTATGAATAAAATTTAAAATTAAAAATAAATCATACTGAATGTTACATTAAAAGAGTGGCTACACCTTAGCCTTAGTAAAAAAAAATTTAGTTCATGATAACAAGTTCAAAAATAGCAAATAAAATAAAAAGCATGAAAAAATTAGACTGTTTAATTGCTGAAATTGGTTGTCCATTGCTATTGGTGTGGAAAACTTGATAAAGAAGAAGAGAAGCTTCTTGATCGATGTCTTGATTATCAGAAGAAGAAAAGAAAAAATATAAAAATCCTTTCTCTTCTTTCTCTCAAAATTGTCTGAACTCTTTTTTTTTCCTATTCCCAGGCTCTCTCTTAAAACTCTCTTCCCAAAACCCTCTATATTTTTTTCTCTATCTCTCTGCTCCTCTTTTCTCTGGCAACAGTAGGCCTTTAAATAATCTGGGTGGTCTTCAGTCGAAATCCCATTGTAATTGGATCTAAAACTCTCAAAATAACTCAAAAAGAGTCCTGGATCAATTCTGACTGTTGGATGTTGATCAAATGGTACAAAAATCATTCAAAAATTATTTTAAAAATCCAAATCAAGTTGGAATTTATTTTGACCATTGGATCAACCTCAAAGATTGAATATGGGCCATCAGATAGTGCACAGGAGAGCTTCAGATTCTTAGTTAAAAGTCGGGATGAATCTTAACTATTGGATCTCGATCAGAAGCTGCATCCGTCGTTCGCCAACGCATAACTATCAGCCGTTCGATGAAATTCTAGTGAAAGGCATCCATTGGATTAGGTAGAATTCTCAGATTGCCCTCTGTAAACCATGCGTGAGCTCGGTGTTGCGTGGACCACTGCTTTCTTTAATCAATCAGAGCGCACTTCTTCCTATGAAATCTCTGAAATACCCTCTAAGTGGTCCACCGTGCGCTACATAAAATGCTGACGTCAGTGCTGCATAAGCGTGGCATCAGTGGGTCGGTCGGTCTAAGCATGATCTACTGAGCCAATTTTTCTGAACTGGTTTGAACCAGACCAACTTTTTTTTTTCCTTTGAAATTCATTTTTGGACTCATTTGAAGTCCATTTTGCCTGAAATTTATTTCATCTGAATCAGAAAAATAAGATCTTCATATTAGTGGCCTCTTTTCCTACATAGGATTAATAAAAATATCAATTTCTAAAAAATAAATTAATTTATTTTATAATTTAATACTTTTATTAGTATATTTTTACCACTTATCATCAAGCACCCAACTAGATGTAGAAGAAATTGCAAGATTAAATTCTATAATGAGCATTCCTCCAGAAGGACCTACTTTCTTCTTGTTCTTTAGGCTAGCTAAGTACAAAGGGTAGTTCCACATCCAATGGCTGTCAGTATTGCAATGAAAATATTTTTTTTTTGTCGGCCTTCTTCTTTGGCTATGCGTTCTTCATGGACTTCTTCTTCTTTCCAAAAGACTTTCTCTTGGAAGAAGTCTGCTCTACAGCAAGTACTGAGCCTTTAGAACCTTTCATAGAAAGCTTAACAGTAACCAGCATGTTCATGAGTTCAACCAAGGTATTCTAAAGTTTATGCATATGGTAGTTCATGATGAATTGCCCATACACCTCAATCAAGGACTGCATAACTATATCAATCTATAGATCCTGATCTAACTTTACATCGAGCTTCTCAAGCACTTCTAAGTTCTTGATCATCATCAGACAATGATCTTGGACCAACTGCCCATCACGCATCTAAGCCTTAAACAGTCTCTTAGTGACGATATTTGGCTGTGCAACTTTATTCACCAAACAACTCATGCAGGTGAGCCAATATTTGGTGGCTAGTCTTAATGTGTTCATGTTGGCACTCGAGCTCATCAAACATCGAGCCCAACATATAATATCTGACTTTGTTATCTTCATCCATCTACTTCTCGAAACACGCTCTTTGATCAATGGATGGATGGGTTGGTAAGGTGGGATGATCCTATTCCAACACATGAGTCAACTTCTCAAAATTCAAAATAATTTTGAAGTTCCGGAGCCAATCTTTGTAGTTGGGTTCGGTCAGTCTATGGGTGTCCAAGATATAGGCCAATAGATTGGATTCAGACATCTTTCTGTATAGAGTCAAAGTTTCTAGATAGATTTTATAATTAGACTTAACAAATTTATTTAGGAGTTTCATTTTTAAATAAATTAAGGTTCCACTATTTACTCGAATCCCTACACTACCTTAGCAGAGATGCAAAAATCTCCATGATTATTGATTTCTAGTGAATGGTGTGGTCACACCAATTGGCTCACCACCTCATCTAACAGTTATTGGTGATAGGTCAATCACTGAGTGGACAACTCTTATCCAATGATTCTCTAATTATGGTGCACCAAACCTGATCTCTAATTCATGAATCTCACCATGTCCGAAATATTGATCCACTCTTTAGTTAAGTTAGACCCACTATTTGCATGAATTGGATTCTTGATTGGGTCTCTCACCGTATCAAAAATATTGAGCCCAACCCATCCTCCAACCCATAGCATCCAATGCCTACTAGACATGGTTGAATCTTTTCAGTGCAATTGAACCACTATATCTAGCCGAGAACAATCAACCTTGGGATGGGCTCGCCATCTACAATGATGGAAGACCTTAGACTTAATATTTTTTTAGAAATATTTAATTTAGATCTCTTTAAACTTGACATGACTTAGTTATAATAATTATGACTAACCCGGTGACATGGGGTGGCTTGAATTATTAGCCACCTCAAATCAGAACTGGATCGACACAAATGGCTAGATAAGTGAGACCAGTGGAAGGGATATACCATTAACTCGATAAGAACACATTCAGATCGAGTAGCTCCTAATTAAAAATTAGTTCATCGTATCTGTCAGACTTATTTTAGATACTAAATTATCGAATCAGAGCCAATTGGGTTAGCCTACAATCCAGGCTCGAATCGCAGAGCCAAATTAGGTCTTAACTTGATCGAGTCACATCTCAATATAATTCGATGTTGACCCAGACTTAATCCTATTAGGTTGGTCAATCTAAGCTTTATTTGATCCCACCTAACTAACTCTTGATTTGATTTGATCAACCGCTAGACCTAATTGAGCTACCTAAGCTCGAATCCAATTTTATGAATATATCTTAGATCTAAAAATTTATAATTTTTTGATCTAATTAATTTTATAATATTAATTCTTAATTATATTTTTGATTCATGAATAAAATATATAATAAAATTCTAGGGTTTCAGGATTTAGGATTTTGTAAAAAAATAAGTTCTGATTTTTAATTAAGGACGAACGCGCAGCACCACTACACGTTATAAGAATATCCCATTGAATGGGAGGAGAGGGCCTTTAAACCGTACTTTGTTCTTATGATCGGATAGCTAAGAAAAATGCCTTAATTAGATATATAATTTCTACTACAAAATTAGTTAGATCATGTATCACATATACAAAGAATCTTACCTATACATGTCTTGCATACATCTTATGTCTCATAACTTAATCGATTATGCATACATTCAGATCTAAAATATCACATATTAAATTTAAAAAATAAAATTTTAAATTTGGTCATATCAAAAATAAAATTATTCTAGATATTTTATAGAACTATTCTATAAATTATCTAAGCATGCATCTTTCATATCTCATATGAATAAAATAAAAATTAAAAATTCTATTTTTTATTTTTTAGATCTGATTACAATAATTAAAATATCAAAAAATTAAAAATAAAATAGATCTAAAATTATATTTAATCAATTTAATAATTTGATTATACTAGACTACACATAAAACTATTATATTCCTAGTCTAGTCATGCATCTCATACATTATAGATCTAAATCATAAAATTTTTAATTTTTTGATTTTAGATCTAATCACATCTAATACGACATCTAAAATTCTTTAATATCATATCATAAATAAAAATAAATCAAATCTAAAATAGATTTGATGAACTGCCAATCTAGCCCTGATACCAGTTGAAGAAAAATCCTATTTTTTTAGCACAGGATCGTTCAGATCTGATTGGATCTGAAGGAACATTTCAAAATTTTTTTCTTATGATTCTAATCAAATCTGAGATATCTCGAATCTGATCCTAAAGATCTAATATTATAAAATAAAAATAAACTAAATCTAATTTAATTTCATACCTTATTTTGGGTAATCAGATTATCTTGTAATGATCCTGAATAATCCTGAGATTCTGGAAGGAGCCACATACGTGCCTGGCCTCTACCGATGTCCACTCGGACAGGATCTAGAGGACTTCTCCTTTCGAATCAACTCTTCAAAAATTAAATCTACATCTGATCTTGAAATTCTTCAAAACTTCATTTGAAGATGCAACAGTCGTCTCTTTCAGTATTGCTGCCTTCTTCTTGATTTGGGCACCTTTCTCCCTTGGATGGCACTTGAACCCATGCCCAACTCCATTGGGCATGGAGAGGAGAGAGAAAGGATTAGAGGGAGGTATAGAATAAAGGAGGGCAGCCTTGTAGTTTGGTGAAAGGAAGAAGCTCTCTAACCCTAGGCACAGATAGGGTTTAAATAGACCCTACTGCACCATGCAGTGCCACATCATCCCAGTCAATTAAAGGTCTTCATTCAATCAGATCTAAATTTAATTAGTGGGATGATGTCATCTAATCCAATCAAATGAGAGTTCCTCAAAAATCCACATAGGTGGCATCAACACTGGATAAACGCAAAACTCTTTGGCGCCTAGGTGTTTCATTATATCAAAATATCCTGGAGTCCCATCTATGTGAAACTCCATCCCTTATCAATATGGGGCACACGCCTAGGGTGGCATGTGCCTTCTCTCTTACCTCTTTTAGCAGGGGGACAAGAGCCTCAGGTGCTCTCCTATAGGTGCATGACACATGGCCCCATGTGCAAGAGTCCAAGGTCAACTGTTGACCTATATCCAAAAATAGGAACTAGCAGGTGATAGAAATTGGCAGGTGTTGCTTTAAATCCATCTAATGAATTAAGACAATCTTTTTCTGATCTGGATAGGCTCCAGTCAGACTAAGATAAGGTTTCTAAGTGAGCCTAAATAAATTTGGCTCAGTCTAGATGAACCAAAATGATTACAAGAAAGAGAATGTTAGGCTCAATCATGCGCTAGCATGATTTTCTTGAACCTAATTAGATCTAATCCAAATCAATTGAGCTAGATTAGTCTAATTGATGACATCCAGACCTAAACCCTTGTTTGTGTGATCTAGTTAGATTCAGTTCCATATGGTAATGAGACATCTCTTGATCTTTATCATCGACATCATCGAAACACCATTTAATGGACCAAAGCTTTTTTGATTCATACAATTAGAATGATCGATCATCTAAATCATTTTAATTGCTTCCAAAATCCACCAAGGGCACCTAGTAATATATGGTGGCAGTCCATCAGAACCAAAAGTGAACCTCTTGGTGCAGCTACCTATGTAATTGGGTTCTTCTATCTTGAGCTCCGACTGGATTAGGGTTAAGGTGAACTCGTCAAACCTAATATCCATCATATGAATTAATCATTTGATTTAAGTTCGATGTGAAATCCTAATAGAAACTTTTTCTATCATCTTCACTCTACCATGGCCATGGACTTAAGGACTTAATCTCATGATTATCATAGAGCTGCTCCTCATCTATCGAGGTAGATAGATGCTTATTGGTGCAATTCAATTCCTATAATGAACATGCTATAGCCAACATACATGTCAAAATTTTGAATGGCTAGGAGACCGAGTTATAGTATAGTCAAACTATAACACCGTCAAGGTGAACTGCTGATGCACCTCAGATCAAAGAACTAGACATACCACTGCAACATCGAGCCAGTTATCGATGAGAAGGTAGACTTCCTTACAACTTCTCATGGTGGTCATGCTCAGTGCTCTCATTCCCTAACGAGTACTTGTACTCTCACTCTAGTATCTCCACACCATAGACTTAAGATACATCTATCCTAAGAAAGTGATTGTACACCAACCTTTTGGATCAACCACCATCCTCATGATGATCCTACGGTCGGAAGTTGTTTATGAGTTAATTATGAAAATTCATGTCTTAAACTATTAACTCTTGAAAATATGAATTATCATTACCATTAACTCAAAGGATGTATTACAGACACTTTAGATATACACTATGATAGAAAATAATCCATTTATTAACTTATAGTTAAAGTTAGAAAATTGCCCTTAGAAGTGTATTACAAGTGTCAGCCAATCTGGCTTCTAGGGCAGACATCTAACATATTGAGCCCAACCCTTCCTCCAACTCATAGCATTCAATGTCTAATAGACATGGTTGCATTTTTCGGTGTAACTGAACCATCATATCTAGTCGAGAATAATTAACCCTGAAAAAGGCCCACACATTGATAATGGTGGAAGATCTTAGACTTAATATTTTCTTAGGAAGATTTAATTTAGGTCTCTTTAAACATGACTTGACTTAGTCATAATAATTATGACTAACCTAGTGGTGTGGGTTGGCTCGAATTGTAAGCCACCTATAATCAAAGCTGAGTCAACCCATATGGCCAAGTAAGTAAGACTAGTGGAAGGGATATAGCAATAACTCAACAAGAATGCATTCAAGTCGAGTAGATCTCAATTAAAAATCAATCAGTCATATCAGCCAAACTTACCTTAGACACCAAATTATCGAAACAGAACCAATTAGGTTATCCTACAATCCAGGCTCGAACCTTGGAGCCAAATCAGATCTTGACTTGATTAAGTCAAATGTAAATGTGATTCAACCTTTATCCAGACTTAATCCTATTTGGTTGGTCAAATCTAAGCTTTCCTTGATCCCACCTAATCAACTCTTGATTCGATTTGATCAACTGCTAGACCTAATTGAGCTATCCAAATCCAAACCCAATCTTATGAAGGTGTCTTAGATCTAAAAATTCATAATTTTTAAATCTAATTGATTTCATAATTTTAATTCTTAATTATATTTCGGTTCATAAACAAGACATGTATCGAAATCCTAGGATTTCAGTGAAGAGAAAATCCTGTTTCTTGGGTTAGGTTCATTGAGATTTGATTCGATCAAGAGAAATATTTCAAAATTTTTTCTCTTAGATCCAAATCAGATCTAAGACACTTCAAATATAATTTTATCAATTTAATAAATTAAAATAAAATAAATTAAATTAAATCTAATTTAATTATACCTTGTTATGGATAATCCTATTATCTTGTGATGTCCTGATGTTTGCCTGAGGTCCTGGATGTAGTCACGCAAGCGCCTAACCTCTATCGGTATCCACCCGGGTAGGATCTAGAGATCTTCTTCTTAATCTATCCTCCAAAAAATAAATCTGGATCTGATCTTGAAGGTCTTCAAAATGACTTTTGAATATTAGCCATTGTCTCTTGCAGCAGTACTGCCTTCTTCCTTTCCTATCGCCTTTCTTTTGTTCGAATCGCACCATACCTGCGCCTAAAAATTCTTTGACGTGGATAGGAGAGAGAGGACCTGAAGGTGGAATGAAGAGGGAGGGACAAAAGCTTTGTGGCATGGGCAAAGGGTAGAACCACCCAATCCTAGGTGCAGATAGCGTTTATATAGATTCTGCTGTGCCATGCAGTACCACATCATCTTGATCAATTATGGCTCTTTATGCAATCAGATCTAAATCTAATTGATGGGATGATATCATTTGATCCAATCAGATTAGAGTCTCTCATAAACCTCCTTAGGTGGCATCAAAACTAATCAAAGAAGACTCTTTGGCACCGCCCAAGTAGCAAGCATGAAGTAACCTGGAGTTCGATCTGTATGGGACTCCAGGCATGATCCTCAAGGGGCGCATGCCTCTCTAGGCATGAGCCCTCTCTCTTTCTACTTTTTAGTAGGGGGACAAACCCCAATATTCTCTACTATGGGTGCATGGCACATGGGCAGATGTCTAAGTGTCAATGGTCAACATTTGACCAAAGTCAAAGAACAAGATTTAGCAGGTGATGGAAAATGGTAGGTATTATCTTAAATTTATCTCATAAATTAAGATAATCCTTTTCTGACCTAGACAAGCTCAAGTCAGACCAAGTAAAGGTTTTTGATTGAGCTCAAACATATTTGGCTCAATCGAGATAAGCTTTAATGATTGTTGAAGAAGAACGTTAGCCTCAATTGTGTGCCAGCACGAATTCCTTGATCCTAATTGAATCTTATTCAAATCAATTGAATTGGGTTAGTCCAATTGATGATATTTGAATTCAAACTCTTGTTTGTATGATCCAGATAGATTCAGTTCCATATGATAATGTGATACATCACGATCTTTATCATCGACATCATCGAAACACCTTTCGATGGATCAGAACTTTTTTGATTCAGACAACTAGTATGATCGATCATCCAAATTATTCTAATTGCTCCCAAAATCCTCCAGTGACACCTAGCAGCATATGGTGGCAATCCATCAAAACAAAAAATGAACCTCTAAGTGCAGTTACCTGTGTGATTAATTTTCTCTATTTTGAGTCTTGGTTGGATTAGGGTTAAGGTGATCTCATCAAACCCTAATTTTCATCATATAAACTAATCATTCGATTCGAGTCCAATGTGAAAACCCTAATAGAAACTCTTTCTATTATTTCACTCTATCATGGCCATGGGCTTATAGTCTTGATTCTCATGATCATCATAGGGCTGCTCCTTATCTACCGAGGTAGATAGATCCTCGATTGGTGCAATCCAATTTCTACAATGAACATGCTATAGCCAACATACACCTTAGGATTCCAAATGGCTAGGAGATCGAGTTATGGTGTAGTCAAACTATAACACCCTCAAGGTGAATTTTCGATGCACCTTAGGTCAAAGAATCAGATACACCACTGCAGCTTCGAGCTAATCATCGACGAAAAGGTAGACTTCCTCATGATTGCTCAAGATGGTCCCGCTTAGTTTCCTCATTCTCTAACAAGTACTTGTACTCTCACTTTGATGTCTCTACATCGTAGACTCAAGACTCATCTATCCCAAAAAAGCGATCGTACACCAACCTTCTAGATCAATCACCATCCTCGTGATGATCATACGGTCGGAAGCAATTTATGAGTTAATAATGAAAAGTTATGTCTTAAATTTTCAACTCTTGAAAATATAAACTATTATTACCATTAACTAAAGGGATGTATCATAGACACTTTCAAATACATATTATGATAAAAAATAATCCATTTTATTATTTATAGTCAAAATTATAATTTTGCCCTTAGATGTGTATTATAAGTGTCAGTCAATTCTGGCTTCTAGGATACACATATCTAACAAACTCCCACATGCCCTAAAGCCAATTGGCTATAAATCTATATCCTATCTTCTTAAGGTAGGTTTCAATCTTCTACTAGTCCAATTGCTTTGTGAGTGGGTCTGCCACATTGTATGCATAGTCGACTCTCTTGACTTCGACATAACCTTTCTCGAGGTAATCGCAGATGAGGTAATATCGCCGTTCGATGTGCTTAGATTTCTAGTGAGACCTCGGCTCCTTAACAAGGGCTATGGCGTCATTGTTGTCATAGTATAGAGGAATGGCTTTCGATGGCATCACTCCGACCTCTGTAGTAAATTTCTTATACTAGAATGCCTCCTTCACCACTTCTGATGCAGCGATATATTCTGCTTCCATGGTGGAATCTGCTATCACTGTCTGCTTGAAGCTCTTCTAACTGACAGCACCACCATTACACACTAATAGACTTCCAGATGTCGACTTTTGATCATCTATATCGGACATAAAATTCGAGTCTGTATACTCCTGGACTTAGACTTCTCCATTACCAAAAACCAACAACGTATTCTTAGTTCTTCTTAAGTACTTAAGGATACATTTCATAGAAGTCCAGTGTTCTTCACTTGGATTCGACTGATATATGCTCGTGACACTCATGGCATGGGCTATATTAGGTCATGTACAAAACATGGCATACATGAGGCTCCCTATTGGTGAAGCATAAGGGATCTTGCTCATGCATTCAATCTCCTCTAGTGTGTTGGGACATATTTTTTTGGAGTGATGAATGCCATGTCTGAAAGGTACTAATCTCCTCTTGCAGTTTTTCATGCTAAACCTCTTTAGTACTTTATGTATATTTTCTGTGAAAGGCCTAGCATCCTATTTGGTCTATCTTTATAGACTTTGATTCCTAGAATGAAGGGTGCTTCACCTAGGTCTTTCATGAAGAATTCTTTAGATAACGATATTTTAACTATGGTCAACATGGAATATCATTCCCAATAAGGAGGATATCATTCATGTATAAAACAAGAAAGACAATAGCGCTCCCACTGACCTTTTTGAAAATACATTACTCCTCCCCATTTTTGATGAAACTAAATAATTTGATCACATCATTAAAATGAGTATTCTAGCTCCGAGATGCTCGCTTAAGTCCATATATGAACCTTTGCAGCTTACATACTTTGTAATCAGCATTACTGGATGTGAAATCTAGCGGCTGTTCCATATAGATATCTTCTTCAAGGTATCCATTTAAGAACACCATTTTCACATCCATTTGTCATATTTCATAATCAAAATAGGATGCAATAGCAAGTAATGTATGGATGAATTTTAGCATAGCTAATGGTGAAAAGGTATCCTAATAGTCAATGCCTTTGCACTGACTATAATCATTTGCCACTAATCTAGCTTTGAATGTCTCTACATTTCCATCTGCACCAATCTTTCTCTTGTAGATTCATTTACACCCAATAGGTATTATACCTTCTAGTGGATCTACCAAGGTCCAAACTTGCTTTGAGTGCATCGAGTCAATTTCTGACTTCATTGCCTCTAACCATTTTTTGGAGTCGATATCCAATATCGCCTCGTCATAGGTTTTGGGATCACCATGAATCTCATTACATTCAAGGAATATTTTCTCTACTTCCTCTAAAATAGTACCTAAGTACCTCTCAAGGGGATGGAAAATTCTTTTCGATCTACGAGGTGAAGGAGGTAGTGATTGTCTTGGCTCAACCTGATTTGATTCCATGGGGTCCTTAGCTCGTTGCTCTTAGGAGTTTTTCCCGTTTAGCTTGATCTGCTTTTCGATGCTGCTATCTTGAATAAACTATTTTTCAAAAAAAAAGGCATGTCAACTCACAATCACATTATGATCTTCTAGAATGTAAAAATAATATTTTAATAACTCTTTAGGATATCCAATGAATCGAGCTCTAAAGGACCTCTAGTCTAACTTGTTCGCTTGTTGTCTTTTGACATAAGCCGAAAACCCCAAATTTTGAGATGACTCAGACTTGGTTTCTTATCATGCCATATCTCATACGGTGTGGTAGGAATGATTTTAGAGGAAATTCTATTTAGTAAATATATTGCAGTTAAGAGACTATGCCCCCAAAGAAAATCAGAGAGGTCTATGAAGCTCATCATGGATCGGATCATATCTAATAGGGTCTAATTTCTTCGTTCTGAAATTCTATTGAGTTGAGATATTTTAGATGGAGTGCATTGAGAGACTATGCCATTTTGCTTAAGATAGTCCAAAAATTTTTGACTAAGGTATTCACCTCCTCGATCTGATCGAAGAATCTTAATGGATTTTTTAGTTTGCTTTTCGACTTCATGTCTGAATTTTTTGAACTTTTTAAAGACTTCAGATTTGTGTCTCATAAGATATACGTACCCATATTGAGATAAATCATCGGTAAAGGTTATGAAGTAATCAAAGTTTTCTCTAGCTGACACATCAAATGGGCTGCACACATTAGTATGTACTAGGGCAAGTAGATCCATGGCCCTTTTCCCATGTCCTACAAAAGGAAGCATAGTCATTTTGCCATGAAGAGATGATTCATAAATTGGATATGACTCGAAAGTCAATGGATATAATAGTCCGATTTTCTTCAATTTGTTAATCATATCTTCTACTATATGACCTAGCCTTAGGTGCCATAGGTACCTATCATTTGGACTATCCCTGGGTCATTTTATGGCATTCACATTTTGCTCGATATTAAAGATAGATACATCAATATGTAACTAGTAGAGACCGTTAATGATGAAACCACTTGTAATTTTATTTCTTTCATAAAGAATATTATAATAGTTCTTAAGAAAACTAATTATATAGCCTTCTTATGCTAAACATGAAATAGAAATCAAATTTCTACTTGCGGCAAACACATAATAACAATCCCTAAGTATTAAATCTAAACCAGATGGTTGTCGAAGAGGATAGGTTTTCACGACCACAACAGCAATCTTTGCTCCATTTCTGATGCATAGGATCATCTCACCATCCCTCAGCCCCTGCTATCCTCAAGATCCTGCATGGAAGTGCACAAATGAGCACTAGAACTACAGTCAAGCATCTAACTGGATGCAGAAGAAATCATAAGATTAGATTCAATAACAAGCATATCTTTAGAATGATCTGTCTCCTTCTTATTCTTTAGGATGGTAAGGTATGTAGGATAGTTCTACTTTCAGTGGCCATCAATATTATAATGTAAATACTTTCCTTTGTCAGCGACCTTCTTCTTCAGCTCTGTCTTCTTTTTCTTTTTACCTTCCATCTTCTGCCTTTTCGTAGACTTTTTCTTCTTTTCAAAAGACATTCTCTTGAAAAAAGTCTGTTCTATAATAAGTACTGAGCCTTTAGAACCTTTCATAGAAAGCTTAGCAGTAACCAACATATTCATAAGCTCGGGCAGAGTATTCTAAAGTTTATGCATATGGTAGTTCATGATGAACTGCCCATATGCATCAGTTAAGGATTGGAGAATTATATCATTCTGTAGATCCTGGTCTAACTTCACTTCGAGCTTCTCAAGCTCTTCCAAGTTCTTGATCATCATTAGACAATGATCTTAGACTGACTGCCCATCACATATTTTAGCCTTAAAAAGTTATTTAGTGATCTGATATTTAGCTGCACGACTCTGTTCACCAAACAACTCTTGTAGGTGAGCCAACATTTGGCGAGCAGTCTTGATATCTTCATGTTGGTGCTAAAGCTCATCAGACATCAAGCCCAACATGTAGTATCTGATCTTGTTATCTTCATTCATCCATTTATCAAGAGATGCTCTCTATTTAGTGGACGGACGGATTGGTAAGGTGGGAAGATCCTGGTCCAATACATGAGTTAACTTCTCAGAACCCAAAATGATTTTGATGTTCCAAAGCCAATCCTTATAATTAGATCCGATCAGTCTATGGGTATCCAGGATACAAGCTAGTGGGTTGGATGCAGATATTTTTCTTTTACCTGTAGAGAGTCAAAGTTTCTAATAAGATTTTGTAATTAAGACTTGACCAATTTATTTAGAAATTTAATTTTTAAATAAATTAGCTCCACCTATTTTCTTTGGATCCCTACACTTCTTCTATAGAGATATAAAAATCTCCATGATTAATGATTTCTAGTGGATTGTGCAGCTCCACCAACTGACTCATCACCTCACCTAATAGTTATTGGTGATGGGTTAGTCAATGAGTGAACAACTCTTATCCAATGATTCTCTAATCATGGTGCACCCAGGCTTGGTCTCTAATTCATGAATCACACCATGCCTGAAATATTGATCCACTCCTTAGTTAAGTCAGACCCACTATTTGCACAGATTGGATTCCTAATTGGATCTCTCATCGTATCCAAAATATTGAGCCCAATCCATCCTCCAACTCATAGCATCCAATGCCTAATAGACATGGTTGAATCTTTCCAGTGTAATTGAACTACTGTGACCAGTCGAGAACAATCAACCCTGAGAAGGGCCGAGAACAATCAACCCCGAGAAGGGCCCGCATATCTATAATGGTGGAAGACCTTAGACTTAATCTTTTCTTCGGAAGATTTGATTTAGGTCTCTTTAAACTTAACTTGACATAGTCATAACCATTATGACAAACCTAGTGGCATGGATTAGCTCGGATCATTAGCCATCTTAGATCAGGACTGAGTCGATAAATATGGTCAAGTAAGTGAGATTGGTGGAAGGGATATGCCATCAACTCAAAAAAAATGCATTCAAATTGAGTAGCTCCCAATTAAAAATCAGTCGATCATATCTACCAAACTTACCTTGGATACCAAATTATTGAGCTAGAACCAATCGGATTAGCCTACAATTCAAACTCTAACCACTGATCCTAATTAGATCTTAACTTGATCAATCACTCATGTGACTCGACCTTGACCCAGACTTAATCCTATTAGGATGATCAATTTAAGCACTCTTGATCCCATCTAACCAACTCTTGATTCGATTTGATCAACTGCTAGACCTAATTGAGCTACCCAAGCCCAACCCCAATTTTATGAATATATCTTAAATCTGAAATTTTTAATTTTAGACCTAATATATTTCAAAATCTTAATTCTTAATTAAGTTTAGGATTCATAAACAAAATATATAAATAAAATTCTAGGATTTTACGATCTAGAATTTTGTAGAAAATAAGTTTTCATTTTTGATTAAGGACGAACACGCAGCACCCGTACACATCATAAGAACACCCCATCAAATGGAAGGAGAGGGCCTTTAAATCCTTCTTTGTTCTTATGATCAGATGGGCAAGAGGAACACCTTAGTCAGAAACATGATGAATATACAAAACTAGTTAGATCTACATCATATATCACATATAAAAATTAATCTAACTTAAAAACATGTTTGCATACATCTCATGTATTATATCATGCATGTTTTTAGATCTAAATTATCTCATAAACATCTAAAAAATAAAATTTAAATTTGATCATATCAAATTAAATTTATTCAAGATAACTTTATAGATCTATTCTAGTCTAAATATGCATCCATCATACCTCATATAAGCAAAATTAAATAACTTTATTTTCTATTTTTTAGATTTAATTATAATATTTATAATATCAAAAAATAGTAAATAAATAGATCTAAAAATTATAACTAATCAAATTAAAATTATGATTATGCTAGATTACATAGAGAATAATTCTATTCCTAGTCTAGTCATGCATCTTGTTGTTGCAGAATTTGGTTGACGCTGGATTGAGCTGGAGTGGAGGAGGATGAGATCACCGTCGGTGACCTACAAAATAAAGTTCCATCCGAAGCTGGTGGGGGGTGGCTCCGGCAGGACCCTCCAACGGTCAAGTTAGCTCCGACCAACAGATATGGAGTGCTCATTGATAAGTGGTAAAAATATACTAATAAAAGTATTAAATTATAAAATAAATTAAATTATTTTATTAGAAATTGATACTTTTATTAATCTTATGTAGGAAAGAAGGGCACCAATGTGAAGATCTCATTTTTCTGGTTTAGATGAAAAAAATTTCAGGCAAAACGGACTTCAAACGAGCCCAGAATTGAATTTCAAAAAAAAAAAAAAAAAAAAAAAAAACGCCGACGCAACGCTGACGTCAGGATTTTTCACGGCGCACGGTGGACCATCTGAAGGGTAATTCGGGAATTTCATAATATAAAGAGCACGTTGATTGGTTGAAGAATGCGGCGGTCTACGCAACACCAGGCTCGCGCATGGTCCACGGAGGGCAATTTGGAAATTCTGGCTGATCCAACGAGCGGTTTTCACTGAAGCTTGATCGGAAGGACGAGAAGAAGGTGTTGATGGATGGCAACCACAGCTCCCGATCGAGATCCAACGGTCGAGATTCATTCCGACATAAAACTAAAGGTCTGAAGGCTTATTTCAATGCGATCGGATGGTCCAGATTCGATCTAACAGCTGAGATTAAATTCGACTTGATCTGGGTTATTTTAAGGGGTTTTTGGACCATTTGATCACCATCCAATGGTTAGAATTATCCAGATCTTAATTTGAGTTATTTTGGGAGTCTTAAACCTAGTTTTTGATGGAATTTGAGGGGAAATCAAATTCTTTATCTATAAAACCTATGGTTGTCGTTCAAAAAAAAGAAAAAGAAAAAAAAGAGAGACAAAGAGAGAGACAGGGAGAAAGAGAGAGGGAGAAAGAGAGAGAGAAAGAGAGAGGAGAGAGATAAAAAAAAGTGATTTATGAGAAAATCAAAAGGGTTTTTTTTTTATTTTTCTTCAACGATCAAGACATCAAGGAGCCTCTTCTTCTTCGCCAAGTTCTCCACATCAAGAGCAGCAGACAATCAATTTCAGCAATCAAACAGTCTAATTTCTCCATGCTTTTTATTTTATTTGCTATTTTTGAATTTGTTATCATGAACTAAATTTTATTTTACTAAGGCTAAGGTGTAGCCACTCTTTTGATGCAATATTCAGTATGATTTATTTTTAAATTTTATTCATGAGGAGTATATAAATCTGATCTTAATGCTTTTAGATTACTGGCCATCTTCTAATTGATCTGATGAACATAGATGTTACGGACCAAGTACATCTATGTTAATGCTTCTTGATTATATACCTTGTATTATGAATCAAATTAGAATTCATATGCATGCAGGAATTTTAGTGCGCTTTGGACGCAGCGTATTTTAATTAGAGGGTTTCACAAAACCTAATGCATTAATATTTATTTAAATTACACCTGGACCAAAGGATAATTAATAAATATTAATAGTTTTGCTATGCCTGGACCAAAGGATAGTGAATAAATTAGGAGACTCCACCGTCACATGAAATAAAATTAATCTAAAAACCTGAATATTGTATTGACTGAGTTGGTGAACCGATTGCCTTAGTAATCCATTGCTCTTGAAGTTTAAAATCCTAATAATTTACACTCTCTCTATTTAATTAAAAACTTTTAATTATTTTTTTATTTTTTTTTAATTTCTTATTCTCATAAATCGATCTTCTAAATAAAGCATAGGAAAGAGCTTTTCAGTACTTATTTTTCAATCCTCTAGGGATGATACTCTACTCATTCACTTTATTACTTGATCGACTGGTGCACTTGCCATAGCTATAAATTAGCACGCATCAAGTTTTTGGCACCGTTGCCGGGGATTGTGTCTAAAATAATATTAAAATTTTGATCCTAGCTTTACTTTAGAAATTTATTTTTAATTTTTATTATTTAAAAAAAAAATTTAGTGCATGACACGTACTGGACATAGTAACTTACTACCTTTAGATCCAAGAAATTGAAAGGACCATTAGAAGACTACAACAAGAAGAGAAACATGGCAGCTGAAGATCCTAACGACATCAATCTAGGATTGGATATGGCGACTGAAGGACAGCATGAAGCTATTCGACCAGTACATCATCCATTAAATGATTACATCACACCATCTGTAGCCGATGCAGCTTCGAGCATCAGGAGACCGCCTGTACGAGCAAACAACTTCGAAATAAAATCGGCGATGATCCAGATGATTCAATCAACTGTCCAATTCAGTGGACACGTGCATGATGATCCGAATGCCCATATTTCTAATTTTCTTGAACTTTGTGATACTTTTAAAATTAATGGGGTGTCGGATGATGCTATTAGATTAAGGTTATTTCCTTTCTCTTTATGGGATAAAGCTAAAAATTGGCTTCATTCTCTTCCTGCAGGTTCTATCACAACTTGGGATGTCCTAGCCCAAAAATTCTTAGCCAAGTACTTTCCACCTTCCAAGACTGCTAAGATGCGCAACGATATCACTTCTTTTATGCAGATGGACATGGAGACACTATATGAGGCTTGGGAGCATTTCAAGGAACTGCTGAGGAGATGTCCACATCATCAACTATCCGTATGGCTTCAGGTACAAACTTTCTATAATGGTTTATCTCCTACTAATCGATTCTATGATTGATGCAGCAGCAGGAGGAACCATTAATCAAAAAATGGAGGAAGAAGCCTTTCGATCTGATCGATGAGATGGCATCAAATAGCTATCAATGGCAGACAGAAGCGCATGATGCCAAAAAGACTAGCAGCTGTGCAGGGAGTAGATTGCGTGCCAACCTTACTAGCTGAAATTGCAGCCCTTAGAGCCGAAGTCAACAACTTAAAGGGAACAGCTATGCATGTTCAGAGCATTACTTGTGACCTATGTGGAGGAGGACACGATACGAGCAATTGCCAGACAGGTAATCCTTTTGCTAAAACAACTGATACAGCTAATTATATTGGATAATTTTTTTCAGGCCGCAACAAAACAATCCCTACTCCAACACATACAATCAAGGGTGGAGGCAGCACCCAAATTTCTCATGGAGCAATCAAAATGCAGCACAACAGCCACCCCCGGGATTCCAAGTACCTGAAAAGAAGTCCAACATGGAAGAGCTGATGGTCAAATTTATGCAAAACCAAGAAGCAACTATAAAAAATTTGGAAGCCAAACTTAGGCAGGACCAAACAGCAGCAATTCGAAACTTGGAGATGCAAATAGGTCAAATGGCTAAGATAATCTCCGAGAGACCTCAAGGATCCTTGCCAAGCAATACGGAGACCAATCCAAGGGAGCAAGTCAATGCTATCACCCTAAGAAGTGGTACAAAGCTGGAGGAGCCTACATCAGAAGAAAGAGACTGAAGAGCCAACTACAAATAAGGAACCATCAACTAAAATTCGTCAGTCACCAAAACAACCAGCAGATGGATGGTCTCCAGGTATACGGATTTGCTGATCCAAATGTGAAGCCCTACGTGCCGCCACTACCATTCCCAGAGAGACAAATACAGCATCCAGATAAGGAATTTTCTAACTTTTTCAAAATTTTAAAGAATTTACATATTAATATTCCTTTTGTAGATGCTATTACTCAAATGCCCAGGTATGCCAAGTTTCTCAAAGAAATCTTAACAAATAAGAAAAAGCTGAAGGAGCATGAGAGAATAAATTTGAATGAAGAATGCTCAGCAATACTTCAAAATAAATTACCACAGAAGCTAAAAGATCCAGGGAGTTTTACTATCCCCTGCATTATTGGTGATTGTAGTTTTGATAAAGTTTTATGTGATTTAGGAGCAAGCATTAATCTCATGCCTTTTTCTATTTTCAGGAAAGCTGGGTCTAGGAGAACCAAAGCCTACCACTATTACTCTTCAATTAGCGATAGATCCATTAAATATCCAAGAGGTATAGTGGAGGATGTCTTGGTAAAGGTAAACAAGTTTATTTTCCCTATTGATTTTATTGTTCTTGATATGGAAGAAGATTATGATGTACCCCTTATTTTAGGGAGACCCTTTTTAGCTACTGGAGGAGCTTTAATAGATGTTCAACAAGAAAAATTAATTCTTAGAGTCCAAGATGAACAAGTTACTTTTAATGTTTTCAAAGATACTAAACATCCTGATGATAATCAAACTTATTTTCTAATTGATATTATTGACAATTCCATTATATGAGAATTCTGTAGAAAATAGGTTTGAGACTATAAAAGCGAGCAATGTCAAATTGAAAGAGGACTCGATCAAACATGAAAGTATTCCAATTGAAGTGGCACCGGATTGATCCACTTTAGAACTCAAAGAAAGTCAAGCTGAAGACTATAAATCAGAACTACTAGATAGGTTGTTTCTTTTCTTTTTAGTTTTGATCATTTTTCTTTTCTTTTATTTTTTTAGTAATTTGTTGTTGCTCTTTTACTGCTCTGGTGTGTATTTTCAATTTTGCAGAAAAATCAATGAGAACTCAAGCAAAATTTCAAAGCTCCAAAGAACCAGACTGAACCAAATCAGGTGTATTCCTTCCTATCCTTTATTGCATCCTTTATTTTTCTTTCTCCTTTAAGATAATGTAGAATAATTATATAAAAAAAAAAAATCATGTGTCAAGAAGAAAATCTTGAGCAAGATAAACTGGATAAGTGATAAAAGATAGAATTATTTGCTAATGAATGTAATGAGTTAAAGAAGTAGATTAGTTGGTCAACTTTTAGCAGCCTACTTAGGTCATTAAAAGATTATTAGCACTTTCTAATTGCACATGCACACTAACAAGGCAAAGTAGGTATTGATTATAAGGCCAACTGAGGATTCAATTATCACTGAAAATTGGTAATTAATATACATTCTAATCAAAGAAACTTGAATTTAAGGAAAGAGCTACCTGCCTATAAATAAAGTGCAAAAGATAGAGTATATGTGGATTGCCCAAAGCCTAGTAACTGGGTCTCTGCACCTAGGTCAAGTGTGAAAATTCACGTAAAACGGTGAAGGAAAGGCCAGGATGCTCAGCACAAAAAAAAAAAAAAAGGCAGTGTGAAAGCTACCTTAATTCATGAGTATAAAATTGAGAATGTATAGAAAATTGATCAAAATAGGTGATAAGAGAAGATACTTTTGTTCTTTTAATTTAATACTGAAATGCTAAAGTTAGTCATCACCAACACAAGTGCTATAGATCTTTGATGTACTCTAAGAAAGTTTTTAATTGTATTGACTGAAAAATTTGCTTCTGAAGCTCAATGCTTAGTTAGCAGTATTTTCTAAACTTTTTGACCTTTAATCCTAGATTTTATCTTTGTGATGGATAATCTTATTGAAATATGGTATTAAATAAAACATTGCTAAGGGACTAGCAATGACTAAGTTGGGGGTGTGATAAGTGGTAAAAATATACTAATAAAAGTATTAAATTATAAAATAAATTAATCTATTTTATTAGAAATTGATACTTTTATTAATCTTATGTAGGAAAGAAGGCCACCAATGTGAAGATCTCATTTTTCTGGTTCAGATGAAAAAAATTTCAGGCAAAACGGACTTCAAACGAGCCCAAGAATTGAATTTCAAAAAAAAAAAAAAAAAAATGCCGACGCAGCGTTGATGTCAGGATGACGTCAGCATTTTTCGCGGCGCACGGTGGACCATCTGAAGGGTAATTTGGGAATTTCACAGTATAAAGAGCGCGTTGATTGACTGAAGAATGCGGCGGTCCATGCAACACCGGGCTCGCGCACGATCCACGGAGGGCAATTTGGGAATTCTGGCTGATCCAACGGGCGATTTTCACTGAAGCTTGATCGGATGGACGAGAAGAAGGCGCTGATGGATGGCATCCGCAGCTCCCGATCAAGATCCAACGGCCGAGATTCATCCCGACATAAAACTAAAGGTTTGAAGGCTTATTTCAATGCGATCGGATGGTCCAGATTTGATCCAACGGTCGATCCAACGGCTAAGATTAAATCCGACTTGATCTGGATTATTTTAAGGGGTTTTTGACTAGTTTTTGGACCATTTGATCACCATCCAACGGTCAGAATTACCCAGATCTTAATTTGAGTTGTTTTGGGAGTCTTAAACCTAGTTTTTGATGGAATTTGAGGGAAAATCAAATTCTTTATCTATAAAACCTATGGTTGTCGTACCAAAAAAAGAAAAAGAAAAAAAAGAGAGACAAAGAGAGAGACGGGGAGAAAGAGAGAGGGAGAAAGAGAGAGTGAAAGAGAGAGGAGAGAGAAAAAAAAAGTGATTTGTGAGAAAATCAAAAGGGTTTTTTTTTATTTTTCTTCAACGATCAAGACATCAAGGAGCCTCTTCTTCTTCGCCAAGTTCTCCACATCAAGAGCAGCAGACAATCAATTTCAGCAATCAAACAGTCTAATTTCTCCATGCTTTTTATTTTATTTACTCTTTTTGAATTTGTTATTATGAACTAAATTTTATTTTACTAAGGCTAAGGTGTAGCCACTCTTTTGATGCAATATTCAGTATGACTTATTTTTAAATTTTATTCATGAGGAGTATATAAATCTGATCTTAATGCTTTTAGATTACTGGCCATCTTCTAATTGATCTGATGAACATAGATGTTACGGACCAAGTACATCTATGTTAATGCTTCTTGATTATATACCTTGTATTATGAATCAAATTAGAATTCATATGCATGCAGAAATTTTAGTGCGCTTTGGACGCAGCGTATTTTAATTAGAGGGTTTCACAAAACCTAATGCATTAATATTTATTTAAATTACACCTAGACCAAAGGGTAATTAATAAATATTAATAGTTTTGCTATGCCTGGACCAAAGGATAGTGAATAAATTAGGAGACTCCACCGTCACATGAAATAAAATTAATCTAAAAACCTAAATATTGTATTGACTGAGTTGGTGAACCGATTGCCTTAGTAATCCATTGCTCTTGAATTTAAAACCCTAATAATTTACACTCTCTCTATTTAATTAAAAACTTTTAATTATTTTTTTAATTTTATTTTAATTTCTTATTCTCATAAATCGATCTTCTAAATAAAGTATAGGAAAGAGCTTTTCAGTACTTGTTTTCCAATCCTCTAGGGACAATACTCTACTCATTCACTTTATTATTTGATCAACTGGTGCACTTGCCATAGCTATAAATTAGCACGCATCACTCATTATAGAGTTCGATAGAGTTTCAAGGAGGAGAGAAGGGTTTTTAGAATCTGGCGTAAGCATATCTGGAGGGTCCTTTTTATAGGCGAAGCATGTTGTAACTGCCTTGATTAATGACTGTCGTAACCGTCCTGATCAATACCGATCATTATTGACTTAATAAATGCCAATTATTATTGTCATGTAACCATTTAGTAATGGGATCGTCAACAATCTGTAAGGAGTTTGGCTTTCATAGAAGCTCGACTGTCGGAGAAGTCCACAAGGAGTTTGGCTTTCGTAGAAGCCCGACTACTAGAGTTCGATTGGTTGAAGGAATTTGGCTAAAACTCGATCGCTAAGGAGTTTGGAAGGAGCTTGGCCACCAAGGAGTTCAGAAGGCTGATGGAGTTTGGCTAAGGCTCATCCGCTGGAATCTTGAAGAAGATTGGTTGCTGAGGAGTTTGGCTCTCGTAGAAGCCCGACTGAAGAAGGGAGTACCAATTTAGGCGACTACCAAAGTCTTTTTCTTGACTATCGATTGCATTGTCGGTGCATCCGATTGGAGTTCCGTGGGAGTGGGGTTTATCCCCAACAATAGTCTCCCCACTCTCAAGTTTGAAATTCGAATGAAAGGAGTACCAATTCAGGCGACTGCTGAAGTCTTTTTCCATCTTCGCTCCCATTGAAGTTGAAGTTTAGGGGATCATATCTCCTACCCCAGAGGTTACCTTGGGGTAGATCTCATCTCCTACGGTCGAGGTTGATACAGGCACTCGGAGGAGATCTTATCTACTACGGTCGAGGTTGCCTCGGAGGAGATCTTATCTCCTGCGGTCAAGGTAAGGTCACCTCAGGAGAGATCTTATTTTCTGCAATCGAGGTAAGGTTGCCTTAGAGGAGATCTTATCTCCAACAGCCGAGGTTGTCTCGAGGTCGCTCGGAAGAGATCTTATCTCTAGCCGAGGTTGGCACTTATCTCTAGTGGAGGTCTTTGACCTACTCGATCGCTCGGGAGAGATCTCATCTCTAGCCGAGGTCTTTGACCTGCTCGATCGCTCAGAAGAGATCTTATCTCTGGCCAAGATTATCGCGGTCACTCGGAAGAGATCTTATCTCTAGCCAAGGTTGGAGGTCTTTGACCTGCTCGATCGAGGTTGGAGGTCTTTGACCTACTCGGAAGAGATCTTATCTCTGACCGAGGTTGTCTCGATCACTCGAAAGATCTTATCTCTAGCCAAGGTTAGAGGTCTTTGACCTACTCGGTCACTAGGAAGAGATCTTATCTCTAGTCGAGGTTGTCGCGGTCGCTCGGAAGAGATCTTATCTCTAGTCGAGGTTGTCACGGTCGCTCGGGAGAGATCTTATCTCTAGCCGAGGTTGGAGGTCTTTAGGACCTGCTCGATCCGAGGTTGGAGGTCTGTTGACCTGCTCGGGAGAGATCTTATCTCTGACCGAGGTTGTCTCGGATCGCTTGGAAGAGATCTTATCTCTAGCCGAGGTTTGAGGTCATTGACCTGCTCGATCGCTCGGGAGAGATCTTATCTCTAGCCGAGGTTGTCGCGGTCGCTCGGGAGAGATCTTATCTCTAGTCGAGGTTAGGACGAGGTTCTCCTCCTGACCTGCTCGACGGTCGCTCGGAAAGAGATCTTATCTCTAGCCGAGGTTGGCTCAATTGCTTGGAAGAAGATCTTATCTCTGGCCGAGGTCTTTGACCTGCTCGATCACTCGGGAGAGATCTTATCTCTAGCCAAGGTTAGAGGTCTTTGACCTGCTCGATCGCTCGAAAGAGATCTTATCTCTAGTTGAGATTATCGCGATCGCTTGGGAGAGATCATATCTCTGACCGAGGTTGGCTCTTATCTCTAGTCGAGGTCTATGACCTATTCGATCGCTCGAGAGAGATCTTATCTTTAGCCGAGGTTGGAGATCTTTGACCTGCTCGATCGCTCGGGAGAGATCTTATCTCTAGCCAAAGTTGAAGGTCTTTGACCTGCTCGTGTTAGGACGAGGTTCTCCTCCTATTCCTAACACGACAACTATTGACTGTTTCTTTCCTGTCATCATGTAGTTTTTGCACCAAGGAACAATATTATTGAATTGAGAGAATTTTATTGAAAGGAAGTTACTGAAAGCGCATCCCCGAATTCTTTATGTTTAAGGGTCGTGGTAGCATTGTTCCTCCGAGTCTCTTCAGACGTAAGCTCCAGACTGGATGACCTCCTTTATCTCATGCTGGCCTCCTTAATTTGGAGCAAGCTTCTCTTAGCTTTGACGTTGGGAGATGATGAATCGTCGAAGTACCAAGCTCCTCTAGGAGCAATGTTGAATGATGCCGTAAGGTGGCCGACCTTCCTTGCAGTCTCTGGCTACGGAAAGCGCCCTTAGCCGATCTTTTCTCATGCTTCAGGCCTGGTACCGGAAGGAATTTACCCAGCCGCCCCATTCTGACGAGCTCCTCGGTTTCATCTTGGAGCTGAATGTATTCCTCAGTGTCGTGGCCGTGGTCGTGATGGTAGAGGTAGTACTTGCTTCGATTGTGCTTGTTTGGTGGAGATCATAATCCTTCTGATCTTGGTAGCTGGTCTTTAACTTTCATGAGAATTTAAGTTCGAGGAGCATTGAGGGGGGCGTAGTTGCAGAACCTTCTGGGAGGAGGACTTCTTTGTGCCCTTCTGTCAGGGCTTTCTTGGTGGCGAGCTCGAGGAGTTCGGGCTTACCTACGCCCGGGGGGAGTCCGTGAGCGTGGCCGAACTTCCCTTGGCACTCCATTGATGGTGGGTCTATTATACTCATCTACCCGCCGTTCTCTTAAGGCTTCTTTATCCTTCAACTTGAAGGCTTCTTTCGCATGGGCATATCCCTCGGCCCGAGCCAGCAAATCGACGAAGTCCCTGGGATATTTTTTTTTCAGGAAAAATAACAAGTCATTCTTCTGAAAGCTGCCCTTGAGTGCAGTCATCGCAATAGACTGGTCCAGGTCTCAGACCTCCAATGCCGTGATGTTAAATTGGGTGACGTAAGCTCGGATGGATTCTCCCTGCTTCTACTTGACGTTCATCAGGAAGTCTGAACCTCGGCGCGGATGTCGGCTACTGATGAAGTGAGCCATGAACTGACGGCTCATCTGGTCAAAAGAGAAGATCGTACCCAGCTTCAACATCGAGTACTAGTTTCTCGCTGCTCACTTTCAGGTATATGGGAAGGCTTGGCACAGTATGGTGTCTGAAGCACCATGGAGTAGCATCATGGTCTGGAAGGCATCCAGATGATCAATCGGATCAGAGGTTCCATTGTAGCTTTCAAGTTAAAGAAGCATGACGTTCGTTGGAATGGGCTCTTGCATAATTTGGGGGGAGAAAGGAGGATCGATGCGGACATCGATATGATGAGCTGGGGCGACGTGGCCGAGCTCTTCAATCTGTCGGTCCATCTCCCATAGTCTATGATCGAGGGCATCATCTTAGTTGCAGATCATGGGGGACCTCAGACCATAAATAGGAAAGGTCTCCTCTAGAGGAGAACCATGATCCGAACATGGATACTCGACTCTCTATTTCCCGTTCCTAAGGGCGATGGATATGTTGGCCCAGGTACTCTTCCTTGGGGTCGGTTCTCGACATTCCGATGGCAGTTTTCCTGGTGGAGTCACCGCTGGGGGCTGCTGCATGGCCTGCATCATCTCGATGAGACCACAGACCTACTGGATAAGAAGGTTGAACTGCTCTACATCTACCATGGGTATAGGTGAAACCTGAGTTGCCGGGGCTGAAATAGGAGCAGATGGATCTGGATGGGATCGAGCCACGGAGGCCGTCGATCGTCAGGTCGAAGCTCTCCTAGGAGGCATTTTCTCTAGGAAGAACTCTAGATTGCTGCTGAGCACTCCTTTAAGATCGAGGGAACCTCAAGAATAGAGGCCCTCCTTCTAGCGCCAAATCTATTGGTGCAGAATTTGGTTGACGCCAGATCGAGCTAGAGTGAAGGGGGATGAGGTTGCCGTCGGTGACCTCCAAAATAAAGTCCCATCCAGAGCCGATGGGGGGTGGCTCTGACAGGACCCCCCAACAGTCAAGTTAGCTATAGCCAACAGATATGGAGTGCTCAGTATGGAGTTCGGCAGAGTTTCGAGGAGGAGAGAAGGGTTTCTAGAACCTGGCGTAAGCGTATCTGGAGGGTCCTTTTTATAGGCGGGGCTTGTTGTAACTATCTTGATTAATGACTGTCGTAACCATCCTGATCAATGCCGATCATTATTCACTTGATAAATGCTAATCATTATTGTCGTGTAATCGTTTAGTAATGGGATCGTCAATAGTTTGCAAGGGTTCGGCTTTCGTAGAAGCCCGACTACTGGAGTTTGGTCGGTTGAAGGGATTCGGCTAAAACTTGATCACTAGGAAGTTTGGAAGGAGCTCGGCCACCAAGAAGTTCGAAAGGCTGATGGAGTTCGGCTAAGGCTCATCCGTTAGGATCCCGAAGAAGCTCGGCCGCTGAGGAGTTTGGCTCCCATAGAAGCCCGGTCGAAGGAGATGTCTGGGGGAGTTCGGTTCCTGAAGAAGTTGGGTCGGCTAAAAAGGTTCGAAAGGGGCTCGACCTCTAAGGAGCTCGACTAAGGCTTGTCCATTGAAGCTTTCTCTTAACTACCGGTTGCATTGTCGATTGAGCATTCGATTGGACTTCGGTGGGAGCGGGATCTATCCCCAACACATCTCATACATTTTAGATCTAAATTATTTAATTTTTTTAATTTTTGATTTTAGATCTAATCAGATCTAATGTGATATCTAAAATCATCTATTTATTAGATTAAAAATATATCAAAATTAGATCTAATTAATTACGAGAACCTGGCTCTGATATCAGTTGATGAAAAAATCCTATTTTTTGAATCAGGTTTGTTCAGATCTGATTGGATCAAGAGTGATATTTTTAAATTTTTTCTCTTAGATCCAAATTAGATCTAAGACTCTATAGATATGATTTCATTAATTTAATAAATTAAATTAAATTAAATCTAATTTAATTGTACCTTGTTATGGGTAATCCTATTATCCTGTGATGATTCTGATGTTTGCCTGAGGTTCAGGATGTAGCCATGCAAGTGCTTGACCTCTACTGGTATCCACTCAAGCAAGATCTAGAGGTCTTCTTCTTCTCAATCTATCCCTCAAAAATTAGATCTGGATCTAATATTGAAGATCTTTGAAATGGCTTTTGAAGATCAGCCATTGTCTCTTGCAGCAGTGCTGCCTTCTTTCTTTCTTGTCGCCTTTCTCTTGCTCGGATCACACCAAACTTGCATCCAAAAATTCTTGAATGTGGATAGGAGAGAGAGGACCTGAAGGTGGCATGGACAAGAAGGGACAAAAGCTTTGTGGCATGGGCAAAGGGTAGAACCTCTCAATCCTAGGCATAGACAGGCTTTCTGTAGATCCTGCTGTGCCATGCAGTGCCACATCATCCCGACCAATCATGGCTTTTTGTGCAGTTAGATCTTAATTTAATTAATGGGATGATATCATCTGATCCAATCAAATTAGAGTCCCTCACAAACCTCCTTAGGTGGCACCAAGACTGGATAAAGAAGACTCTTTGGTGCCACCCAAGTAGAAAGTACGAAGCAACTTAGAGTTCCATTTGTATGGGACTCTAGGCATGATCCTTATGGGCTGTATGCCTCCCTATGCATGTGCCCCTCCCTTTCTACTTTTTATCAAGGGGACAAACCTCCATGTTCTCTCCTATGGGTGCATGACACATAGGCAAACGTCTAAGTGTCAAAGGTCAATGTTTGACCAAAGTCAAAGGACAAGATTTAGCAGGTGATGAAAAATGGTAGGTATTGTCTCAAATTTATCTTATAAATTAAGACACCCCTTTTCTAACCTGGACAAGCTCCAGTCAGACCAAGTAAAGGTTCCTAAATGAGCTCAAACATATTTGGCTTAGTCGAGATAAGCTTTAATGATTGTTGAAGGAGAACATTAGGCTCAATCGTGTGCTAGCACAATTTTGTTGATCCTAATTGAATCTTTTTCAAATCAATTGAACTGGGTTAGTCCAGTTGATGATATCCAGATTCAAATCCTTATTTATAGGATTCAGTTATGTTCAGTTCTATATGGTAATGGGATGCAGTATGATCTCAATCATCGATATTATCAAAATATCTTCCGATGGATCAAAACATTTTTGATTTAGACAACTAGTATGATCGATCATCCAAATCATTCTAATTGCTCCCAAAATCCACCAGTGACACCTAGCAGCATATGGTGGCAATCCATTAGAACTGAAAATGAATCTCTCGGTGTAGTTACTTGTGTGATTAAGTTTTTCTATCTTGAGCCCTGATCAGATTAGGGTTAAGGTGATCTCGTCAAATCCTAATTTTCATCATATGAATTAATCATTCGATTCAAGTCCAATATAAAAACTCTAATAGAAACTCTTTGTATTATTTCACTCTACCATGGCCATGGGCTTATGGACTTGATTCTTATGATCATCATAGGGTTGTTCCTCATCTACCAAGGTAGATAGATCCCCTATTGGTGCAATCCAATTCCTACAATGAACATGCTATAGGCAACATATACCTCAGGGTTTCAAATGGCTAGGAGATCGAGTTATGGTGCAGTCAAACTATAAAACCCTCAAGATGAACTATCGATGCACCTTAGGTTAAAGAACCAGACACACCACTACAGCTTCGAGCCAATCATCAATAAGAAGATAGACTTTCTCATGATTTCTCGAGATGATTACGCTCAGTTCCCTCATTCTCTAATGAGTACCTATACTCTCGCTCCGATGTCTCTACACCATAGACTCAAGACTCATCTATTCTAAAGAAGCGATCATACACCTACCTTCTGGATCAATCACCATCCTCATGATGATCCTACGATCCAGAGCAATTTATGAATTAATAATAAAAATTTATCTTAAATTTTCCACTCTTGAAAATATGAACTATCATTACCATTAACTCAAGGAATATATCACAGACACTTTCAAATACACATTATGATAGAAAATAATCTATTTTACTATTTATAGTCAAAATTATAATTTTGTCCTTAGATGTGTATTACAAGTGTCTGCCAATTCTAGCTTCTAGGGCACACAAATCTAACATTCAGGATCTAGGATTTTGCAGAAAAGTAAGTTCTAATTTTTTATTAAGAATGAACGTGCAGCACCCCTACATGCCATAAGAACATCCTATCGAATGGAAGGAGAGGGCCATTAAACCCTACTTTATTCTTATGATCGGACAGCCAAGGAGAACTCCTTAATCAAAAATATATATTCTATTAGATGTGTGCCCTAGAAGCCAAATTGACCAAACACTTATAATGTACTTCCAATGGTAATTTTGTAATTTTAACTATAAATTAATAAAAAAATTATTTTCTATCACAGTGTGTATTTAAAGTGTCTGTGACACATCCTTTGAATTAATGATAATGATAATTTATATTTTCAAAAGTTAAAAATTTAAGACATGAATTTTCATAATTAACTCATAAACAACTTTCGATTGTAGGATCATCATGACGATGGTAGTCAATCCGAAAGATTGATGTACGATCACTTTCTTAGGATAGATGTATTTTGAGTCTATGGTGTGGAGATACCGGAGCAAGAGTAAAGCTACTCATTAGAGAATGAGGATACAAAGCATGACCACCTCGATCAATCATAAGAAAGTCTACCTTTTCATTGATGACTGGCTCGATGCTACAGTGGTGTGTCTAGTTCCTTGACCTGAGGTGTATCGGTAATTCACCTTGAGGATATTATAGTTTGACTACACCATAACTCGATCTCCTAGCCATTCAAAATCCTAAGGTGTATGTTGGCTACAGCATGTTCATTGTAGAAATTGGATTGCACTAATAGGAGATTTATCTACCTCGGTAAATGAGAAGTAGCCCTGTGATAATCATGAGATTGAGTCCTTAAGCCTAAGACCATGGCAGAGTGAAGATGATAGAAAGAGTTTCTATTAAGATTTCATATTGGACTCGAATCGAATGATTAATTCATATGACGGATGTTGGATTTGATGAGTTCACCTTAACCCTAATCCTATCGAGGCTCAAGATAGAAGAACCCAATCACATAGGTAACTACATTGAAAGGTTCATTTTCAATTCTGATGGATTGCCATAATATACTGTTAGGTGTCATTAATATATTTTGGAAGCAATTAGAATGATTTTGATGATCAATCATTCTAATTGTTTGAATCAGAAAAGTTCTAGTCCATTGAAAGATGTTTCGACGATGTCGATGATGGATATCATGATATATCTCATTACCATATTGAATTGAAGCTAACTGGGTCACACAAATAAAAGTTTGGATTTGAATATCATCAATTGAGCTAATCTAGTTTGATTGATTTGGATTAGATCTAATCAGGTTCAAGATAATCGTGCTAGCACACGATTGAGCCTAACTTTCTCCTTCTATAATCTTTCTGATTCATCACAACCAAGTCAAATTTGATTTAACTCATTCTTATATTTTGAATGAGTTTATTTTCATCTAACTAGAATAAGTCCAGATTAGATTAGTTGTAGAAATTAAATCCATTCATAGTCAAATTGGACTAGGGTCAAAATTTAACCTAATTAAGAGAATTAAGGGTCACCTGATCAAAGATTTTTAGAAAATTCTTTAGAAATTTTTTTGATCTACTTTTTGGATATGTGATAGGTCATGAGTGATACATTTGGTGTACTAAATGATATAATTTTTGAAGGTGTCTAGACTAAGTTATGATAGAGTTTGATTTAGATCAAAATCTTGAGGGAAAAGTCCTAGGTGCAGTGGAATCTTCCTTATCTACTCATGCTGCCACCTTCTAGATTGATTTTTAGCATCAAAATTAGTTGGGATCTAAGGATTTTTGTGGATATCAGGTATAGGAGTCTCAATGGTCAATTAAATAAGGATTTTTATCAAAGAGAGACTCTAACTTGGTGCTATGCTCTTGTATAAGAACCCTTGCGCCAAGGCTCTTCATGAAATGAAATAATTTTGATACCCAAAGGCTGTCACCACTTCCATCTTCCATGCCCTTTCTGATTATCTCTCTCCCCTTCTTCAAAATGCTAAAGGTTGGAAATAAATTTGAGAAGAAGATCCAATCAAATTTATAAAGAGTTTAGCATCTACGTGATGGTGTTCGCAAGACGGACATGCTACTTTTAGAAATACTTTTGAAGGACTTCCACATGAAATTTAGATTTGATATTTGGAGAAAAGATTCACGAGGAGAAGATTTCTAGATCCTTCTTGAGTGGATATCGGTAGAGACCAGGCGTGTGCTTGGCTCCTTCCAGAACCTTAGGATAGATCAGGATCATCATAGGATAATCTGATTACCCAAAATACAAGATATGAAATTTATTAGATTTTATTTTATTTTTGATTTTTAATATTAGATCATTAAGAAAAGATCCAAAATGTCTCATATCTAATTATAATCTTAAAAAAAAAACTTTAAAATATTTCTTTAGATCTGAATGATCCTGTGCTGAAAAATAGGATTTTCCTTCAACTGGTATCAGAGTTGCATTAGCAGTTCTTCAGATCTATCTTAGATCTAATTTTATATTTATTTATGATCTAATATTAAAAAATTTTAGATATCACATTATATGTGATTAAATATAAAATTAAAAAATTAAAAAATTAAATCATTTAGATCTAACATGTATGAGATGCATGACTAGACTAGGTATAGAATAGTTCTATGTGTAGTCTAGTATGATCATATATTTAATTTGATTAAATATAATTTTAGATCTATTTAATTTTTATTTTTTTTTATATTATAACTACTATAACTAGATCTAAAAAATATAAAATAAAATATTTAATTTTTGATTTATTCATATGAGATATGAAAGTTGCATGCTTAGACTAGTTATAGAATAGTTTTATAAAATATCTAGAATAGTTTTGCTTGATGTGATCAAATTTAAATTCTATTTTTTAGATATTATATATGGCATTTTAGATCTAAAAGCATGCATATTTAATTTAGTTATGATACATGAGATGTATGCAAAACATATATAAGTTTGATCATTAATTGTATATGCGATATATGATTTAGATCTAAATAGTTTTATAGTAGAAATTATATTTTTGATTAAGATATTTTCCTTAGTTATCCGATCATAAGAATAAAGTTTGGTTTAAAGGCCCTCTCCTTTCATTCAATGGGGTGTTCTTATGATGTGTAGGGGTGCTGTGCGTTTGTTCTTAATCAAAAATTAAAACTTACTTTTCTGCAAAATCCTAGATCCTAAAATCCTAGAATTTTATTACATGTTTTATTCATGAACCTAAAAGTTAATTAAGAATTAAGACTATGAAATTAATTAGATTTAAAAATTATGAATTTTTAGATCTATGATATATTTATAAAATTGGGTTTAGGCTTGGATAGCTCAATTAGGTCTAGCGGTTGATCAAATCGAATCAAGAGTTGGTTAGGTGAGATCAAAGAAAGCATAGATTTGACCAACCTAATAGGATTAAATCTAGGTCAAGATCGAATCACATTGAGATGTGACTCGATCAAGTTGAGACCTAATTTGACTTCGTGGTTCGAGCCTGGATTGTAAGCTAACCCAAATGGTTCTGATTCGATAATTTGGTGTCTAAGATAAGTCTAGTAGATATGATCGACTAATTTTTAATTTGAAGCTACTCGATCTGAATGCATTCTTATCGAGTTAATGACATATCCATTCCACTGATCTCAATTACCTAACCATTTACGTCGATCCAATTCTGATTTGAGATGGCTAACAATTCGAGCCAACCCATGCCACTAGGTTAGTCATAATTGTTATGACTATGTCAAGTCAAGTTTGAAGAGACCTAAATTAAATCTTCCTAAGAAAATATTAAGTCGAAGATCTTCCAACATTATAGACATGCGGGCCCTTTCCAGGGTTGATTATTCTCATCTAGATATAGTAGTTCAGTTGCACCGAAAAGATGCAACCATGTCTATTAGGCATTGGATGCTATGGGTTAGAGGATGGGTTAGGCTCAATATTTTGAATACGGTGAGGGACCCAATCAGGAATCCATTTCACGCAAATGATGGGTCTTACTTAACTAAGGAGTGGAGCAATATTTTGGGCATGGTGAGCTTCATGAATTAGAGATTAAGTTTGGGTGAACCATGATTAAAGAATTATTGAACAAGAGTTGTCCACTCATCGGTTGATACATCATCAATAACTGTTAGGTGAGGTGGTGAGCCAACTGGTGGGACTGCACCATCCACTAGAAATCAATAATCATGAAGATTTTTGCATCTCTACCAAGAGTGTGTAGGGATCCAAATAAATAGTGGAAGTCTAATTTATTTAAAAATAAAATTCTAAATAAATTGGTTAAGTCTAATTATAAAATCTAATTAGAAACTTTGATTCTCTACAGGAAGATGTCTGCATCCAACCCACTAGCCCATATCCTGGACACCCATAGACTGACCGAACCCAAGTACAAGGATTGGCTTCAAAACTTTAAAATTATTTTAGGTTCTGATAAGTTGACTCATGTGTTGGAACTGAAAAGAATATGCCCTTAAGCCAATCAACTTTTGGGCTATCTTTTGTCTTCCAAACTCATATAATGACATTTTTAATAAAGGCATTTATTTCATCATATGTAGTGTCTTATTATTTATTTAAGATTATAATGAATCCTATAAATTAGGGCTATGATTTCAGGATTATGATGAGATCATACCTGTGATGCCTAAAACCTTAAAATCCTAATTTAAATATTCCTAGTCATTGGGACATTGAGTTAGGGATCAATGTTTTTCCAGTAAGACTAGCACATTTTTTGTATGCTTGATTGAGAGGGTGATTGATCTCACAATAACTTGTGTATGATACTAATACAAGAATGTGGGTGCTCATTAGAGAATGAGTTCATTTAATTGATCCAAATTGAGAATATCTAATGGAGTCTTATCTACATGTCAATAGATGGTTTTCATTGTAGAATTTGTCCATATAATCCTTTGATTTGAAACTACCATAGAATCTTATATATATAAATCTATATTTTGGTTCATACTCATTCATGACTCAGTTATGTATGGGATAATCTGGATATGGTAGATTATATATATGAAGGTTGTGAGTAGTTTAACATGGAATCGATCACTCCTGGTAAGAGGAAATAGCATCCTACCTACTTCAAACAAATGATGATTCAGGAAGACTTTGATCAAAGCATAATGAAAATTAGAAATGGTTTCTAATGTTTCATTAAATGAATCATCATCATAAGTTTGAAAGAGAAATGAATATGATATTGGGTTTGACATATTTCCATACCCAGAGTCATATTCAGGATGCAGGGAGATCGAAGGATCTAGTTGCATGGTAATTATTCACTGAAGGATATTTTTGATATTTCCATCAAAATTTCATATCTTTCAGAAAGTTACGATATGTTGCTAGACATCAATCATGTCCTGTGTATTTGATCAAATTAAAATTTTAATTTGATCATTAAATTAGAAAGTGTTCTAAATTAAGTCAAATTGGGTTGGCTAGTTTTGACCTAAATCAGTTTGGTTGAGTTCTAACCAGATTCGGTCAAATCACACCAAGACTCACCACTAGTTAGATGTGGAATCCAATGGATCATACACAAAGAGAATTGATTAAGGATCTAATTGCATTAGACCATGTTTGCAAGATGAACATGCTAGCACATGTAGCAAACCCTAGCACCTGGATTCGAATTGGATTCGAATCAGCTTCTAATTTGGGCTAATTAGTGTTTGATTTGAGCCAAATAAGATTTGATCTTGAATTGAATTAATCTAGACTAATTGGGCTTCAGTCAAGGCACCACATACCTGAATCCCATGTGCCAGAGAGTCTCTCTCTTGCGTGTGGAAAGTCTTTCATGCGCAAAGAATTTTTAGTGCATGGAATTAGTTGGTGCCTACCTTCTTTGACTTTTTTCATTTGTTATGTCACATAAATTTTTTATATAGGCTTGGACATCAGATATAGGTTGCAGAAGAGTCCTTCTATTGATGAAATACTCCATTATTATTTTGAGAAGGGATACTTTGTCGCCTAGGAATACTTGCCACCCAAGACTCCTTGCCGCCCTCTCATCCTTGACGCCTCTTGGGATTTTGACTATTCAAAGTTCATCTCCATGCTTTCTTGCTGAATGGACATCCCATTAAGGGCCATTATATGGCCATCTTATCTGATCCAAGCCCTTAAAATTATGGCGCCATTTACTTATGCATCATGACTCTTGATAGAAAAACTACGTAGAATTAGTTCGAAGAGTCCTTCTATTTTAAGGCATCTTTTGGACTAAGTCTACGTAATTTTAAATGGTACAAAATTTAGATGGACATGAGATATGATGATGGGGCATGAGATGTTGATGAGGAAAGGGTGTGAGAAATGAAGATGGCACCGCTAAATACATAATAAATAGTGGTGCGCACCAAGGGTCCGAAAGAGTGAAAAATTATCTTTCTTTCTTACAATTGTTTTCTATTGTCCAATTTTTTTTTCTTCCCTTCTCTTGTCTATACCATATCCTTATAAGGATAAAAAGTCATTTTAAGACAAAGAGATTAGGTAGAAAAATTAAGAAGACAAGGAAAAAGAAAGAGAGGTAAGGAGAGACAAGGAAGGTGACATAAAGGCTAAGAAAGGTCTTGCCCATTTAATTAAAGTTCTTATTATTAGAATTTTAATTATATAAATCAAAGGTACCGGTGTCTTAATCAAGTCTCTGTATGGATCAACGTTGGAGGGTGAACATGCGGGCACCTAGTGGAACCCCTGACGGACTGCTGCTAGCAATTAGGGATAATTTAGGGTTAAACGATAAGAGGTATGTTCTAATACTTTCTTTTATATTACAAATGCATGTTATATGATTTAATTGCTAATAAGGTGGTCTTAGGGCTTAGGTTTGGTTTGTATGATTTCATGTTTTTGCTTTAAAATCCATGCTTTCGCCCTGTACACCATTCCTATCAGTGGTATCAATGCAAGCCTTATTAGGTTAAATCATATAATATTTTGCTTATAAAAGAAAAGTATGATATATTTTTTTTTATTATTTACATGTTATTTATATGATGTGATCATATTTTTTTATTTATCATAGTGAGATTATGATGTATATATTATTCTGTAAAGGTTGCCCTGATATAGTGGAAAAGTTTTCACTATGTAATGATGGTTTTCCTAGAATAATTATACACGTTAATATATATATATAAATTTTTTCATAATTGATTCTATTAGGCATTTAGTTTGATTTAAATCAGAATGTGCATCGAGACCTTTTAAATCCCTCTTTAATAATTTTATCAAGTTGTAGTATAATTAATATGTAGCTGTATCAGTCAGGATGTCTAATTAATCAATCGGTGTCTAGGATAAATGGTTCATGATTGGTAAAGAGAATGTAGTTTTTTAATTGGTTCTATTATCTGACCTAGCCAATTTATTGGTGTCTAAAGAATGCAATGGGGGGACTCCCACTTCTCTCCCACTTACCTGGCTAATTTGATTAATTTAATTCTAGATTGAAATGCTTAGTATTATATTCACTACATCAAGGCCTTCCTTCATAGTAGGTTCTTATTATGTCCAGAACCATATTAGTTTTATTGTGTAACCACAAGATCTATCATGGGGAATGATGTAATATTAATCTAGTGCATTAAGAGGCTTATAGCATTTTGAATATATTGCTTTGTTGTGTAACCACAAAAAGCAGTTATATTTCATTTTGACTATATAGAAACGAAGGGTTCTACTTAAACAAAAATATTAAAGTTTGTTGTGTTAACATAAGGCTATTAATATTTTTGAGGTAAAAGTTTTTTGAAAGCTGCATAAAATGCAATTGAAAAGAGTGTCCTACCTTTGAACTTATAACAGGTTTGTTGTGCAACCACAAGACATTTTATAAGAAATTAGGGTCTTATTCTCACTAAGAAAATCAATTAGAGGGTTATAATTTTTTGATTAAATAGTGGGGGACATAATTAAATTAAAGTCCTAATTTAATTATGTTTGTCATCATGAGTTGTTTGCTTATGTATTATTCTTTATTATGTAGATTAAATGGCTTCTTCACTTTCATTATGTTCAATTTTGGATTCAAATAAATTGACTGGTCAAAATTATGTTGACTAGTTGAGAAACCTAAAAATAGTACTTAGTTAAGAAAAACTCTCATATATTCTTGATGCCCCTGATCCTAAGCCATTAGAAAATGATGCCACAGATGAATATAAGTCCATATAAAAGATGTGGCAAAATGATTTTCTTACTGTCAAATGCATCATACTTGCCTCTATGAATAATGAATTACAGAGGCAGCATGATGGCATGGACACTCAATCCATATTGCTCAATCTAAAAGAGCTTTATAGAGAGCATAGTAGGACTGCTAGATATGAGATATCTAAGCAATTATTTCATGCAAGAATGACAGAAGGAACATCCGTACAAAATCATGTTTTGATGGTAATTGACCTAATCACTCGATTAAGTCAATTAGGTTTTGTTATGGATGGAGGGTTAAGTTAGGATTTGATCCTGCAATCACTCCCAGAATTATTTTCTTAGTTTATCACGAACTATCACATGAACAAACTGAATTCTTTCTTGTCAGAGCTATTAAATATGCTCAAGATAGTAGAAAGCCATATCAAGAAGGATAAGGCTCCTCTTCTTCTTATGGATGGGATCTCCAAGAAGAAGGTAGGCAAAAAGGATTCAAAGAGAAGGTTGAACCCTAAAGATGGTATAAATAAGAAGAAAAAGAGGAAGAAGGTCTCCGAATAGATGATCTATTTTCACTATGGCAAAACAGATCATTGGAAGAGGAATTGCAAGGCTTACCTTGCAACCGTGAAGTCTGATGCAAATAATGCATCAAAAGGTATGTATGAGATAAATACTATATTATTATTAAATTCTTTCATTTAAAATTCTTGGGTATTAGATACCGACTGTGGTTTTCATATCTATAAATCTTTGCAGGGGCTACAAAAAATTAAGAGTTTGAAGAAAGATGACTTCAAGCTCTATGGCACTGGAGGAGAGTCTATCCAAGCAGAAGCTGTAGAGACAAATATATTGAAGTTACTTTATGAAAAGATATTAGAGCTTACAATTTATTATTATATACCTAAGATTATTAGAAATATTATATCTATACCCTTGTTATTAAAACAAGGTTATAATCTTAATGTAACGAGCGAAGGTTGCTCGATCAAATATTGAATGAAAATATTTGTTTTGGCATATTTAGCAATTGTTTGTTGACTCTATGTTTGGATGACAATATATTTCATATTGATGAAAATAGAAAACGTAAGGGAGATGACATAAATAATACTTTACTTTGGCATTGTCGATTAAGTTATATTAGTGAGGCTAGGATTAACAAGTTATACAGAGAAAAGTTCTTTGATCCTTTTGATTATGATTCATTGGGAACTTATGAATCGTGCCTCTGAAGGGAAATCCTAATTTCCCGGTCCAGGTTCGTCCAGATCTGATTAGATCAAGAGATATATTTCAAAAATTTTCTCTTGATCTCAATCAGATCTTGATATGTTTCAGATCTGATTCTTATTATTTTAATAAATAAAATAAAACAAGATAAATTAAATAAAATTTAATTTACCTGATTTGGGTAATCCTATTACCCTGTAGATGATCCTGATTGCAGCGGAAGGTTCTGGATCTTAGCCACGCAAGTGCCTGGCCTCTACCGGTATCCACTCGGGTTGGATCTGGAGATCCTCTTCTTCTCTATCACACCTCCAAAAATCAGATCTGGATCTGATCTGGAGGATCTTCAAAACTCTTTTGAAGATCTGCAGTCGTCCTTTTGCAGCAGCGCAGCCTTCTTGCTTTTGATCGCCTTTCTTTGATCTGAATCACACCAACCTAAGTCCAAAACTCTTTTGGACGTGGAGAGCAAGGGGAGAAGAGACTATGGCATGGAGAAGGAGGGGAGAGGCAGCCTTGGGGCATGGGGTTTCTCAATTGAATTGCATTCTTAATTAGGGTTGGGCGCAGGGTCTTATTTATAGACCTCTTGTGATCCAACTCCTCTTCCTCCCAACCAATCACAACCCTTTGTGAAATCAGATCTAAATCTGATTGGTGGGAATAGAGACCCCTGGATTCCTCCTTAGAGGGCGCCTAAGACCAGTCAAACTGGATTCTTAGTAGAACTCTGATTGGAATCCAAAAGGGAGGTGGAGTCCTTGTCCAACAAGGACTCCTAGGCGCCTCCTATTTGGGCTCACGCCACCCTTGGCGTGCGCCCTTCTCCTTGCCAGGTTCTGGCAGGGGGACAGGCCCCCACCAGCTCTCCAATAGGTGCATGACATGTGGTCAAAAGTCAAAGGGTCAATGGTCAATGTTTGACCAGTCAAAGGTAGACTTTTGACCAAAGTCAAAGAACAAGAAATGGCACGTGACCAAAAATGGCAGGTAATGTCTTACAAATAAGACAACCTATTCTGACTTGGACAACCTCCAGTCAAACCATATGAAGGCCTCTGATTGAGCATAAACTCCTTTGGCTCAGTCAGGACAATTTATTTATGATAGTAAAAGAAGAACGTTAGGCTCAATCGAGTGCTAGCACGATTTCCTTGAACCTAATTGAATCTCATTCAGATCAATTGAACTAGATCAGTTCAATTGATGATCACCAGATTCAAACCCTTGTTTGTGTGACCCAGTTAGGTTCAGTTCTGTATGGTAATGGGATATGTCATGATCTCTATCATAGACATCATCGAAACTCCTTTCGATGGATCAGAACTCTTCTGATTCGAATAGCTAGAATGATTGATCATCTAAATCATTTTAATTGCTCCCAAAATCCACCAGTCAGTATATGGTGGCAACCCATCAGAGCTGAATGCGAACCTCTTGGTGCAGCTACCTGTGTGATTAAGTTCTTCTATCTTGAGCCCCGATCAGATTAGGGTTAAGGTGAACTCGTCAAACCCTAGTCTCTGTCATATGATGTAATCATTCGATTCGAGTCCAATGTGAAAATCTAAATAGAAACTCTTTCTATTATTTCACTCTACCATGGCCATGGATTTCTAGACTTGATTCTCATGATCATCATAGGGCTACTCCTCTACCACCGAGGTAGATAGATTCCATCTTGATGCAATCCAGTTCCTACAATGAACATGCTATAGCCAACATACACCTCAGGGTTCCATATGGCTAGGAGACCGAGTAATGGTGTAGTCAAACTATAACACCCTCAAGGTGAACTACCGATGCATCTCAGGTCAAAGAACCAGACACACTACTGCAGCATCGAGTCAGTCATTGACGAGAAGGTAGACTCCCTAATGACTACTCGAGGTGGTCACGCTCAGTGCCCTCGTTCTCTAACGAGTACCTGTACTCTCGCTCCGATGTCTCCACACCATAGACTCAAGACTCATCTACTAAAGAGAAGCGATCGTACACCAACCTTCCGGATCAATCACCATCCTCGTGATGATCCTATGGTCGGGAGCTGTTTATGAGTTAATAATGATTATTCATGTCTTAAATTTTCAACTCTTGAAAATATGAATTATCATTACCATTAACTCAAAGGATGTATCACAGACACTAAATACACAGGTGTGATAGAAAATACCCCATTTTATTAATTATAGTCAAAATTACAATTTTGCCCCTAGAAGTGTATTATAAGTGTCAGCCAATTCTGGCTTCTAGTGCACATATATCTAACAATCTCCCACTTGTCCTAAAGCCAATTGGCTACAATTCTAAGTCCCATCTTCTCAAGGTGGGCTTCTATCTTCTGCTGGCCCAACGGCTTTGTAAGTGGGTCTGCCACATTATCTGCGGAGTTGACTCTCTTGACCTCAACGTAACTTTTCTCAAGGTAATCGCGGATGAGGTGGTATCACCATTTGCTAGGAACTCTTCCAACACAAACAGTCTGCCAGATGTCGACTTTCAATCATCTATATCGGACATGAAGTCCGAGTCTGTGTATCCTTGAACTAGGAGTTCTCCGTTACCAAAGACCAACATCATATCCTTAGTTCTTCTCAAGTACTTAAGGATACATTTCACAGAAGTCCAGTGTTCTTCACCTAGATCTGACTGATATCTGCTTGTGACACTCACAGCATGGGCTATATCAGGTCGTGTACACAGCATGGCATACATGAGGCTCCCTATTGCAGAAGCATAAGGGATCTTGCTCATGCATTCTATTTCCTCAGGTGTGCTGGGGCACATCTTCTTGGAAAGATGAAATACCATGTCTGAAGGGTATTAATCCCCTCTTAGAGTTTTCCATAGTAAACCTCTTTAGTACTTCCTCTATGTACATCTTCTGTGAAAGTCCTAGCATCCTATTTGGTCTATCCCTATAGACCTTAATTCCTAGAATAAAGGATGCTTCACCTAGGTCTTTCATGGAGAATTCCTTGGACAACCACATCTTACTGATGTCAACATGGGAATATCATTCCCAAATAAGGAGGATGCCAAATCACGTAACAATACGAGGAAGACAACAGCGCCCACTGACCACTTTTTGAAAACACGATGGTTCCGTTCTTTCATTTTTGATTGAAAACAAACATTTTTGATCACATCATTGAAAACGAGTGTTCCAGCTCCAGAGATCCTTGCTTAACGTCCATATCATGGACCTTTGCAGCTTGCAATACCTTGTGTCAGTATCACACTGGATGTGAAACCTAGCGGCTGTACATATAGATTACTTCCTCAAGAATCCATTGAGGAAGTCGTATTTCCACGTCCATTTTGCC